>CAUYUJ010001776.1:0-97120 GCA_963575745.1 Prorocentrum cordatum
CTCATGGTCGACACCTGGGAGCCCATCTTGGGCAGGTACCGTGCACGTGCGTGACATGACGCCGAAGCCATGCCGACGTGGGCCGACTTCTACGACGAGTACCGACAGGAGCTGCCTACGCCATCACCAGCTACCCCTTTCCACCTCACCGACGACCCACTCATCCACTTCATTCGCACCCGTTCACCGCGCCGCGCGGGGGGACTGGACGGCTGGACTACTAAGGAGGCTAAGGAGTTACCCGACGACATTCTTCGCCTCTTCGCCAGCGTCCTACGCGCTATGCAACGCACTGGCACCATCCCAGAACCCCTCCTCCACGTGCCAAACCCGTGCCTCCGAAAAGGCCGAGGCGAACTCCCAACGGACCCACGACTTCTCTCGGTGCTTTCCGTTTGGATGTATGCGTGGGAAGCGCCAGCTTACCGCAGCCTCACGGACTGGCGGAAAGGATGGACCCACGCCACGAGTTTTGGCGCTGTTCCCAAAGCTACCATTGGGGACGTCAGCACCTCTCTTGCCCTGCGCATCGAACACGCCAGGGCCTTACTCCTTCCCTAGCTGGAGCTGCCCTGGACCGACAGAAGTGTTTCGACTATCTCATCACGGACATATGCCTTAACCTTGCGCTTCACGCGGGGTGTCCCCAAGACATCGTTACTGTCCGCAGAAACTTCTACAGGCGCCACAAACGCTACATCCGCATGAACGGTGCGTACTCTAAGGAACTGGCCAGGACTATCGGGCACCTCCAGGGAAGCTCTTGGTCCCTGGACGACATTAAGCTGCTCATGTGTGTGTGGACCAAGAGACAGCATCGATACGTTCCGCGATCACTCAGCACTACCTTCGTTGACGACAGCAACTCCACTACCCACACCGCGCCTGAGTTGCAGAAATCTCTTGATGAAACCGCCAAGTTTGATCGATTTTCTGGTCAACGCATTCATCCTGGCAAAGTGGCGGGGTGGGCGCTCACCGACGAGCTTCACGCCGCCGTTACCCAGCTCACTCTGGCGGAACGGCCCTTACGCGTGGTCGACTCCTTCAAGCTCGTCGGGAGTTACATCAACTCCGAGGCAGCGCCGGCTCCAGCCGCGCTTAACCTCACGGCCACCGCTGACGCCCGTGTTCGCAGGGCGACTAGTCGCCTGCCGCGCATTGGCAAGCTCCCATCACCGATGCTTATTAAGGCGCGGCACGCCCGTTCCCTTGCTGCCAGCGTCTGTACCACGGGCACCGACATTCAAGCCCCATCAGGCCCCGTCAAACCTGCCTACAACCATGCCCTTAAGGCGGCTATCCGCCCCAAGGGAAACAAGTGGGTCGAGTTTTGGACTCTCATGGCCGTGTGCGTCCCAGGACACGCCCTGGAGATTGACGCCATTATGCAGCGTGAAGTCTTCCTGTGTCTGCGGCGACAGGTTAACCGCGACGCTACTCTCTGCGGTCTCGTCAGGGATCTCCAACACCATGTCCAGACCCTTTTCGGGGGAGGACCTGTAGGACGACTTGTCCAGACGCTTCAGCAGCTCCGTTGGACCTGGCCCACATTTGGCATCATGTACGACGACTGGGGCTGTCAGATCAGTTGGCTGAACCTACCCCAAAACGCCTTCCTTCACATGCTGCGAGCCTCACAACGCAGAGCCTTTCTGAGAAAAATCAAGCCACGGCGTCATAACCTTGGACACCTGGCCTCTGTCAGACAGGGCCTCGACCTCTTCGCCAGCACGTGGCTCGCCCGAACGAAAGGAGCAGCCAAATGCAACGCATGGCAGCTGGCGCTCCTCCTTAACTCCCTGTCGGGCGGGGACCACACCCAACAGCGACGATCCCGATCAAACACGTCCGCTGACCCCAGCCCCATCTGCCGATACTGCGACGAGGAAGAGGAAACTCAGGAGCACACTGTTCGCGACTGCAAGTGCTGGGCCCGAGAAAGAGTCCCTCTTACCACACTCATCAGTGACGAGCAGTGGGCCCGTCTTCCACCGCACACAAGACACTGCGGGCTCTTCGATGAAGACCCAGCCCTCCTCGACCTGCAGGCCGACCTCGCGAGGGACCCGCTACCTCAGCCCATACCGCGGCCCCCACCTGAGGGAGATCCTGCGGCTTCAGCCCAGGACTCCTACACCACCTACCTTGACCATGACACTGGTTGGACATGGGTCTACGCTGCCACGGACGGTGCATGCACCAACCAAGCCACCCCATTGCTTGCACGAGCGGGCTACGGCGTCTACTACGGCATCGACCACCGCATGAACTACAGTGCACGCGTTCACGGCATCACGCAGAACGCACAGCTTGCGGAGACCCTCGCCATTGTCCACCTCACGGCATGTGCCGAACGGCCCGTACACGTCTTCGTGGACAACCAGGCGGTGGTTGACGGTCTCCAAAGGATCATCGACGGACACTCACCACCGCAGGGCACGCACGTGGAGCTCTGGGAAAAGGTCCACCGATGCGTCATGGCCAAGCCCAACATGTTCCGCGTCGAGAAAGTCGCCAGCCACCAGGGTGACATGGGCATCGACCTCGGGCTCATCGGGCCCATCGCGGAGGAGTTCAATCGTCAGGCTGACGCCCTCGCCACAACGGCGGCACGTACTCATAACCTTCCAGACGACATTGTCGAAGCTGCCAAATCACGACATCGCCAAGCGACCGTGCTGCATGGAGTCGCTGTCGCCATCTACGAGCGTAGACACCGTACACTCCCCCTCCCACACCGCAGGGCTGGGTTCACAGCTGCGGAACTAAACAAAATGGAGCCAAATCCCCTGCTGTCTGACCAGGCACCACCCGCGGCTGGACCAGACATCCCACAGACCCCGACGAGCTCTGGGCCGAGGCCCAACGGGTGTTATTCGACGAACAGGAGGACGACCCGTTCGGCTTTGGTGGAGGCCTGGACTTCCTGGGCGACGGGCCAGCCAGCGCCAACCCTGCCCCGTCGGGTACCCGCACGGCGCCCCCGACTCCGCCATCTAGAGCGGCAGCGCACCCACATGACAACGCCGCTCATTTTCAAGACGCTGACGAACAGGAGGATGACCTGTTCAGCTTCTGTGGGGGATCGGACGCTGTGGACGACGGACCAGCCAGCGAAAACCCCGCCCTGTCGGGAAACCTCTCGACCCCTACTGCGACTTCGTCCCCGAGAGCGATATCGCCCACATACGATGATATCGGCCACCGCCAGGACGCCGACCATGACCTGGGTGACCCCCGAGGACCGAGTGGCATGGAGGACGCACCGCCGATACCACACGCTGCTGACCATGCCGACCTACCGAGACGCCAACCTTCTACGCGACCGACCTCAGAGCCTTTGCACGGCATCACCACTGGTCCCACCGCGCAGACCACTCCACCCCCCCACCGCCGGCAGCCCGCGGGGGCGGCTTCAGCCCCCCCGCAGGGTACTAAACCAGACAGGCCCTCGTGCCCCATCCACGCGTCCATCGTTGCTGAGCGAGAGGAAGCGGCTCCCCCGACCTCTCGGGGCGTGGCCCTAGCGGCTCCAGCCCTGGGGTCGCGTCGGCCCCTCCAATCACATTTCAAGGGTGACGGACGCCAGCGTACTGGGTCCCGCACCACGCTAGTCCACCTTTTGGACAGGCGTACCGAGGACCTCGCCTCTGTCTCGAGGCCCTCGGCTGCTGGCACAGAGCAGCCACCCCTCACCGACCGCGAAACCGAGCTGTCACAGGCTATGGCTGCCCTCCAGCAGAGGTGCTTAGCTCTCGCCGCGGACCTCGCCGCCGCCCAAGCTCGTCAAGGCCCTCTACTCCAGCGCCTCCACAGTGCTGGGCGAGCCTTCGCCGAGCTGCTCACGGCCTCGCCCGATGGTGCCGTGCCGACACTCAACATCCAAGCTATGTTGTCATCGTTCCGCGGCGCTCCACCTGGTGCCCCGCGCTAATCTCCTCCTTTCTGCCTGCCCGTGTGTACGCGTGGCTCCGCGTCCACGGTGTCAGGGCGTGGGGGCGGGGGGTGCCCCGTCACTGCGCGCCGCTTTGCGGCCAAGCGCCCAACTGGCGGTCTGCCAAGCCGCCTAGCCACGTGTCAGCACGTCGCCTTTCTTGTTGGGGCCTTTTTTCCTCACGCGGTCTGACAGGTGAGATCATCATCGTCTGTCCGCCGTCTGTAGCGTCTGTCGCACTGCGCCGGGGGAGGGTTTTTTTGTTGCCCGCCCTCGTATCTAAAGGCTGCACCGCCGCAAATAGTGCATGCGAGTTGTCGCACCGCAGTGCGCCTCGCGGACGGACCCTGGTCCGCCTACTTGTCCGATCTCTCTCTCCCTCTCCCTCTCCCTCTCCCTGTCTCCATGTGTTTGTTTTTTGTTTTTTTCTCTCTCTCTCTCTCTCTCTCTCTCTCTCCCCCCCTCTCTCGCTCTCTCTCTCTCTCTCTTTCCCTCTCTCTCTCTCTCTCTCTTTCTCTCTTCCTCTCTTCTTCTCTCTCTCTCTCTCTCTCTCTCTCTCCTCTCTCTCTTTCTCCTCTCTCACTCTCTCTCTACCTCTCTCTCTCTCTCTCTCTCTCTATTCCTCTTTCTCTCTTTCTCTCTCTCTCCCTCTCTCTCTCTGTGTGTCTCTCTCTCTCTCCCTCTCCCTCCCTCCATCTTTCTTTTTTGTGTCTCTCTCTTTTTCTCTCTCTCTCTCTCTCTCTCTCTCTCCTCTCTCTCTCCCTCCCCCTCCCTCTCTCTCTCTCTCTCCCTCTCTCTATCTCTCTCTCTCTCTCTCTCCTCTCTCTCTCTCTCTCTTTCCCTCTCTCTATCTATCTCTCTCTGTCTCTCTCTTCTTCCCTCTCTCTCTCTCTCTCTCCCTCTCTCTCTCTCTATCTCTCTCTCCTCTCTCTCTCTCTCTCTCTCTCTCTCTCTTCTCTATCTCTCTCTCTCTCTTTCGCTCTCTTCTCTTTCTCTCTCTCCCTCCTCTCTCTCTCTCTATCTCTCTCTTTCTCTCTCTCTTTCCCTCTCTCTCTCTCTCTCTCTCTCTCCTCTCTCTCTCTCTCTCTCTCTCTCTCTCTCTCTCTCTCTCTCTCTCTCTCTCTCTCTCTCCCTGCCCGCCCTTCCCTTCCCTATCCGCCCCGCCCTCATCCTCTTCGCCCATTCGACTTCCCCCCTTTGCCGTTTCGGCCCAAGGAGTCCGGCCCTCACGGCCGCCCCCCTCCCAGCGCAGGGGTAGCGAGCGATGGCCGCCACCGGCAGCAATGGCACAGGCCCATTGGGCCCCGCGGCAGCGGTGCCTCGGGGCCGAACGTCGGCAGAGTACACAGCGAAGCGTGGGAAGCTTTGGCGACCTGTGGCGGGTGACCAACCACCCTGGAAGGGTCTTCGGGCTCCCGTGCCAAGGGGCGCCCCCGCAGCAGCGGGGGCTGCGGCGTCTGGCGTTTCACGCTTAGCAGCGGCGGCGGACTCGGACGATGGGGCGCGATCGGCAGTTTCCACGATGCACACCCGCCCAGGCGACTCGCTGGTGGATCCGACCGATGACGAAGGGCCTCAGGAGGAGCGGCGCGACCAGCCGGCCTTTGGGAGCTGCGGGCCGCCCGGCGACGTCCAGCGGCGCAGATCGGTTCACCGTGACACCGTCCTTGCCGAGCTCTTCTGCGAGCTCAGAATGGCCAACGTGAGCGCGCCGCGGAATGACAACGCGGGCCATCTTTCCGTCGCGTTCGGGAACTGGGGCCCCCTGCCGAGCGAGAAAAACAACCCGCGCCAGCGGCGGAGAATTGAGTTGCAGCTGCGGCATTGCCCTGCTCCCTTGGCGTGCTTTGCGGAATGCGAGGCGCCGGTGGAGGCAATCCTACAGCGGCCAGGAAAACCGCCGCCGCTGAAGGCGGGCGCCCCCGCAGCAGCGGGGGCGTCCGCTCCGGCAGCGGCGACGGCAAGAGGGCGTCCTGCTGCGAGTGCTGGCGATTGCGACCAGCTCCAGAGTCGAGCAGAGCACGAACACTTGACCCTGCGCGGGCGCGAGGACCAGTCCTTGTGCATCGCTGCGCGCGCATGCCTGTGCCACCGAGTGCAGCTACTCCATTGGGACAGGAGCGCCGACGGCCGCTACAATATTGCTGAAGGGAACAAGCTGGAAGCGTTCTCGAGGATCATGGTGGCAGAGGTCTCCTTCGATCAAGCCTACGCCCACTTCGGTTCGAAAGTGCGGGTGCGCGCGGCGCACCTCCACCGCGACGCGGCGCAAGCCTCCCCAGGCTTCAAGGCGGCTCGCAAGACGTGGCAGCCGAGGCTGGCGGCCATTTGACATCCTTTGTGGGGGGTTCAACATGGCGCTCACACAGCTTGCGACTGGAGACGGCAGCAGCGTACTTCTGGCGCAGGTTGGACGGCACCCCGTGCTTGGACAGCTGCGGCATTTTCGTTTTCAACAGGCCTGCCGAGCACAGCCTGCGCTGGCCGCTGAGCGCCGTGCGCGACAGAGACGAGACGGGGTTGCTCTTCGCACGCAAGTCGGTGATCGGTGAGATCGGGTACCGGAACACAAGCAAGGGGGAGGCCCTCGCGGCAGCGGGGCCTCCAGCAGCCCAGCATCGGAGCCGACGTGCTGGCGCCGCAAGCAGGCAGGAGGCCCTGGGATGCCGTGCGATCGCCACTACCTGAAAAAAGACGCCCGCGAGCACCTCCAGGATTCACTGACTCAGTCAGAGGAGTGCCAACGCAAGATCCATGAGAAGGGGCGTGAGAAACAGAGGCGCGCCGAGGCTGAGGCTAGAGGGGGCCGCCGCTTCTCTTGCGCCCGCGAGGTGCCCCTCTTCCGCGCGGCGCAGAAGGCGCTCCCGGTGGAGACCGTGGAGGTGGGCCGGCGCTGGCACGGCGGCGCCCGCTACCCCCCCCCCCCCCCGTTAATTATCCCGGCAAAGCAACCTAACAGCGATGTGTAGAAGCATAGCTGGAAACATTGCCTGTGGTATTTATGTAAGAGCGCTGTTGTAGAATTCTGGTGTTCTCGCAGTCGCATTCGGATTTGCAGTGGCAGTCGCAGTGGCAACATCAGCGGCAGTCGCAGTGGCACTGCCAGTAGTTGCAGTAGCAATAGGTACACTAGCAGCAGCAACAGCAGCAGCAGTAATAGTAACAGTAGTAGTAGCAGTAGAAGTAGTAGTGATGGTAGTAGTGGTAACAGTGAAGTAGTAGTTGTAGTGTGTGGAGTGAACGAGTAGGAGTGATGGGAGCAGTGGTAGTAGCAGTAGAAACACTGCTTTCGATAACGGTATCTCCGAATGAGATCTTTGTATAAATGCATTGAGGTCTAAACAAGACACTGCTATCAACGGATGTGATTCTAAACGAGACACTGCTATCAACGGGTTGAGCCTCGAACGACACACTCGCATCAATGAATGTAGCTCCAAAACAGGCACTCCCATGAATGGATTTAGTGTGATGTCGTAGTAGTAGTAGTAGTAGTAGTAGTAGTAGTAGTAGTAGTAGTAGTAGTAGTAGTGGTGGTGGTGGTGGTGGTGGTAGTAGTAGTAGTAGTAGTAGTAGTAGTAGTAGTAGTAGTAGTATGGGCACGGGCCCGTAAGACCTGAGTCTCCACCGGGGTGCTCGGCGAAGCCATTGATGATAATGATGTGATGATTGAGGAGGATGATGGGATGATGACCGCGCTACTTGGATTTGTTCTGTCCGTCTTTCTCGGCCTCCAACCAAATCTTGGAAGACATCTCGCAAACGGAAGAGGAGCGCACTGAGGAGCGGCGTGTGAAGCGGGCAGTCGGCAAAACTTGCAGGCTGAGAAGCACCGCAGAAACTCGGAGGCTGAGAAGCACCGCGGCCGCGCAGCCCTACTACTGCTGGAACTAGGATTACAAGTACGCACGCCGAGAAGCACCGTGGACACGCGGGCTCGGATACTTCACCTCTCCCGCTTGATGATGAGGATGATGAGTCTTGGAAGTCTGGGAAGTGGAAGAGCACGAAGTGGTTTGCAGTTGGCTCCGGGCATTCAAAATGTGGCCCGGGAATGGTGTCCTGGGAAGTCCAAGAGAAGGAAGTGGCCTACAGTTGGCTCCTGGCATCCAAAATGTCGCCCGGGAATGGTGTTCTGGGAAGTCCAAGAGCACGAAGTGGCTTAGAGTTGGCTCCGGGCATCCAAAATGTGGCCCGGGAATGGAGTTCTGGGAAATCGAAGAGCACGAAGTGGCCTACAGTTGGCTCCGAGCATCCAAAATGTGCCCCGGGAATGGAGTTCTGGGAAGTCGTAGAGCACGAAGTGGCCTACAGTTGGCTTCGGGCATTGAAAATGTGGCCCGGGAATGGAGTTCTGGGAGGTCGAAGAGCACGAAGTGTGCGACTGTGTGCTTAAAACGAGCCCGGCCCTGAGCCTGGCCCTCGCTGTCCGGATGCTGCCCAGACCTCCCTTCTGAGTAATCAGATGCTTTCTTTTGCAACCATTAGCAACCTATCAGTCTTCGCTGTTAGGTACTTATCCTGGCAAAGCAACCTAACAGCGATGTGTAGGGGCATATCTGGAAGAATTCCCCTTAAGATTCGGATGAGAATCCAGTTGTAGAATTCTGCTGTTCTCGCAGTCGCAGTCGCATTCGCGATGACAGTCGCAGCGCCAACGGCAGTCGCAGTCACAGCCTCAGCCTCAGCCTGCCTCAGCCTCAGCCTCAGCCTGCCTCAGCCTCAGCCTGCCTCAGCCTCAGCCTCAGCCTGCTTCAGCTTCAGTATCAGTCTGCCTTCAGCCTCGGCCTCAGCCTGAGCCTGCCTCAGCCTCAGCCTGCATCAGCCTCAGCCTCAGCCTCAGCCTGCCTCAGCATCAGCCTGCCTCAGCCTCAGCCTCAGCCTGCCTCAGCCTCAGCCTCAGCCTGCTTCAGCCTCAGCCTCAGTCTGCCTTCAGCCTCGGCCTCAGCCTCAGCCTGCCTCAGCCTCAGCCTGCATCAGCCTCAGCCTCAGCCTCAGCCTGCCTCAGCATCAGCCTGCCTCAGCCTCAGCCTCAGCCTCAGCCTCAGCCTGCCCTCAGCCTCAGCCTGCTTCAGCCTCAGCCTCAGTCTGCCTTCAGCCTCGGCCTCAGCCTCAGCCTGCCTCAGCCTCAGCCTGCTCAGCCTCAAGCCGCCTCAGCCTCAGCCTCAGCCTCAGCCTCAGCCTGCTTCAGCCTCAGCCTCAGTCTGCCTTCAGCCTCGGCCTCGCCTCACCTGCCGCAGCCTCAGCCTGCATCAGCCTCAGCCTCAGCCTCAGCCTGCCTCAGCCTCAGCCTGCTCAGCCTCAGCCTCAGCCTGCCTCAGCCTCAGCCTCAGCCTGCTTCAGCCTCAGCCTCTGTCTGCCTTCAGGCCTCACCTCAGCCTGCCGCAGCCTCAGCCTGCATCAGCCTCGCCTCAGCCTCCTCAGCCTCCTGCCTCAGCCTCAGCCTCAGCCTCAGCCTCAGCCTCAGCCTCAGCCTCAGCCTGCCTGCCTCTCTGCCTTCGGCCTCGGCCTCAGCCTCCGCCTGCCTCAGCCTCAGCCTGCTTCAGCCTCAGCCTCAGCCTGCTTCAGCTTCAGCCTCAGTCTGCCTTCAGCCTCGGCCTCAGCCTGAGCCTGCCTCAGCCTCAGCCTGCATCAGCCTCAGCCTCAGCCTCAGCCTGCGTCAGCATCAGCCAGCCTCAGCATCAGCCAGCCGCAGCCTCAGCCTCAGCCTGCCTCTGCCTCAGCCTCAGCCTGCTTCAGCTCAGCCTCAATATGCCTTCAGCCTCGGCCTCCGCCTCAGCCAGCCTCAGCCTCAGCCTGCATCAGCCTCAGCTTCAGCCTCAGCCTCAGCCTCAGCCTGAGCCTGCATCAGCCTCAGCCTCAGCCTGCCTCAGCCTCAGCCTCAGCCTGCTTCAGCCTCAGCCTCTGTCTGCCTTCAGCCTCGGCCTCCGCCTCAGCCTGCCTCAGCCTTAGCCTGCATCAGCCTTAGCCTCAGCCTCAGCCTGCCTCAGCCTCAGCCTGCCTCAGCATTGGCCTGCCTCAGCCTCAGCCTCAGCCTGCCTCAGCCTCAGCCGCAGCCTCAGCCTGCCTCAGCCAAAGCCTCAGTCTGCCTTCAGCCTTGGCCTCAGCCTCAGCCTGCCTAAGCTTCAGCCTGCATCAGCCTCAGCCTCAGCCTCAGCCTCAGCCTGGCTCAGCATCAGCCTGCCTCAGCCTCAGCCTGCCTCTGCCTCAGCCTCAGCCTGCTTCAGCCTCAGCCTCAATCTGCCTTCAGCCTCGGCCTCAGCCTCAGCCTCAGCCTGCCTCAGCCTCAGCCTCAGCCTGCCTCAGCATTCAAAATGTGGCCCCGGAATGGAATTCTGGGAACTCGAAGAGCACGAAGTGGCCTACAGTTGGCTCCGGGCATTCAAAATCATGCCCAGGAATGGAGTTCTGGGAACTCGAAGACCACGAAGTGGCCTACAGTTGGCTCCGGGAATTCAAAATGTGGCCCGGGAATGGAGTTCTGGGAACTCGAAGAGCACGAAGTGGCCTACAGTTGGCTCCGGGCATCCAACATGTGGCCCGGGAATGGAGTTCTGGGAAGTCGAAGAGCACGAAGTGGCCTACAGTTGGTTCCGGGCATTCAAAATGTGGCCCGGGAATGGAGTTCTGGGAAGTCGAAGAGCACGAAGTGGCTTACAGTTGGTTCCGGGCATTCAGAGTGTGGCCCGCGAATGGAGTTCTGGGAGGTCGAAGAGCACGAAGTGTGTGACTGTTTGCGAAAAACGAGTTCGGACCCAGCTCCCCGGATGCCGCCCGGACCCTTCTGTGGAGTCATTTGCTGCTCTCTTTTGACCCCATTAGAAACCTATCAGTCTTCGCTGTTAGGTAAAAATGCGAATGGCCAGCGCGCGTTCGCAGGACAGGAAGCAGGAGAGGAACAAAGCGAAGAAGGACAGGCGCGCCCAGAGAGCGCGAGAAGCTGCGCTCGAGGGCGCCGCAGCAGCGGCGCCCGAGCAGCACGGGCCCGAGCGCCAGGCACCAGAACGGCACCGCGACAGAGGCGAGCAAAACGACCGCGCCCAACAGGCGTCGCGCCCATCAGCATGGGCGCACGAAGGCAAGGGCGAAGACCGCGCCTGGCCCGCGGCCGGCGATGGAAGGTCGCGGCGGGCGGGCTACAAGAGCGAGGGGGGAGGTGGAGCGCGGGGGGGGCAGGAGGGGAGAGAGAGAGAGAGAGAGAGAGAGAGAGAGAGAGAGAGAGAGAGAGAGAGAGAGAGAGACAAAAGAGAGAAAGAGAGAACGAGAGAAATAGAGAAAAGAGAGAGAGAAATACAGAACGAGAGAGAGGGGGGGAGAGAGAGAGAGAGAGAGAGAGAGAGAGAGAGAGAGAGAGAGAGAGAGAGAGAGAGAGAGAGAGAGAGAGAGAGAGAGAGAGAGAGAGAGAGAGAGAGAGAAAAAAAAAAAAGAAAGACAGAAAAAAAGAAATAATAAAAATGACGAGCAGGCCGAGCTGGACGAGGGATGACACCAGGAAGTGGGCGTCGGGAAGGGGGCGGGAGTTGCACGGGAAGGGGGTCATTATATAAACAATTACACATCGCCCCGCACGTGGCGGCAGGCCCCGCGGCGGCCAGCTCCAGGGCCTGCGCCGCTGGAGCAGCCGCAGGAGCGGGCGCCGCGACGGCCCTTGGAGCCCCCGCAGAAGCGAGGGCCAGGGCTGCAGGAGCAGCAGCCGCGCGAAGCGCACCCGCAGCAGCGGCGGCCACAGTCGCCATGGCAGCACCCAACAGATGCGGAGCGGCGCAGGCCACCTCGAGGTGGGTCGGAGACCCAAACGAAACAAATCCCGGGGGGGAACTCGCCTGAACCGTCGCGCAGGGGCCGCCCCTCCGCAGCAGCCGGGGGGGGCCTCATCGGCCGAACGTCGCCCCTCCGCAGCAGCGGCGGCCACGGCAGCGCAGCGCGAGCGGCGGCGGGTCGCGCGCGCCTCCGTGCTCGGCGACCGCTGCCCGAGCGGGACAGGACAAAGAAACGGTGCTGTCGTCGGTGCTGTCGCTGCCTCTTCTCCTTCATCGGTTCCCCCCCCCCCTCCCCTCTCCCCAATCCCCCGCCCCGCCATCACATGTTTAACCACTTCTATCGTCTCCAGTCGCAGCGGGGGCCCCCGCGGCAGAAGAGCACCCAGAACGAGCCCATCCGCGACAGAGGGGGCCCATCTTAGGGCTCCTCTGTGACAGGGGGGGGGGGGGGTCGAAAAACGAATTCTCATTTAATTTCGGCATGTGGGTTGCACGGTGCAAGCCGCGCGACGCAGTCGACATGGCGCCAGGGGCTACATTTGTCTTTTGAAAACGAAACTAAAAAATAAGATGATGTTGCGCAATGAGGAATGCGACGTGGACAATTGGTGTGTGGGGGCGGGGGGGGGCTCATGCATCAGTCTAAGTGGCGCCACGCATGGGCGCGATGTGTTCGTGCAAGTTGCGCGCGGACCTGCATGCGCGCAGGCCCCGGGGGGGCGGGCCCCGGGAAGCGAAGGCCCGAAGCCGGAATGGGGCCCGGGAGGCCGGGCATCAAGCCGGAATCGGTGCCCGGAAGGCCCGGGCGCCATGACCTCAAGCCGGAATTGGCTCCCGGGGGGCTCTCCCGGGAGGGCCGCCTTACTGGGGCCCCCGGGTCTCCGATGAGCACGTTGCCGGTTTGGGCGACGGCGCCCGGAGATGTCCCGGGACTTCCGAGGCTTGGTGGGCGGAGCGCATGTTTTGAAGTGAATCCAATGAGGCTACCCCCCCCAGGGGGGTCAGCCTCATTTGGTTCGGTGGACGGCGCGCCGATGATATGGGCGCGAAGAAGACGACGTGAGCCACGATGCAACGATGATGCGGCGACGACGACGTGACGATGACGCCCCGAAGACGGGCCGATACGTGCGACACATTGCTGGCTGCGAAGATGACGCGCGATGACGACGCGGCGGTTCCGACGCGATTGGCTGCGAGGATGCGCGCGGTCGCGGGTGCGCCAGGGATGGCGGCGACGGTCGCGGCAAAGACCAGGGGGCGACCGTGGTGAGATAATGGTGGCTAACATGACGATGATGCAAGTGACGGCGGTCAAGACTAACGCCAATGAATGAGATGCGGACGACGAAGAGCGGCGCCCATGACTAGGATTTGAAACGTAGAGGTGGGACAGGAAACGGAGCAGTTACATGGAGTTCGCCCTGGCTCCACCATTCGAGTTTCGGGACATCCCTTGGGTTTCGGGGGTGGTGCTTTTCGATCGCAAACAGTTCGCCGCTTGGGCCCAACGGCCAGCCCAAACGGCGAGCATAAATCGGGCGTAGCCCCCCGCGCATGTCGATGTCCAGGCAGTCAGGGCCCCGTCGGCGCGCTCGTCGTCACCTCGGGCGTCGTCGCGTTGGCGGTGCTCGTCGTCGTCTTCGTCGCCGCTGCCGTCGCCGTCAACGTCGTCGTCGTCGTCGTCATCGTCGCGATCTTCATTGCACGTCCTCGCCCTCATCCTCTTCGTGTTCCTCCCCGCCCTCACCATTCTCATCGTCCTCCTCCTCCTCCTCCTCGTTCTCCTCCTCGTCCTCGCGTTCGTCCTCCTCGTTCTCATCCTCGTCCTGCTCGCGCTACTCTTTCTCGTCGTCGTCCTTATCCTTCTGGGCCCTCGTCCTCCTCTGCCTCCTCGTCCTCCTCGTCGCAGCCCCCCTCCACGCGATCGGTTTCGCGCGGGCGACAATCGTCAGGTGCACCATAGGTCGCGCGTTACGCCGCCGATAAATTGCTGATTGGCTGCGCCACAGCTTGCGCGCTCAGCCATTCGCTGCGCCATAATAAGTTGCGCCCTCGGCCGCCGAGAACACATTGGCCACCTGCTGGTTGCGCCATAGGTTGCGCCCTCGACCGCCGAGAATAAAACGGCACCCGATTGGTTGCGCCATCGGTTGCGCCCCCGGCCGCCAGGAATACAACGGCCTCTTATTGGTTGCGCCGTAGGTTGCGCCCTCGGCCGGCCGAAGATGAAACCGTCGTCTAATGGGCGCGACCGGCCAGTCCAGTCCAGTCCAGTTCAGTCCAATTCAATTCAGACCACCTACTCGCGAGAAACAAATTTGGGTTCGGGGGGGTGCTGACCTGCGGGGGGCGCCCAGAGGCCACTCGGACCAGTTTTTGAGCGATTGTTGTGCATATTGGAGCACCTTGGAAACCATGTTAGGGCACCTTGAACCATGGCGACGGTCATCATGGGATCTCCGAGGCCCTCCCGGAGGCATTTGGGCCATTTTGAACGTTCCAGCGCCTGCCCCTCCGCAAACCTCTCCTCCGAAGGGGGAGAGGAACGATGGGAGAGGGAACTCTTTAACACACCTGCGCCCAGCCCAGGAGGCTGGCGGGGTTCTGGCTGGAGGCCTTCCAGCAGAGACAGCTGCGCATGTCTTTAATGGTCGGGCCCGTTTTACGACGCATCCTCACGTTTCAGATTCCCGGCGCGGTCGGAGCCGACCTGGTCCGTTTCGGTTGGGTGGTCCGCCCAATTTCGCCTGAGACAATCTCCTAACTAGGATCGGCCGCGCCGCGCGCGAGGTGGTCCAGCCAATTCCGATGGAGAGGGGCATCTTTGCAATTGTGGGGAAATTTTTCCATGCAAAAATAAAAACACACGCGTGACCCTTAGACGCGGGAAAGATGCTGCCATTTGGGGGTGTCCTTCGGAGGCCCCGACGGCCCCTGGACCCGCATTGGGGCGATCTTTGGGCGTCTCGGGGGATCTTGGAAACCATATTGAGCCATCTTGGGTTATATTTGAACAACATTGGATGTCATCTTGGGCTCTCTTGCGCCCTCTGGGAGCCATCTTGGGCCACCTTGAGCGCCCCGGCGCCCCCCCGCCCCCCTGCCCAGACCCGGGGGGGGCGGGCGGGGGGGGGGGCCTCGCACCCCCCCCCCCCCCCGGAAGATGGAGGAGGAACTGCTCCAGACCACTTGCGCCCAGATCTCCCTCGAGGGCTAGCGGGGTTCTAACCGGGGCCCCTCCGGCACAGACACCCGCCAAATTAGCCAGTGGTCGGGCCCGTTTCGCTTGAGACATCCTCGTAACTATGAGTTCTGAAAAGGTCGGATCCGAGGGGCAATCTACAACAGCAGTCGCATGCGAGACTGGTCATGCACAAGAGCGGTCATATACAAAACTTGCCATGCACGGGGGGGCCGCGCGGCTGCCCCTCGCGCCCCCTCGCGGCAAATTTGGGGCCCGCGGGGGGCCGTCTTGGACCTTTCATAAAGGCCCTCCAGCGCGGTCTCGGCGGGGCTCAAGAGGGCTCCAGGACGGGCCAACAACCTGTCGCGAACAAGGCCTTGTTCGTGACAGGTCGTTGGGTATTCTTGAGGCTCTCTGGGCGCCCTCTTGGGAGGGACCTCTCGGTACCCTCCGGGGCCCTTCAATTTGCTGTCGGAGGGCCTTCAGAAGACCCCAACGGGGCCCCAACGGATGCTACAAGGCACCCCCCTGTCGTAGCATCCGTCGGGTGCCTTCTCGGGCCTCTCTCGGGGCAGTCTCGGGGCCAGAGCGCCTGGGTAGGACTCTAAGAGGGCCCCGAGAGTGCCCCAGGAGGGCCCCAATGGATGCTGCGACGCACCCCTCTTGTAGCATCCGTCGGGTGCCCTTTGGAGACCCTCCCGGGCCCCTTCCGCGGGCTCTCCCAGCGCTTCCAGAAGCCCCCGGGAGGGCCCCAAGAGGGTCACAAGAGGCCCTCCAACGGATGGTACAACGCACCCCCCCGTCGTAGCATCCGTCGGGGGTGGGTGGGTGGGGGGGGGCTCTCAGGGCCGTCGTGGGGTCATCTTGGGGCCCCCTTGGGGCTCCCCCAGGGCTTCTCGGGCCATCTCGGAGCCTTCCTGGGCACTCTTGAGGCCCTCTAGGGGCCCTCTCGGGGCCTGGGCGCGCACGGGCCACCTGTGTGCATTCGGGAGTTGGAAGAGTTCTGCGACCCGCGCCCAGAGGGCTGATGGTTTTTCATTGTCATTGCAGGGCATTACATTGTCATCGCATTCTGTCGCAGTGTCTGCGCAGGTAATCGCAGGGATCCGGCGCGCAGGGTATTGCAGGAGTCTTCGCAGGGTCTTTGCAGGGTATTGAATTGTCTTTGCAGGGAGCCTAAGGGAGTGGGTAGGGAGAGGAATTCTATAAGAGGGAGGATGCGCTGCCTCGACCACTTCGCGCCCTACAGGGCTGGTGGGGTTCGACCCTCGATGCTCGATCTGCGATGTTCGAGTCAGCCCTTGATGTTTTATCCGCGACGTGCCATCCTTGCACCTCGATCCTCGATGATGCATCCCCGATGCTCGATCCGGAATCTCCCACTTGCAGTGATCAATCATCGGTGCCCGACGTGGTTGCTTCGGTTCTCGACGCATCGCCTCCGAACGACATCCCAAAACGTAATGACCTCAATGCGACGTCGCAGCGATCCCAAGAACACGCCATGAACCAATGGCCTACATCCAGCAAGTAGTTGTTCGGGGGGGGGGGCGGCGCAGCAGCAACGGCGCGACGAGCATCAGAGCGCGAAGCTGGGATCATAAAAAAACAGCACCGGCGAAAACAGCAGCTGCAACAGCTACGGCGGCGATAGCAGAAGCGGCACAGGCAGCAGATAACAGCAGTGGACAAGCAGCAGCGACGCCCCGACGCTCGAGGATCCAGGGGCGAATGTTTTGTTGTTATGATTGCGGAGTGTGACTTGTTTGGCGCTTCTGGGAATTTGGCGGCCTCCGAGGGCTTCTGGAGGCCTCTGGGTATTCCACTTGGCAATTACTCCGACGGAGGGGCCCCGCAGGATAATATGTTTAGCTTGCCCTTGCCCTTTTCCTCCCCGCCCTGACGGACACTCTCCTCTCGCCCGCCGTTCTGCCCTCACCTACTCCCCCTCCTTCTATTTATCCTCCTCCTCCTCTTGGTTCTCCATTTCCTCTTCGTCAGCGGCCCCTCCCTACCCCTTCCCCGTCCTCGCCCTTCCCCTGCTTCTTCTCCGCGCGCCCCCCCCGCCCTCCCCCCTGGTCGGGGCAAGCAGATCGATTTTCCTCGGCGCCGTCGCCGCCGCGGCCAGAGCGCGCGCATTCCCCGACGGCTGGTTCGCGAAGACTGTGGGACAACCCCGCGGGCCGCCGGGGCGCGGGGGCAAGCGGTCGGGGCAGCCCCGCGGGCCAAGCCGTCGGGGCAACCCCGCCGGCTTCGAGCAGGGCGCAGCCGCGCTCAGGCGGGAGGCAGCATGAACCCAAGCTCTGCGGCGAGCTGCTCTGCCGCACCCCTGGGCGCCCCCGCCTTCTCGTCGAACTCCAGGAGCGCCTTCCGCGAGGAAGCCGGCGGCCCGCGCTCCAGAAACTCGCGCGAGGGCGGCCGCAGGATCAGCATGTTCCGCATGCACGTGGCGCGGCAGAGCATGACGCAGAAGTGCAGCCACCACTGGTCGTCCGACATTCCCGTGCGGCCAGCGCCCCCGCCCCTCGCGCAGTCGATGGTGACGCCCTTGCGGAGCGTCTGGCCCTGCGACAGCGTGGAAGTGAGGTGGGGCGCGCGAGTCAGAGTGAACCCCGAGCGGCGCGCGGCGCGCGACCCCGAGCCCTGCCGCGTGAACTCACGCTCGCAAGTGGAGAAGGATGGGGAGGGGGAGAAATAGAAGGAGGGGGAGTAGGTGAGGGCGGAACGGCGGGCGAGAGGAGAGTGCCCCTCAGGGCGAGGAGGAAGAGGGCAAGGGCAAGCTAAACATATTATCATGCGGGGTCCTTCGGTCGACGTAAGTGCAGGTTGCCGATGGCCCGCTCGGATTGCCAACGTGAAATGCGGGGCCCATAGGGGAAGGGCCCCCGCCTGAGACTTCCTCGCAATTCATTCACAGACGAGGCTCCCGCTTGATACTTCCTCCAAATTCAGGCCTGGGGGGCCCACAAGTGACGACAGTTACAGGTTGCCGATGACCCGCTCGGATTACTTGCATGAAATGCGGAACCCATAGGGATGGGGCTCCCGCTTGAGACTTCTTCAAAATTCACTCAGAGACGAGGCCCCCGCTTGATGCTTCCTCCAAATCCAGGCCTGAGGAGCCCAAAGTGGCAACAGTGACAGGTTGCCGATGACCCGCTCGGAGTGCCAACATTAAGTGCGGGACCCATAGGGAGGGGGCCCCCGCCTGAGACGTCTTCGCAATTCATTCACAGACGAGGCCCCCGCTTGATACTTCGTCCAAATTCATGCCTGAGGAGCCCAAAAGTGACGATAGTTACAGGTTGCCGATGACCCGCTCGGATTACCAACGTGAAATGCGGGATTCCTAGGGAGGGGGCTCCCGCTTTAGACCCCCACACAATTCATTAACATACGAGGTTCCCGTTTGATACTTCCTCCAACTTCAGGCCCGAGGAACCCAAAAGTGGCGACAATTGCAGGTTGCCGATGACCCGCTCGGATTACCAACATGAAATGCGGGACAGGGAGGGGGCCCCCGCCTTAGATTTCCCCACAATTCATCCACATACGAGGTTCCCGTTTGATACTTCGTCCGAATTCAGGCCTGAAGAGCCCAAAAAGTGACGACAGCTATAGGTTGCCGATGACCCGCTTGGATTACCAACATGACATGCGGGACCCATAGGGAGGGGGGGGCCGCCTGAGACTTCCTCACGCTTCACTCGCAAACCAGGCCCGCTCGGATTGCCAACATGAAATGCGGGACCCATAGGGAGGGGGCTTCCGCCTGAGACTTCCTCGGGTGGCATAAGCGAGTGACGGTGATGAGTGGGTGAGTGAGTGAATGAGTGAGTGAGTGGGTGGGTGGGTGGGTGGTGAGTGAGTGATGATGATGATGAGTAGTGATGATTGCGATGATGATGATGATGATGATGATGATGATGATGATGATGATGATGATGGCTGCGATGACGATGACGATGCTGATGACGGGAGGAGGAGGAGGAGAAATCCCGCGCGGAGGGTGCCCAGGGAAAACCAGAACCCCACTTAGGATGTGGGTGAGAAAACTTTCCATACCCTCCTCTTCCTCCGCCTCTTCCTGCTCCTCCCCCCCCCCATCATCTCGGGATCCTTTTCTTCCTCGCTATCCCCCTTCCCTCCTTTTTCCCCTCGTTCCCCTTGTTGCCCCTCCTTCTGGCCCGCCTCCCCTTCCTGATCCTGCTCCTGCTCCTGCCCCTCCTCCCCCCCCTCCTCTTCCCCCTCCTCCTCTTCGTATCTCCAGACGTATCATCGTCATCCGTGTCCCCCCCTTCCTCCTACTTTCTCCTCCTCCTCCGCCTCCTCCTCCTGCCCTTCCCCCTGCCCCCCATCGTTGTCCATCCTTCCTCGGCTCCTTTTTCTTTTGCCCCCCTTTGACCGCGTAGCCACCTCGGCGCAGCCCGCAGGTGCCGCGCGCCCTGCAGCCCTCCCAAACATCGACTCTAATGCCGGGGTCGGACCACCGACCCCGCGCCGCCAGGCTGCGATCGCGCCGCTCAGCTGCGCCCCCCCCCCCCCCCCGCCGCAGCGTAGGATGGCGAGCAGGAGGTTTATCGCGGCCCGCGGTCGCAATGCGATCCCCGGGCGACCGTGGCGCGACGCCGGGATGACCCACGACGAAAACGAGATCCATTGCGACCCCGCGATGCTTCCCAGACGACCCCATCAGGGCCCCGCGATGACCCCAGCGCGATCTCGCGGCGCCATTGCAATGCGATTTCGCGACTCCAAGATGGCCCCGAAGTGGCCCCACGGATCCCAACGATACCCCGATGAAGTCCCTCTGGCGCAGAGATGGGACAGGGGCACCGCGGGGCGCCGAGTCGACCCTGGCATGGCCCAAGATGGCTCGATGACCTTATGTTGGCTTCAATCAAATTCCAAGATGGTCCGCACTGGCTTAAAGACGACACCTATGGCCCCAATATTACAACACCCGGCTCCATTCTCAAACCGATGCCATGCGGCCACGTTCGTCGGGGTTTCCCTCCTGGGGGGGTAAGTCCCCCTCGGCGCAGGGTCGCGCTACGTCAAGGCTAGTTGGCCTAAAGACGGACGAGTTCTAGGCGCCAGACGCAGATGTTCTAGGTGCCAGCTCGGGCGGTTTAGGTCTGGGCCCGCTCGCGGGGGCGAGAGCGCCGGGCAAGGAGCTCCGCGCTTTCCTGCGGGGGAGGAGCCGATGCGCAATTGCTGAGCTAACTGTCGCTGGGCGGCCGGCCTCCCTCACCAATCGCACGGCGCGCGCCCTGGCGGCTGGCCTGTTTGGGCGAGGGCGCGGGGCCCCCCCCGGAGGAGGACGCGCTCGCGTCGGCAGACTTCCAGACCGCGCAGGGTGGCGCGGAGCCCGAGCTGCCCCCGCGCCCCCCGGAGCCCCCTGCCTCCTTCGCCGATCAGGGCCCGCGCCGCCAAGGCCCAGATTTGGGCCTTCTCGCCCGCCAACGGGCAGGAGCACCATCGCCCCCGGGCACGCGCCCTCGCCTTGCTCGCGCAGGAGCACGATGAGCACCCGGAGCTCTTCCCGCTGGGAGACCTGATGGAAGTGTGGGAAGAGCTCAACTGGCGGCGGTGGGGAGAGCTCCGAGTTGAACTCAAGGCGTTGGCCCCGCCCCGCTCACCCTCCCAGGCCTCGCGCCCCATGCATCCTCGCCTGACGGGAAGGGGGGGGCCCGGCTGAGGCCGCCGCGCGCGTTCGAGCTCGACAACCCTCAGGACGCCCACCTCAGGGAGATTGCCCCCCGGTTGCGTCGGGCCCGCAGGACGAGAGCCGAGGCGATGGCGTGCGCCCTAACCCAAACCTCGCGAGGATTGAAAAAACAGTCCGCTCCAGACGGATTGCTTTTTACATATTGTATTGGTTTTTGCTGGTTGGATTGATAATTCCAAATTTGGATCGGTTTCCTAATGTGGATGGTTTTTTTTCCCAGTGTGGACTGTATATTGTTTCCAAATGTGGTTTGTTTTTCCCCCATATGTTGGCCAATCTATCAACCAACACCTCACTCATCACCATCATCACATTCGCCAACACCATGATGCATCATGACCATCACCACCATCACTATCGTCAACCAGCGCCTTGGCTATGCCAACTATTTCGACCATTCACCACTATTGCCATGATCGCAACGAACACCATCGATCAGCACACACCATCGTCATCCTTATTCGTAAATCCACCCGATCACCATCACGCGTTTCATATGCATACACACGTCCACAACGCGCGCATGCATCGATCGCAGGCCCGCTCGTAGAACGATAGGGAAAAGGAGATGAAGGGGAGGGGGAGGAGGAGACGGAGGAGGAGGAGGAAGAGAAGGAGGAGGAAAAGAAGGAAGAGGAAAAGGATGAGGGGGAGGAGGAGGAGGAGGAGGAGGAGGAGGAGGAGGAGGAGGAAACGGAGGAGGAAACGGAGGAAACGGAGGAAACTGAGAAAAAGGAAGAAGGAAAACACCCCCGTTCCACAATCGTTGGCACCGCTAGCGCCCGCGACCCCGCCCGCCTCGCCACGCCCTGGCCTTCGCGCCCGTTGTACTACCTAATCAAGCCGCAGTACTCGTGCTCACCCGAATTCGGTGCAGCCTCGCTGATCTCAGTTCCGTTGGTTTTCGCCTTGCCTCAATGTGTCTCGCTTACCCAGTAATGGCCGAGCGTTCACCTGGTTTCGTAACTGTTGCTTGTCATAGCTAGGGTCAATTCAGCTGTGATGGGTGTATCGTAGCGGCAACGGGCAAACGCATTCATGCCCAACGAGGGGATAGTGGCTGTCAGAGTACCCCAGCATGGACAAGCGATGTTAGCGCAGCCTGCCCCAGCTTGGACTGTAGCAGCTTACTGTGTCGCATGGAAGACGAATCCTGGGGAGGCTTGTCCAAGAAGGTTTTGCCCGAAAGGGTTGTCAGGATCCCCGCTTGGTTGTCCAACGGTTTGTCCGGGGTAGGTCGTCTTGTCGTTCATCATTAAGCAGCATTGGTTGGCAACCAATGTTGATAAATGACAATAAAACGACCCCGGGGGGTTGTCCGTGGGTTTTTTATTCTATTATTTTTCCATTGGGTAGTGTAGCTTCAGAGCCACTATGGGTTTTGACTCTCGCTCACGGGCTCTCTTCCCTTCGCTCATCTTGGCGCATGGCCTCAGCCCCGGTTCCGTCTTTCGCCCTCGTCCCGGCTCTGGCTACGGCCCCCGCGCGAGCTCCGGCTCCGGCCCTGCACTCCCCGCCGCCCCGTCTTGTCCAGACCCCGCCACGTGCCCATTACCTCTTCTGCCCCATTGCGAAGGCAAGCGCTACGTTTAAAGCGCAGTGAGAAGCATTTCTTTGTGCAGTCGTTGTTCGTCTGCCAGGGCTGGACCTAAACGCTGTTTTGCTGGATTTTTGTTGTGTTTTATTTGTCGTCTTGGCAGGGAGACACAGGACAACAGCTAGAGCAAAACAACAAAAACAAAGCGACAACAAAACGAAAAACAACGTTAGGTCCGGCCCTGTCGTCTGCTCTCAGTAATTAAACGGCGGCGCGCCCGTGGGGGGAGTGAGAAGGGGCGGCCGTCTCGGAAGGCTCGCAAGGCCTCGGGCCATCCGAGAAGTCTTCTAAGCCTTGCCCGAAAACATGTTTTTTCGTCGCCAGCGAGGCGGGACGATCCGCTCAAGCGTGGCAACGATGAGCTCCGACGACGGAAGTTTTTCAGAAGGCGGGGGGGCCTCTGAGAAGCCACGCCGCCTTCTGAGGAGGCCTGCCCCCGCTCTCGCTTTCCCCCCACCCCCGGCGCGCCGCCGAAGATGGCCTGCTCGCGCCAGCACGCAGGACACGCGGGCCAAGCGCACGGGCTTCATAGGCACAGAAGACGCCGAGCCGAAGGGCAGGAAGAAGGCGACGAGCTTCGGGAAGAAGAACGAGGAGGAGGAGGACCTCCTGGAGGGCTGGAGAGTGCGGCTGCGGCAGCAGGGAATGGCAGTTGGGGGCGGCTCCTCCCAAACCTGATGCCGTGGAAATTTCCCCGTTTCCTGATACTGGTCGCCCCCCCGTGTTGCCGCTTATTTGCATCCATCTGTGTGGACAAACTTCGATGCGACCATCTGTACAGTCAAGACTCTGAAATAAGAGCCACCTTGGGTTCAGGAGGAGCGCTGATCTTCAGGTCGTTCCTTGAATCGTTGTCATGGGACATGTTTGTGGCCTAGGCCCGCTGTGGCCAGAAAGGAGCCTTCGTCCATGAGATTGCGCTCCTTACGATAGCACGATTACTGTGCAAGCAAAGGCGCATCAGCGAGTGAGCAATTATTAGGACACTGGTGAGGTAGCAGAGGGGACACACAGCTGCTTCTGCTGCTGCTGTTGCTGTTGCTGCTGTTGCTGCTGCTGTTGCTGCTGCTTGGTAGTTTGCTGGACTATCCTCCACACTCCTGATTCTACTATTTTCGATGAGCACTCCCCACGACTGCGAGCACAGAAGCCTTCGGAACGAACTCCCCAACCTTGGGAGTTGGGTCTGAGCGGTTACGCCCTCCCGCTTGAGGTCTAGATGGCTCGGTCATTCCCCCCATAAAGCCACGAACACAAAAACGATGATAATTCTTGGGGTGTACACTGCTAGGTTTAGAACCATTGTGAGGCCTGTGGTGATCAAAACAAGGGCAGCTAGCACTGTTAGGGCTGAACTTAGGAGAATTGATATGAAGGCAGATATTGCTGAATTCTCTAGCTCTACTGTAACTTCGCAGTCGGGGAAGACGGGCCTAAAAGTAAATATGTTCCTCTCCGCCTCATATTCAATTAGAACTTAATTTAGTTTGCATGCATTGCACTGTCCGCGTGAACTGAAGCTGCGTTTCCGCAGCCATACGACTGCTCGAGCCAACCGACCCCGGCTGGCAGGAGAGAAAAGGAGCCCGTTGGGGCGCGCGGGCGGCTCGTCGTCGTCCGTCCTCGGCCGACCTCCTCCCTACCCATTCCTGATAGAGTAGTCTTGCTTAACGGATACTTGTCTTATCAATGTATCATCCCGTCCCCTCTCTCCCTGAGCAGAGTGAACATGAGATCTTAATTCCTTTGTCATCTTACCCCGATTCTCAGAGGAAAGACTGGTTATCAGCCGAAACGCGCGATTCAGTCGACGCGGGGCCATTAGATACAAAAGAAGATCTTTCAACTGCGCCCCGCGATTCAGCCGCTGCGGGAAAGAGCCATGCTAAGATTAATATCGTGTTCAATATCTCGAGGAGCGCCGACAGCGGCGTTGTACAACATGATGGACGCGACACAGACAGTGACGGCCCAGTTCAGGGCCGAATCCCTCCTTCAGACATCGCCACTCGGGTAGTACGGGGAAGAAATACCGAGGGGATAACCGACATGTCGGTAGACGTATCCCCCGCGACGGCTCCGATAGGTAATCGCGAGCAAACCCCGGGCCCGCACGGGCGAGATAGCGTCGCGCCAAGACCCAGACAAAGTGCTTTTTCATCATGGAGTGCCAAATCGACTGAGTCAATAAGCCCAATCCAAAATACTTCACCCGCCACTGCCATTGCCGCTGGCGAAGCCGGACGGCCAGGGGAAGCCGAAGGGAATAGGAACATGCACCCTGATATCCCGACCGAATGGGTGGGCACGAGTGCCAACGCCCCTACCCCCATAGAATTTAACGGACAATTCGGTCAGGACAGTGATGACCCACTCGAAAAAGATCATGACATATATTCCATGGAGGAAGATTTGGATAGCATCAATAACGATATTTCCCTGAGCCGAGCTTTGTCCGTGATGTTGGGAGAAAACATTCCTGCTCAAGACGAAAGATGGCCTCCAGATGGATCTGATGAAGATACTAGTGTCCTGACGCCTCAGGCGGACAGGGCGGAGGCTCAAATGAAGCGTGAGAGGGAGTCCAGAGGACGAACCCCCGCACCTCGCATCAAGAAGCAACGGAATGAGGACTACGAGCTAGACGTCTCGCCGCTGAAGGAAGGTTTCTTCCGTAATGCCACCACCTCAGGTGGGTGGCAACCCTCGATTCCAGCTGTCGTTGAAGATGAAGAAATGGTCGGGCAACCAGCTACGCACGCTCAGCTAATAACACGAGACGAAAAGGATGAGGAATCCTTAAATGCGCCCAGGCCACCAGAAAGCACCTTCGTTCGCCCCCGATCAAATGCCTCTAGCAGGGGCAGGCCCAAAATGCCAAGATCAGGGGCGAGATCTACTTCAAGGAGCAACAGTGCGGTTTCTATGATGGAGACATGTTGGAACCCCAACCCTGACTGCGCGCCTCAGGCGGAGAGCAGATGCCCAAGGAAAGCCAACAGGCCAGAAGGCGCGTGTAGGAACCCAGCGTGCAAGAATTGCTCGGACGTATGCAACAAGTGTAACGCACAATGGCTGTGCACGGAGTGTTACCCAATGGGCGAGCATAACTGCACGTATCTCCTCACGCAGTCTATTCAGGGCCAAGCCAGGCTAGCGGAGGCTAACACTCAGAGAGAGTTTCTGACCAATGAAGCGCAACTGGCCGAAAGAGCTCGATTGGGCAGAGAAGAATTAACTGAGACTGTGATCGAAGCTAGAAAACGTTCGAGGCTGAGCGGATCGCCCTAGCCATGGCTGCTAGAGAGCGCGAACAGGCGCTGATAGAACAGATGCACAATCAGACCGAGACCGTTAAATTGCAAGTGGAGCGGGAAGCCGAAAATACATTCAGGGAGTTATTGACTTCGGAGAGACAGGCCGTCATGATGGCCAATAAAGAATCTGCTGACGCCAACGCGGTTGCCGCTGCCGTCGCGGTGGCCTGGACAGAAGGAGAACAAATCGCGACAGTCATGGCGGAACGAGAAAAACAGGGCTTACAAGAAGAGCTCAAGACCGCCAGGCTGGAAGCAGCCAACGCCCAAGCCGTAGCTGCGAAGATAACCGACCAGAACAATCTGTATCTGGAAGAGCTTAAATCGCATCAGGAAGCTAGATCGCCCCTCCAGCGCGCAACGTCGAGCAACGCTAAATGCCCGCCGGCTAAGCCGACCGAGTCGAATATACACCAGTTGTCGACGGCTCAGTCGTCGGGCATTGCACCCGCCCCTACGCAATTTGATCAGACGCCCTTGGCAAATGCGGGGGCATCGACCATGCTGGTAGCAGGTGCAATGCATCCCCCTCCCGAGGGGAAAGGAAAAACGCTCCCCGTGGATCAGCTCT
This sequence comes from Prorocentrum cordatum, assembly GCA_963575745.1. Lineage (NCBI taxonomy): Eukaryota > Dinophyceae > Prorocentrales > Prorocentraceae > Prorocentrum > Prorocentrum cordatum. The sequence continues at coordinate 26,101 of CAUYUJ010001776.1, forward strand.
GTGCCGTTTGTTTTCGTCTAAAGATAGACAATTGCGTCGGATGCGGTAGATTGGCGCGTGACGAGCATATCGATGCGAATACAAGGAGATGCTCTAGATGCGACCCGTGAAAGAGTGAAAGGTCAGCTGCTAACATGCGAGAAGAAGAGATTGCTTCGAACGCTGCTAATGCCGAGAAAGGAAAGACGAGGCTCAAGGCTATCATCACCGACCCAACTCCGCATACTGAAACTCAACGTGAAACCGGACTCACATCGAATTCGTTCGGATTTCCGTTGCTTTCGCAAGAAACTCCCGTGAGGCCGCTGCTGCGTCAACATTTTACTGTTCCAGGCCCTGCCCTAGAAGGTCCGGCTAAGCCGAGCGCCGCAGAAAATTGACTTCCTGCAGGGATGAAGCTAACGGGAGCTAACGAAGACAACACTCTCGCCAGTCTCCGCCCATCCCATGGAGATGGCCCTACGGGGATGACGGCGACTAAGTCGTCGGGCGAAGCAGGACAGGGCGGGGAAGGAGACGACAAGAGCGACGCTCCTAACACTGAGATCGTATCTTCACATGAAGATGATCGTGGTAGAGGACCACGTGGGTCGCCTCCGGGAAGCCCAGGGGGGTCAGACCCCTCTGAGGGCGGGGGTGGACGCAGGGGGCCCCAGGGCCCCGGCGGACCGCAGGACTCGGTAGGAATTGACGAAAGCACGCCGTTAGATCAGTGGAGACAGGTTGGTAACAACCAGAGAATCGATTTGTTGGACATCCCTGATGCAACGAACATTCGTGAGTGGAGAATGCACGCAATACGCGCAATCGCTGGATCATCGCCCGAGAGCCAGGCAGCACAGCACTGGATTGCCGAGGCTATGGATCCAGCCGTGGAGGATGAGCAGCTCAAAGATGCAGGACGATTCAAGCGTCTCGGCCTCATGATCGCAACGAATCTGATTGACGAGTTCTGCAAGATGCGAAATAATCGTTATCAGCCGAGTCATCATACTCATTTCCTCCAACAGATTACTCGTGTGGAATTCAGCGCCCAGACCGAGGGAAGACTAATGACTGGACGCGAAATGGTGCGGGCAATTTGTCACTGGTGTTCGGCAAGATCAGAGTTGGGACAACATCGCATTTCACGTGACCTCTTCAAGGTGAGCATCGACCCGCACAAGCCTGATGCTGACCTGTATCATTTCTACAATGAATGGACATACGTAAATCAACATCTTTATGGCGCTAAGCCTCCGTCCGATGAGATGAGGGCCTCGATGCATGCACTGTTTCTCGAACAATGCAGGAAACCGAACAAACTGAACTTTGTATGCCAATTATACGACTTGTCGAAAAGATAAAATGGGTCATGGCGCAAAGACTTATGAATGGCTGAAGGAGCAGATTGAAGAAATGATGTTGCGAGAAAAAGAAGAGTGGAATATCAGCGTGCACGAGGGCACCTTGAACCAACGTGCTAGGCAAGCACGATCCGGCGGAGGCGGAGGCAATGACAACCGGAGGAATGCAGGCAGTAAAGCCGCCCCGGCAGAGATTGCTGCCAAGTTGGGAAAACCCTCGGATGTCATGAAGAGCGGGAAGACTAAGGGCGAAACCACGTGCAGATACGTGAACAAGGGCGAAACTTGCCCGTGCGCAGGAAAGGGTTGCCCCTTCAATCATAAGAAGCCCAAGAATGCCGCGCCTGCTTAGCCGAGTGCGGGACGAAAGTCCAGTGCCGCTCCTGCTCAGGATAAGAACCCTAGAGGGAGATCGGAGGACAGGGGCCGAAAGGGGCAGGGCCGATCCCAGACCCCGACTGGTAACCGTGGGAAAGGAGGACAGCAGAAGAATAGAAGTCTGTCACGTGGGAAAGACAGTACCATTCCGTGTTACGCATACTCCCGAGACCCCAAGACTTGTCGAGGACCAGATGACGGATGTAACAAAGCCCACAGATGGTTAACCGATGCTGAGAAGCTGAAGCGTGATAAGTGGGAACAATCGAGACTTGACGCTGGACAATCTTTGGGATATGAGCGTACTTCCAAACAGGCCAATGCTGCCGCTGCCAATATCTCTTCGACGGGAAGCAATGGTGGCTCCAGAACCACTAGTGCTAATTCCGACAAACGAAAAAAAGGACGGAGAGAAAAACAAAGGCGGTGGCAAAGGCAAAGACATGGTCTGCCGCTCCTACAAGGAAACGGGAAAATGCTCACGCGGAAAGGAATGCTGGTTCACCAAGACCACCCCAGGTCATCCTGTTGCGTGACAATGGCTCCACACCTGGCGGCTCAGCCGTCAGTGCTGGAGGAATGATAAAGATAATTTGATTAAAGGTATTATGTCTTGCCGCCCTTGCTTGGCAGTCGTGGCAAAGCCTGCGTCGGTTGAGCAGAAAACGGGGGGGTTGGAAGAGACCCAATGATTCAATCAGCTTTGGTGCCGTCGCGTGCCCCGCCCCATTATTCCGGGGCCTCCCAGGGCAGAAGCACAACAGCCTTAAATTTTTGACTGTCACGTCTAGTGCCCATGGAGGAGACTATTGGGATACCTCCAAAGGTGAGTTTCACCAGGACAGCAGGAAACAAGTCGAGAGTCTCGTCTATGTCCTTGCGAATTTCCTGTGCCCTCTTTCTCGGGACGCGATCAAGAAGTACTGGTGCGTTCCCCCTAGTAAGAGCTGCATAAGACATCGGAATAGTAACCGATGCAATCTCCGTGTCCGTTTTCACCCCTCCACAGATGAGCCGACTATCACTTGGAGGAAGGCGCGTCGCCACGACTTGAAAGAGTTGCCTTCAAGTAGCAAAGATAGATGGAAGTACCCAGGAGATACGCCGACAGATGTCGACACAGTCTAGGGCATCTGTCGCTGAAGCTCTAATCAGAACATCAGACCTGCAAGATCATGTCTGGCATCTCTGGTTGAAGGACGAGGAGGGGAAAGAAGGCCCGCGCGGCTCAGCCGCTGCGGGATGCACAGACAAAGACGCTGCGTATCTGGGGGCGTTGAGTTTCATCATAGATACTGGGTGCGGGTACAACCTAATTGCGGAGAAATATATTAGAAGCGCAGGTGCAATGAGATTGATTCGAAAGCTTCCGCAATCGATCCCTCTGAACACTGCTGGGGGGGGGAGTCTAAGGCCCTCGGTTCCGTTCGCATCGCGTGTCCCAAATTTAAGGGTGGTAGTTTTAATGCTTTAGTCATGCCGGAGACACCGTGCGTAATTTCGGTAGGAGAGCGGGGCATGGATCACGGCTTTAATTTCTTTTGGCCAGCAGGCCAAAGGCCCAACCGATTGTTGCCCAACGGTCATAGAGTGGACCTGGCCGTTGAGGGCAAGACACCATACTTGACCCTATCAGGCAAGGAGGCGCTGGGTCAGTGGATGTGCGCAGCTGCAGCCGGAAGGAGCGAGCCCCCCGAGCGGTGGTGTTGCGTGATGCCGGGCGCCAAGGCATTCTTGGACAGCGTGGAATCTGCGGGAGGCCCTCCGCCCCGTGCGGTCCAGACTCGCGTAACCATAGACCTGCACACACATGAGCTGATTGGTGCCCACAGCTACGCTGATGGGCGGCCGACTGAGATCGCGCCCGCTTTGCCGTCTTCGATAGACCCTGCGGATGCCATCACCTACTTCTACTAATCGCCTCAGATGGCCAGCGAGTACGGTTGGAATCGGACGCCGACCTGTATTGCTGCCCCTAAAAGTCTTTCAGTTTTGCCCGACCACGGTCAAGCCGTCGGTCCATTCGACGAGCAGCCCGGTAAAGCCGAGGCTTGCGCTGCCGCATATAGATGCCAATACGGATACGGAGTTTCAGGATACTTCCCGTACGAAGTAAGTAGAGGACTAGACTCCAGCGCGTGCAACGCAGCCCCAGGACCCGAGGAGGGCGAGGCTGGAGACGCTGACGGTGTCGACTTAGTCGACGTCGACGCACCGCCAGCTTTAGACCCAGACGTTGCGGAGGTTGAGGTGTCGGAGACCCTTGCCGAGCGGCTCAAAAAGGCTGCGGCCTCCCTACCGCACCTTCTAATTCATATTCCCACGAACCCATATTGTTCAGTGTGCAATTGGGCCAAAGCTATCAGAAAGCAGCAGCGCAAAGCGCAGAACAAAGGGCTAAAGGTTCCCCGCCCATACGCTAACCCCACTTCGCTCGGACAACTGACGACGATGGACCATTGGTTTGCGATGGATGAACTCTCGCGGGGACTCCACGACGAGACCGCGCGCGTGACTTTTCGCGACCGAGCTACGGATTTTCTCGCCGCTCAGGGTGTACACGACAAGTCTGCGGCTCACGTTTGCAACTTTTTAGTAAACCTGAGAGCCCCGCAGGAAAAGTTTGAATATTGTTATACAGATGGTGCAAGAGAGCTTGCCAGGGCACGTTGCGAGCTCAATTTTTCCCATGATCCTACCATCCCAGGGAATAAGACACAAAACGCTGTCGCCGAGCGTGCGACGGGCGTTGTGCAGATGGGAGCCAGAGCCTTACTTTTGCAGGCTGGTCTTCCACCACCATATTGGACCTACGCAGTTCGATATTTCTGTCTATGCTACAATACTGGAACCCCCGCTGACGGGAAGTCCAGTTGGGAAAGACGATTCGGGTGCCAATTCAATGCTCCGCTTCTTCCCTTCGGATCACGTGTCCGTTATGTGCCTCCACCTGAATCCCGATTTCGCACCGCCAAGACGGGGGCGACGATGATTCCAGGGATATACTTGGGGTATGTGCACAAAGCGGGGGGATTGGTCAGACCAGATAGTTACGTTATATTTCTGAGCCAATTGGATGGACTAAATATGGAATCAGGGCGTACACCAGAGGGAAAACGACTTGCAATCGAGAAATCTGATCAAGTGTACAGCAACATCTTAGATGGTACTGCTGACGACCAATCGCCTCAGTTTCCTTTGCGAGAAGCATACGAGAAAGCGGCGAAGGAGGTACGTTCCGTCACAACCCCTACAGAGACAGGAGAGGCTGCGGCCGTCCCAGACGGACCACAGCCAGCCACAGGGATAAGACCGGGCAACACGTTTAATGCTGATGATCCTGCCATGATCCGCGCTTTGACTCCGAGGCCGATTTGGATGATGACGGTCCTGGGGGTCTGTGCGTGGGTGATGTGCCTTTGGTAGTCGACGGCAGGGACCCTCAGCGCGATTCCCACCCTGCAGACAAAAACCAGAAGCTGGGGCTCGCACAACTTGAGCATCGTTTGGACAGATAGTCCAACTTCTCAGCGGCTAAGCCGCGTGAGAAAGTCCCAGGGAAAGGACAACTCAAAATCTGGATACGATGGAGTACTTTGAAGGCAGACGGATTGTTGCTGGACTTACAAAAGAAGAATTGACTCAAAAGCTTCCGTTGGCAGGCCGTCGCAAGACATGTAGCATACGAGTTGTTCTCTAATATGACCCTGATTATGTGCCTATAACCAGAGTGTGGGTCACAGACCCAGACCCAAAATACAGTGCCCAATGGCTAAAGAAGTTACCTGAGTCTACCAACCCCGAAGTGCATCCTGGACGATGGTTCAAGATGAACCAAGCCCAGCGTCGACAGGCCGTGGAACAATGCAAGGCAGAAAAGAGAGGATTCTTCGGTATAGAGGATCCTGGCCCTTGTCTCGGTCTCCTGCGCGACATCGATCTAGATGTGGACGACCCGCCGACTCCGCCCGATCCCGCAGCGGCTCAGCCGCTTGCGGCTCTCCCCGAAGCCAGGCTAACAGCACCTGAGGTGGCTGAACGACTACGTCGAATGCAAAATGGCAGCCTGTGCTACACCCCTGGCAGCGGGCGAGGGGCGGCGTCGCGAAACACCCAGGGCTACCAAGTCACATCTGAGGCTGATGATTCATCAGAGGAAGACGTTCCCGAAGAACACCTGTCGGACGACGAGGACATTTGGTGGAAACAAACATGGTATGGAGGCACTATTGCAAGGGACGGGCTACCCGCCGGCTTAGCCGTCAGGGATCCCTTGTCCGATGATGATAACGGAAAATCTGAGGACAACGATGAGGCAAGCCAGACCTCGAGTCCGGCGGCCGCCGCGTCGCGGCGAAGCGTGCGTCGCATGCCTTTACAAGATAACTCAGCTAAAGGTATCAGTCATCGTGACAAGGACAGGTTTGATTTGCAATACTTCTATAATCCCTTTACGGACTAAATATCTGTCATTGATGAATCCTTCCGACTTCCCAGTGACTGGCATTGTGCCCACATAGATGCCGCTGTAGCCAGATCTGTCTCGAAAGACGAGGCCCAGGCAAATAAAGACGCCCGAGCTGCCTTGAGGAAAGAATGGGACAGACTGCGCGACATTGGCACGTGGATAGAGGATGGTGTTAGAGAATATGCCGATGTTGTTGCCGAACTCAAAGGAAAAACAGCCCATTTTGGCTGTTGATTTGCGATCCTTGTTGAAAAGAACTGAGTGTTGCCGCTGGGACATAAAGACCGTAAGTACACAGGTCGAGTAGTCTTTGACGGTTCAAGTGTTAGAAATCAAAACAAGGACGTGGCATTATTTCAGGAAATGTCCAGCAGTCCCGCGACCATGCAGGCCAGCAAAGCAGCTGATACCTACGGGTTGTTTGAGGGCCATAGCATCGAACAAGCTGATACTCGACAAGCCTACACACAATCAAAGTTGGGAGGCACTCCTACATGGGTTTTCTTGCCTCGTGACGAATGGCCCAAGGCATGGTCCAATATGCGGAACCCCGTATGCCCACTGTACTTGTCGTTGTACGGACACCCTGATCCGGGCGGATATTGGGAGCAGCATTGCGAAGGACACGTCACGGCTAAAGGTTTCGTGAAATGTAGCCCGTGGCGTAGCTGTTATTTTCACAAAGAATTGCAAATCTTCTTGATCATCTACGTCGACGATTTCAAACTGTCGGGGCCTGCCGACAAGCTAGCCCGGGGATGGAAGTTACTTCAAGAACCTTCGGAAAATTGCCCTAAGGGTATAGAAAAAGACCCTCCAACGGCTTTTGGACGATACTCAGGATGCGAGCATAGATTATCAACTCAGAGAATTGAGTGGCACGGGGAATTGCCTACGGCACTTGACCCGCCTCCTCCCAAAGCTAAGAAAAACGCCTCCGTCGCAGACGAGAGTAGCGAGGAGGAAACGCGGGGTGACTCGGCGTCTCAGACGACCGAGCCATGCCAGCCGAGAGAACCAAAACTAGTGAAAGTCATCGAATACGATATGACGGAGTTCTTCGATTCCTGTGTTACATTATACGCTCAATTGACGGACGCAGACCCGGCCACATATCCGGCCGCGGGTACCCCGTTCGGTCCAGAACTTACCGACTTAGAAGATGGACAGGGCGGCCCCAGAGGAGAGATTTACTCCCCAGCTGAGGAGGCTATAGCGTCAGCGTTACAGATTAACGTTGATACCTGCCCCCCGGACAAGGAGATAGAGGTGATTGGCCTCGATGCCGCAGCAGCTAGCCCTGATGGCCCTGAGCCGCCGACTCAGTCGGGGGTACTCCAACCCATCGCAGCAAAAGTGTTGATGAAGATACTTTACGGGGCGAGAATGGCCAGATGCGACCTACTCCGTGCTGTTTGTCAAACTGCCAGTTGTATCACGAAGTGGACAGAACAGCAAGACATGGATCTCTTCCGCCTCATACGTTACATAAAGTGTACTTCTCATTATCGTATGACCTCGTGGGTGGGTGACAAAAAGGAGGATGTTCTGTTAAAGCAATACTCTGATGCAGATCTGGCGAGTGACATTAGAACACACAGGAGCACGAGCGCCAGTTATCAAGCGATTTGGGGCCCGTATACACGGGCAGGACAATCGATGAGGTTGCAACTTGAGGCTGAGATCGTTGCGGCCGACCTTGCGTTGCGCAAGGAGCTGCTTGCGGCATTACCGCTGTGGGAAATCCTGCTGGATAGACACGTGCGATGTTTATTATTGGAAGATAACCAAGCAGTGTGCAAGGTCATTAAGGCAGGCGGGTCAATGAAATTGATGCATCTACCAAGAACACATATAATTGATGCAGCAGCTGTGTCCGAACAATTTTCTCGTGGCCTAGTTCAATTACAATACGAAAGAACACAAAATGAGGCTGCTGATATTGGAACAAAACGATTTGTGGACCCAATGGCATGGGTCAAAATTTTGTATCTTGTCAACATTGTGACGCCTAAGCTCTGGGCCGCTAAGCGGCACCAAGATTATCTTGACTCAATGTTTTCTGACGGACTTCCCCTGAAACCCGGAGGGATTCTCAAGCCCCGCCTGGGCCCTAGTTCGGCCTTGCGGAGAGGAGCTTCCATGCCTAGCAAAAAGTCAAACAAAAAGAAACAAGCGCCCCAACAAAGGCAAACCCGTTGTGGCTGCCCCCGGCCAAGACGAGGGGGTGTTAACGATAAAGAATGCAATCAGCTCAGCGGATGTTGCAGGTAATGTCACTCCTCGGATGGGCAAATAATGTTACAGCAGAAGCTCCGAGAAAACGAGGGCGATCGAGAATGCAACCAAAAGAAGCTCTGATCGTGAAATGAAGGTCATGTTTGGGATATCGGATAGTGATAGCGAACCAGAGTCTCCAATGAAGCCTGAAGATATAGAGGATGCTCCTAACGGGGATCGCCCGCTTCATAATCCGCACTCTGCGGTGGCTGCCAACTTCTCTGACAGAAGGGACGAATGGATAAGACAAGGACAGAGTTTGAAACGAGATCACTATGTTCCGAGGCTTGTCACATTCACGCCGGCAATCGGGGATTGCCCCGTCGAACTCGAAAAGTTGGATGATAAACGTCGCACCTATGCCGTCAATTCCCAACAAGGTTTGACGGTAGATCGCATCGATAATTGGCGTGATGAAGAAAGCAGATATCATCACCCATTCGAATACGACTCAGATGGCGATTCTAGCGACGGTGATTATTGCCTTAGCATATGGACGGGATACACAGAATTCAGAATCCGAGAAGATTGCGCCCCGGCCACTCAGTGGACCGGGGAAAGACTTTTGTTGGAATGCTGTTGCGGCCCCCAAAGTAGGATAGGGGACCCTAAGAATTTCGTTGATAACTCATGTAAAGTGGTTAGATACACCGATAAGGAAGACATGAGGACGGATGAGGGACTCAAAATAGCGCTGAACGATATAGCTACTTTCAAGGGAAGACATATCACGTTGTGGGGCTCCATGCCATGTGCAGGAGGCCCCCCCTGGCAGTGTGTCAACGAGGCGCATTATTTCCGCACTGGCAATCATAAGGCTATGCGCAGGCTTTGGGGCATTAGAACCGACTTCCGATACCTGTTTTGGAATTTCCGTGAGATTGCCCGTGCTGTGCACAAAGCGGGGGGCGTTGTATGCATTGAATGGCCTGCCCAGTGTAATTATTGGAGAGACCCCCAGGTAGAGAGTTTTCTTCGAGAGTTGGGATTTACAAAGACGGCGCTGCACAGGTGCGCATACGGATTGAAGGATAGCAAGGGTAATTTAATGAAAAAGCCTTTGACGATAGTCACCACCTCTTCCATCATTGCGGAGGGTTTAGAACGCAGGTGTGATGGCACACACGAGCATGTCGAGGCTAGAGGACGAGTGTGTAAGAGCGCTGAAGATTACACTGATGAGTTTGCCAAGCAGCATCATTTTGCCGTCGCCAATGCCGCAGAGAGAGTTGCGTCGTCTCGTCGTCGTCCTACTTCTTCTCCCAATCCTATATGTGCCGCCGCCGTTTCGGCTCGACAGCCTGCGCGGGCTGCCCCGCGACCGGCCCCCCGTAGAGGCGAGCGGTTGCTTTGCGGCGACTGCTCGAATCTTGCTTGCCGCGGTCTCCGCGTGCCGGAGAGGTCAGCGACTGAACCCATGTGCCGACCGCTAAGGAAGAAGGTGGTTGTGCCACCGGGTGAAGACGTGATCTCAATTCAGTTTGACGACATCGTGGATGAGTTTGATTCCGACGTTGTTGTGGACGAGAGCAAGGAGGAAGAGGATTATAACAATGTTCTCTTCGCCACAATTCGAAAAGCCTTGACGCCGGCTCAGCTGAGCGGGAAGGCTTGCCCACCGGCTCAGCCGGATGGGACCAGAAACGACCACTTTAGCCCGAATGGCATTGTGTCCGAGATTGATACTGAAATGGAAGATGGCGCAGAGACCATCAATCGGGGAACAAATGTTAGGAAAAGGGCAGCTGAGACTGACCCCCAGGACAACATTCGCTCAAAGGAAACGGCTGACCCCAACGTTGAAGACGTCGACTCATGGAGAAACAAAGCGGTCTTCAAGTGCCTCCCTGACAAACTAAGGGAATGGTCCCGAGCGGGACCCAAAGACGGAACTATTAAGTTTGTGCCGTCAAAGGGCTGGGGTTGGCGCTACACGATGTGGAAGAACGACGTACTTTATACAAGAAATGACGCCGTCGTGACTGCATTGAGGGCGGACCAGGAATCAACGTCTCAGACGATATTCCAGCGTTTATACTCCCAGGTCTCCCAAGACCCATGAACAGTACATTGGACTATGTTTGAGCGGAGGGCCACTTGCCGTTTCGATCGCGCCCCTCCTGACGTCGACAAAATCCCAGTGGGAACGTTCTTTCAGACGTATCCTGACGAGAAGACGAAGCTGATCAGTGGGGTGTACGCGGACCCCCCGGAGGGATATCGTGGCATAGTACGACCGCTAGAGCCGGGAGAAGTATTTGGCCCTACCGTCGGCCCAGCCGTTCGGTACGAGACCCCCTGGGGAGACTACGTGAGCGTGCCAGTGGGGGATCATTGGAGAGAAGGCTTCCCGAAAGTCTGGATTGACATATGGGGGCCTTCCCCTCGAAAGCTTTCCCATGGCTCAGCCATTGGGGAAGAATGGGGAACGATGTTCGCTCTTCCAGTGGTCAAAGGAAAATGCAGTGTACCGGTTCACGTGGTCGAGGAAGCCCTTACGCAACGCTGCCGCAAAAGCGGCATACTTCGAGGACACACCCAAGCAGGTCGTGCACTGGAGGGAAAGACAACGCCCCTGGAAGAGGCCACAGAATTTTGAGAAATGGCTTGCCGGAGACGGACTCGACCCAGATGCTGATGAGGACTCACCGCAAAAGAAGCTGAGGACTGCAACGGAGGCGCCCGGCGACCCGATCGCCGAGGATAGCCAGCCAGCAGTCGCGGGCCAATATCAGCCATCATTGGATGACCATGGGACCGGGAAACAGGCGGCCGGCGAACCACCTGCTGGCCAGCCTCCCTACATCGAAAAGCCTCCCGGCTTAGCCAGTGGAGGTAGCGGCGGTGCACCCCCCCACGGCTCAGCCGGTGGGGATGGGGAGCAGCCACCGTGTCTGGCGGGTTCCCCTCAGGAGATGACCCCCCCTCAGGGGGAGGAGGAGGAGGCGGGCCGCCTGACTCGGGACCTGCAGCGTCAGAACCCGAGGCCGAAGACCGACCTTACCTCGGTCGCGGCCCCTGGAACGTCTTCGAGTACCTTCGGATGCTAGGGAGGTTTGGGCGTGATCCGAAACCCCCCCGGAATGAATGGCGAGCGAAGGCGGAGGAAATCCTGGAACACTATATGGAAGTCACGGACCCGAAGATGAAATTTTGGTCGAGTAACCTGGATTTCGCCAAGAAATGTCAGGCGATTACAAAGATCGCCGAGGTCAGGAGTCTCTCGTGGATTCCGTTCACCGGAGAAGATCTTGCCGCTATGTCGTCCACGGGGAAACTTGTAACATATTCATGGCCTTACGCCGCACCGCCGACCCCTTGGGACTTCTGTGTTTTTTTGTTGTTTCCTCCGCGCCCAACGGGAGTGCCTCTTGGAGGGTGTCATCCTCGGAGGCGCGTTGGAGGCTTTGGACAGTTCGAGACCAAATCAAAAAAGTTTAAACCCAACGGTCGCGTCAGGATAATCGCTCCTTGCGGTCTGGGCTGGCGAGTGTGCATTCTCTATGCGGTTGGCGGTAGGGGCACGAGGATGGTCACGCTCGTTCGGCGGCAGATCCTTTGGCACCCAGGTCTTCCTCCGACAAGACCGTCCATGCGAGTTTCGTTGGGATGCTCGGGTGTCGCTGTGGCTTCAAATTTCGATGACAGCGGCTTCTCCGCAGTCTATTCCAAAGTTGCTCCAAGAGAGTCGTGCCTTGCGGTCTGGGTTGGCGAGTGTGCTTTGCATGCGGCTGGTCCAGGGGCGCGAGGAAGGGCACGTTTCGCGCGTGCCAGGAAGAACGCAATCAGCCGCGAGTGCTCAGGTGCTCCGCGTGCCCGAAAAAAGCAGATGGGAAAGAGCGAGAATTCACGGACAGGACTCATCTGACTGATAAGCAAGTGAAGCACTTTTTCGCGAACGGTTCGGACCATCGTTCGGTGGTGTGCCGAGCGTGCCACGACCAAAGGAAGTTGGCGAAGAAGTTTGAATGCTCCGCATGTCCCCCGCGCAAGGACGGATCGAAGCCTACGTTCACTGACGGCGGCCATCTGTCGAAAGACCAGAAGAAGAATTATTTCCAGCGAGGCAACCTGGTGGTTTGCGCAAAGTGCTATAAGGCGGGACGGCCGGCTCGGAGAGAACCGCCGAAACGCCCTGCGGAGGGAAGTGACGAGCACGGCGGGAAGCAACGAAAGTTGCGAGGAATCTGACCGCGAGTCGCGCGCGGGCGGTGGCAGATAAGTAGGGGGTCGAACTGTTTGCGTGATGCCACATGGGGCCTCTTGGGGGCCTCTTAGGGCCTCTTGGGGGTCTCTGGAGGGCCTCTGGAGGGGCCTCTGTGACGCAGCTTGGATGCCTCTTGGGGCGTCTTGGGGGCTCCTTGAGCCGTCTGTAGGCCGTCGGCGATGTTTTGATCGCTCTTGGACCGTCTGGGACCATGTGGAGCTCTCTTGGAGGCCACTCGGAACGCTCCTGAAGCGCTCTGGGGCCGTCTTCGGAGCCCTCTTGGCCGGTCTTGGACGCCTGTGGGCCCGTCTTCGAGCCCTCTATGGCTATTTGGGGTGCCCTCTGGGAGGCTTCTTGGGCCGTTCGGGGGCGGGTTTGGGAGGCTCTGGGGCCGTCCAGGAACAGGGGGCACCCCAAAAGGCGCACGTGTGAAAAACTAGACGGTTTACGAAGGGAACGGGCGCTGTTTGGCGTCTAGAGGCCCTCTTGTGACGCAGCTGGGATGCCTCTTGGGGCCTCTTGGGGACCTTGAGCCGCCTGGAGGCCGTCGGCGGCGTTGGTGATCGCTCGTGGACCATCTGGGACCATGTGGAGCTCTCTTGGACCCACTCGGAGCGCTCCTGGAGCGCTCGAAGGGCCGTCTTCGGAGCCCTCTTGGGCCGTCTTGGACACTTGTGGGCCCGTCTGGGGGCCCTCGAGGGCTATGTGGGGGACCCTCTTGGAGGCTACTTGGGCCGTCTGGGAGCGGGTTTGGAGGGCTCTGGGGCAGTCCAGGAGCGGGGGGCACCCAAAAGGCGCACGTGTGACAAATATACGTTTTACGAAGGGAACGGGCGATTGTTTGCGTCTAGAGCCCCTCTTAGACGCATCTTGGAGGCTTCTTGGGGCGTCTTGGGAGCCTCTTGAGCCGTCTGGAGGCCGCCATCGATGTTTTTGATCGCTCTTGGACCGTCGGGGACCATGTGAAGCTAGCTCTCTTGGAGGCCACTCGGGGCGTTCCTGGAGCGCTCTTGGGGCCGCTTTCGGAGCCCACTGGGCCGTCTTGGACGCCTATGGGCTCGTCTTGGGGCCCTGTGGGGGTTTGTGGGGGACCCTCTTGGAGGCTTCTTGTGCCGTCTGGGAGCGGGTTTGGGAGCCTCGTGGGCCGTCTTGGAGCATCGGAAAACCCAGAAGCCGAACTTGTGAAAAAAGGTACGTTTCACTAAGGAAATGTGCCAATTTTTGCGTCTGGGGACCCTCTTGGGGCGCATCTCGGATGCCTCTGGGGGGCTCGTGTGGACCCCTTCTGCCGGCGAGGAGGCCTCAAGACGCGTCTTTGGCCCACTTTGGGCGTCTTGGAGCGCTCGTTGGGCGTCCCGGAGCCATTTCGAGGCCACCAGAGGAGTCCCTGCACGATTTTCACGTGGTTTTGCACAAGTTTCGGGAGCGGATGACCCCTCCGGGGCCGTCCGGGGCAATCGGGGGATTCGGCCCGACCCCCCCCCCCCCTCCAAATCGACCGGACCGGGCCCCCGGGGGAGGGGTTTGGGGAGGGGGGGCATCTCACGCGCCGAGGAACCCCAAGGGGTCGGCGGATGTCTTCCGACCGCTGACCCAAATGAAGAATGGGTCGCACCATAGTTGGTCATGTTCTGTTCATATCGTTTCTGATTCCACAATTACGTTCAAGGACGCATCAGGGGCGGCTAAGCCGAGCCTTATGCCTGAGTTCAACCTGCGAGATTCAGTATTCGGAAGCGCACAGTCGGCTAAGAGTGGAGCACAAATCAATGGCATTGCCGCCGCCTCCGCGAACTTTCGGCGGGGTGACCAATGGTCTTATAAAGAAGGGATACACACTCCAATTCGCTTCACTTTCTGGAATTTCAACGACATTGTTGACAATTCGGGCAAATTAAACGGAGTCGGCAGTGGACGCAACAAATATGAGAACCCGCTTGCTTTCGCAGAGAGCCTCAGACAGATGATAAAGGACGCCGTGGATTTGATCGATGATATAATGAAACGGTCCCAACAGGGGACTATAGACATAATGCATATCGGCGGGGGCTCTAAGTGTTGGCAAGAAGGTGACAACGGCGTCGGCCCGATGTGGGACGATGTTGCCACTATGGTCCGAGCCGGAATGAAGCGTCGGATTGAACGCTATAAAACGATAGGACTGTTCCCCATAATAATGGTCCTTGACGGTGTCAGCCTCTACCGCCAGCTTAGGCACCGCACAGGGGATGTTTTCCATTACAGTGCCACCCATCATGACTATAAAGCGTTTGATGGGGGCAAATCCCGAAAGGTCACTGCCGCTGAATTATGCGCCGATTACATGATTAAAACAGCCAAGCTGGCTGTATTATTTTTCTGTCAGCCTGCCGGCGGCTCAGCCGTCGGGGAAGGCCGCATATTTTGCCTCGTGAGGGAGGACAAGTACGCCAAACAGGACGCGCAAGTCCGAGACCTTGTCATGCACTGGCAGGACTGGTCCCCCGCAGATGGTAACATTCCCAGGTCGATACTTGGCGCGCTTCTCTTCAAGGAACCACTGACCGGAGAAAAGTTCCCAGCCGTTTCAAACGGAACTGGAGGTGGTGCTATACATTCATTCTACTCACATAAATTTAAAGACTTCCTTAAAAAGGGGGCTGCTTATGGTGACTTCTTCCCATGGACGGATGATGCTTACTTTTTGCCCCGCGGGGAAATTTTCTGTCCTGGAATGCCACCAAGGGGAAAGACCGAGAGACCAGCGACCGAGGGAGTACAAAACGATGAGCCAATGCGTGCAGCACGCAAAGAATTTAACAAAAAAGCACCGACGGCGATACCGAGCGGCTTAGCTGTTGCGGCGAGTAGTGCAACGCCGGGTGGCATAGCGGTCCCTGTATTTACTGGAGTGGTGGCTGGTCAATCCGGCGCTGTTACTGCGACCGACAAGACCAAACCCGTCGGCCCAGCCGAAATGGGCTTTGGTTCTAGCGCGATGACGGCTAAATCACCGCGTGCCCCTCCGCTGGCTCCTCCAACCAATATCAAGGACATCGAGACACCTGGGGGAACAGCTGAAAGAACCATCCGTGAGAAATGCCCTGAGGGTGAGTTGACTATGATCAGTAAGAAGCACAAGCACAAGTTTCCGAGAAGGCCGAAAGATGGATACCCTGGAGAGGAAGAGTATTTTTGGCCGATCCATAAGGAGCATCAGCAGATAAAGAATCTGCCAGTGAAAGATGCAAAGACAGGAGAGATTACTCGTCATAATTTCCTTTGCCCATTCACAGCTGCCAGCGGCAAACTTCACCGGATATGATGCCGTTTAACGCATACCCAGGCGAAGAGGGACGAGCTGCTGAGATCGCCGAGGGAAGAGAGCCTCCCATAAGCTGGGAAAGGAAAGCGATTCTAAAAGACGCTAATAGCCAAGCGTGGCTTGCCCACCAGATGCTTCAGGAAACGACGAGAGTTCCACCGATGACACGGAACTATCTAGTGCCGAACTGGGCTCGTTTCTTCAGGATCAAAGCAGATAGGTCGGTATCGAAGCGGAACGCCACGGTGGCTGACCGCTTGAACTGGGCCGAGTTGAGATTGACATCCCACAAAGTTGGCAAAGCCCACTGCGTCGAATTAGCGTTGCCTTTCTGCCTGACGAAAGAGAAGCTTGCGGAAGTCTCAGACTCATCCACCAGCTGGACAAAGCAATCACATGGTACGTCAGTGACCACCCTTCATGCTATTTCGGAGGGTCATCAATTGCTTCCCTCAAATCCCAAATACGGCGGAAGCGTGAAAAAAATGCGATTGGGGTGTACTCATTTCCATGTTCTGACAATCCCAACACTCACACCACTTACTCCATTGCGGAGGAGACCTTTGGAGATGGCATTTGGGTCACGGCCGAGATTGTCTATCATGCCAAGTCGACAAAGACCATTAAAGGAACGCCGCCCCAGTACGTGAGTGATCCACAGACTGATGTTTTATACGAGTTGAGACTCTATCATTGGACTGCAGCAGCAATATGGGTTACTGATGCGTATACACATTTACTGCACGTTGCCAGAGATAATGGATGGAACCTGGAAGTGGACATTGAGTTTGAAAGGTATCGAGATGAGGAAAGGACTGAGGCCACAAACGCAGTTCGGGATGCTCAACCAGCCTGGGTCCCCGGCTTGACTTCTTTCAAATGGCAAAGGGGAGAGAGCCCCTATTAAGGGGAAATGGCGAGACAGACGAAGAAAAATACTATGATACCTGGCCTTGGCTCCAAGAAAAAGGAGTCAGACTGACCAAGATCCACCCAATACATAGGGGCGATGCCTCGGAGAGATCAGTTCAGTTGGTTGAGCAGAATGCACAGGAGAAAGAGAGGGCAGCTGAAGGGGGCGAGAAGGAGCCGGCGGCTAAGCCGTCCGGCATTCCGTTCTCAATGGATGAAAAGGACTTTCCTGACTGAGGAAAGGCATCTGCGAAGCCAGAGGGGACCTACAAAGCGCCGCCCCCTAGGGCTGCCAGTCGGCCCCCTGCTCCTCCCCCCCCTGGTGGACCGAAAGAAATTCCCGCCAAGAAGGCCCCGCCAGCGATTCGTACTCCTTCGAGTCCTCCGGGCAATCGGCCGAATATTACTAGGCAGGAACATGCTCCACCTGCGAAAGAGGTTTCTCCCAAGAAGGCCCCATCCACCGAGGCTTGGTCCCCGGTCAGAGAACTTAGGTCAACCGCCAGCGAAAATGCTTCGATTTGATGGAGACCCCGCTGCACCTGTGACTGCCCCGCCACCGGCTAAATCGAGTGGCGCAGACGCAGTTGGCAGCGGACCGTGGAGGCCGAGTATTCCTGACCCTCCGCCCGAAATAAACATACTTGCCAGGACCAACGTTTCTGGCCTCCCGCCTGTGGCTCAGAGCCCTCAGGGAAATGAGCTTCGCCCCAAACAGGCACCCTCCAAACAGGCGCCCAGCTGGACCAGACACCGGGGCGATCCGCCGCGTGTCGAGGGCAGTTCCACAGGTGAACGGCCCCGATCAGCGCACGCCCCACATATCGAGGCGAAGGCTGCCTCAGTTGACGCTGGTGCTCCTGGAAGAGATGGAGGCGACAATCAATTGGACATGCAACACTCAAGCCCCGCGGCTCAGTCAGACGGGGATCATTCGTCTCAGGATTCGCCAGACTTGGAGGGGAATGATGACATTACTGTCATCATAATGACACTGAAAGAGGTCTCATGCATGCATATTGAGCCCCCGAGAGCCAGCTCTGCGCTGAGAAACGAAAAAGGATTATTTTACCGCTTGAGAGGGCTACAATCGAGAGCGCATGACGTCCAGGACGAAACTCTTCTGTTGAAAAGGTGCAGAGTTGCCGCTGCATCATATATTAAGACAGATTTGTTTACGAGACAAGCATACAAGACGAACTTGAGGTGCTGAACACATATTCCGCTGCATGGAATGATTTTGCTGATGCTATTGTCGAACAGATTTTGCAGTGGGACGCTAACTTTGTGCGCACTCCGATGATAGCGGAGAGACCTCGGTGGTCAAGACGTAAAGAGGCGGGTGGTTCTGGGAGCAAGGTCAGAGCGCCTACTCCCCCTGCCCCTCCGCCCGGCTCAGCTGCGACGGAGGGCCCTCCGATTCCTCCGCCCGGCCCTGCCGGAGCAGAACAAGAGGGACGCCATGAGGCACAAGATGAACCATCGAGTCCGACACAAGTGCCGTCAGACGAAGGGACATTACACGTTCCCAATGAGGGGGCAACACATGTTCCCAAACGCAGAGCGCGGCCGCCACCGGGGGCCTCAGGCCACCCGGAGGCCCATGAGACGGACATGGAAACGGAGGAATTTTTACAGTTCCCATTCGAGAATGACCCTCGGGTCCTTGCGTCAATAGATGACGAGACTTTTCCGTTTGGACCGGCGTCTACGAATATGTTTCGGAGATCGAGTCTTCCACCTGCTCCAGATAAAAGACAGGGTCGGCCAACGTACAGGGGCCCCACCGATGGGGATCGAGACGTCACAGTGGGGTATGCTGCTTTATTTAAAGGACAACGATTGTATGTGACCACAGAAGAGCGCCAACGCATACTTCAGGCTACGCCTGAGCCTCTAAACCAGATGCTCCAGGACGCCCATATTACGGGCCCTGTACCACCGCACATAGAAACCATCCGCAGCCGAACAGGAATTACGCTTCGATACATGGCAGAGTTTGTGGAAGGCCCGATATTTGCAATATTGGCAGGTCTCAACCAGGACGACGGATCTTTTGCGCAAGCAAAAGATTACATTAGAGCCGAGTTTCATTCCGATGATGTTCCAGACGGATTTACTCCTGGTGCCTATGCGTGTCTGCAGCCACTTATAGTTGGAGAAGATGATGATGAGAACCCGGCTGCCTTAGGCAATTCGGACACCTGGAGTGGCCTGAGCTTTCGATCGGACGATATGGCCAAAAGGATAGGCCAATGTGCTGTATACATCGCGAGGCATTGCTCCGACTATGCTAGATCGTCGGGGGGCTGGGTCTACTTGGGAGACCTGGTTCAAAAACTACATGGCGATGGTTTTACATTCCAATCGCGCGCCTTGGCCGCGCATAGCTTAGCTGTGTTGCCGCCAGGGACGGTCGAAGTTTTAGAAATTTTTCCCAACGAAAGCCCCAAGATTGCTGGGGCACAAATCAACGTAATGTGGGAGAAACATATGAGAGGATCATTACAAGAGGCAAGAGGACAACGGAAGAGAGATGCCAATACCCATATTTTATAGGGCGTGCCAGGGACATTCAACGTTCGCTGCTTCAATCGAAAGAATGTATGTCCCGTGCGACCCTGGCCAAGTCAGAAGTCACGGATCCTTTCTCCATATTACAGACTTACAGACATTTTTGGAATCTACGAGTGGACGTGTTCGCTTCCCAAAGAGCGACTCTGGGCTTTGTTATGCCGCAGATTACGAATTGTTGCGTCTATTTCCGGCACACAATAGTCCATCCATGCCTAATCCCTCGGATTTCCCTCCGTGGCTAAGCCGACGGAGATATGGGCAGCCACTCGCCCAAATTAGTTTGGCGAAGGACCCAACCATATGCAGTTGTGAGTACCGCCGTTGTGAGTATCGCAATCGGTGGAGATCCCTGTGGGCCGCGAAAGGCTGTCCTGGGTGGGGGAGACGCATGTGACTGCAGCAACTGTTGCCTTCGGTGGAGCTCCCTATGGGGCCGCGAAACGCTGTCCTGGGTGGGTGGAGACGCATGCGAACTGCGGCACTGGGGCTTTCGGTTGAGCTCCCTGTGGGGCCACGAAACGCTGTCCTGGACGGGGGAGACGCATGCGAGTGCAGTTGTTGCCTTCGGTGGAGCTTCCTATGGGGCCACGAAGCGCTGTCCTGGATTGGGGAGACGCATGCGAACTGCGCCACTGGGACTTCGGTGGAGCTCCTTATGGGGCTACGAAAGGTTGGCCTGGGTGGGGGAGACGCATGCGAACTGCGCCACTGGGGCCTTCCTGGGTGGGGGAGACGCATGCGAACTGCGCCACTGGGACCCTCGGTGGAGCTCCCTATGGGGCCACGGAACGTTGTCCTGGGTGGGGGAGACGCATGCGAACTGCGCCACTGGGGCCTTTGG
The DNA here is from genome assembly GCA_963575745.1 of Prorocentrum cordatum. Classification (NCBI taxonomy): domain Eukaryota; class Dinophyceae; order Prorocentrales; family Prorocentraceae; genus Prorocentrum; species Prorocentrum cordatum. Next base: position 46,414 of record CAUYUJ010001776.1, read on the forward strand.
TGGAGCTCCCTATGGGGCCACGAAACGTTGTCCTGGGTGGGGGAGACGCATGCGAACTGCGCCACTGGGACCCTCGGTGGAGCTCCCTATGGGGCCACGAAACGCATGTGCTGGGTGGGGGGGGGGCCACGCAGACGCATGCGAACTGCGGCATTGGGACCCTCGGTGGAGCTCCCTATGGGGCCACGAAACGCTGTCCTGGTTGGGGGAGACGCATGCGAACTGCGCCAATGGGCCCTCGGTGGGGCTCCCTATGGGGCCACGAAACGCTGTCCTGGGTGGGGGAGACGCATGCGAACTGCGCCATGGGACCCTCGGTGGAGCTCCCTATGGGGCCACGAAGCGCTGTCCTGGTTGGGGGAGACGCATGCGAACTGCACCAATGTGGCCTTCGGTGGGGCTCCCTATGGGGCCACGAAACGCTGTCCTGGGTGGGGGAGACGCATGCGAACTGCGCCACTGGGACCCTCGGTGGAGCTCCCTATGGGGCCACGAAACGCTGTCCTGGGTGGGGGGGACGCATGATAACTGCGCCACTGGGACCCTCGGTGGGGTTCCCTATGGGGCCACGAAACGCTGTCCTGGGCGGGGGAGACGCATGCGAACTGCGCCACTGGGACTTCGGTGGAGCTTCCTATGAGGCCACGAAACGTTGTCCTCCTGGATGGGGGAGACGCATGCGAACTGCGCCACTGGGGCCTTCGGTGGAGCTCCCTATGGGGCCACGAAACGCTGTCCTGGGTGGGGGAGACGCATGCGAACTGCGCCACTGGGACTTCGGTGGAGCTTCCTATGGGGCCACGAAAAGCTGTCCTGGGTGGGGGAGACGCATGCGAACTGCGCCACTGGGACCCTCGGTGGAGCTCCCTATGGGGCCACGAAACACTGTCCTGGGTGGGGGAGACGCATGCGAACTGCGCCACTGGGCCCTTAGGTGGAGCTCCCTATGGGGCTACGAAACGTGTGAGGGGTGCGCCGTGAGCAGAGGCAACGAGGGAGAGGAGGGCGGAGGGAGGAGGCAGCGGGAGGAGGAGGAGGAGTGAGGGAGACGCGGGGCACCGTCTCTTCAAAACGAGGACCCAACACCACAGGATGGTTGGGAAAAACGTTAGTATCTATGTGCTACCCAGCTCGGGAAGGGGAGCCGCCATCGGTGGGGACTTGGCACGCGGGCGACACACACCACCTATGGCCACGTCTCCCCAATCACAAGCAACACGAGCAATGGGATATTATTCTTGTTTTTACCGGCAGAGTGCTCACCCGCTTCTCATACAGAGTTTGCCCAGACGGGGCACTGGTGCCCCGGGAAGTGCCGAAATCCACGGACATCGACAAAGCCGTCTCCCTCGTGAGACAAGTAGATCAGATGTGCTGGACGGTGCTCTTTGACCGCGAATTGTCTTCGCACGAGGTCACCTTCGACAACACGTCGATTATTGCCTGGGTTAGTACAGACGAGAGACTAATCATTAATTGGAACCACGAACCAAGGTTGGAGACCGCGATCCAAGATCGAATTACATTTGTCCCGTGGGAGGATGACGGGAGATTCCTTTGTTTCCGATACCACTGGGTGCGGACAGGTTTTGCCAACTGTCCCGTCTGCAATTGCCCAGTGAGATATAAATACCGGGTCACGCATGATTACATGACCCAGACATGGAAGCGCAGAATTATCCCGCAGTCCCTTGAGGCACACGGTATCTGGATAATAGTGGACGAGGAAGCAACTCTGTCATGGAATCGCCACGAATACATGGAAGCGCGGATAAAGAGACAAGGGAGAGCTTCTGCCACTGTCGCGAAAAAACGTCAATAACAACAATCAGCAGGAGCGAACATGGGCCTCCAGTTTTGCTACAATGGCGGCAGCTGGCACGATATTTGGCAACAGTCAAACTGGAAATTTTCCAGCTTGGACCCCAGAACACGCCGAGGCTCAGCCTCCGGCGCGACATGCTCCTTTTTTCCAATACTTGAAGCCTTTGGTCAAGAGATTTATATCGTGGCTTGAATATTCGGCCAAAAACGCACGGAGGCAAACCCCGTCCATTAATAAATGGTGGCCGAGATTGGGCAACTGAGTTTGACCAATGCGCTCGCCCGAAATCCTGCCCAGCCTTACAGGCATTTCACTGGCCTGATGAAATGGATGACTTAGTCACTCCTCGAATCGGCTGGGAAAGATGGTTCGACAACGTGACTAGAGCCGGCATCTTCGTTCCTACGCTTGCTACAGTAGATGGCGCGATGCAGTTCGGCACATCTAGGTTCGGCGCAACGCCTGAGGAAAACAGAAACAACGCCGACAACGCCAACCCTCCTGCGAGGTTACAAGTCGCCTGGGAGAACAATTTTAAGGCGAGGCCGACTCGCAGTTCTCAGTCTGTCTCAAGAAGGATTAGCATGTGTCGGGACCATCGTCTTATTGTTCCCGTATTGCGACACGCCACCGGCTCAGCCGCGATGGCACGTGAGCTGTCACAAACTCTGAGGGACACGTATACTCTCACCATGATGACCCTTTGATCAAAATAACATTGTTCGGGAGAGAGGTTCGAGAAATTGCTGCCCATTACATAGTAGAACACACGGGATTAAATCCTACTGCCCCCGGCAGGGCTACCCTGACCGGCACGGCAGAATACGTGATCCCGGAGATCATCCAGATTATCGTGCAAGACAATTGGTTCGTACCAGTACAACAAATGCAGCTGGGCCTTCGGCCCATAAGGATTTTCGCAATTGTTCGTGAGATCATCAGCTATTTTATGTCAGAGAATCACTTTATCTGCTAGCCGGGGCGAATCATTCGTCCCGATATGGCGAGCACAAAAGAAATTGATTCAAAGAAACGGACTGACGAATATGCCTTGGACTGCCGCATTCGCGCGGCTGTTAAGACAGACGACATTATAGAAAGGTGGGCCCACAAGATGGGCAGAAGAGTACAAAACGACGTCCGTTGCCACGGTGCTCTCGTGCAGGATGCCATTTCTTGGCTACAGGATAAATATCCTGATTCCGGTGCCGACCTCCAGGACAAAGAAGACGGACCCTTCCGCACTGCATGCGGATTATATGGTGCCGCTGCAGCGACTGCTGCCAGAAGTATAATACAATGTATGAACGATCGCAGGAATAATGATCCTGAGCACGACGGCGAAGCCGAAATCGTGGGGCCACATGCGCCCGCTGGACCAAAGGCCAGACCTTTGTCGCGCCCGCCGCCTCTTCGACTTGACATCTCAGACGCTCGGGTATCCGAAGAAGTGACTGGGCCCCCCCGTTCAGTCGCCGGCTCAGCCGTGACGACCAGGGCGACAAACCTACAACATCCCAACTCGGGGGATCGGGCGGAATCACGCGCGCGCGATGCTGCCATGGATGCTGCCACTAGCTCTGACATGAATACTACCGCCGGCGCTGCCATTAACACTGCCGCAGGGGCAGCCGCGGACGCTGCCAGCAGCGACGCAGGCCACAGCTACGAGTATGACCCTGGCAGGTCTTACCCGCGTTACGTGAACGGAACCCTCGTCGGGTATTACATCCACCGTAACCGGGCCACGTGGCTCACCAACGAGGAGTGGTATGCTCTGCGTTACTGGCACGAGCTGTCAAAATGGGAGCATGACTACCACTTCCCGCCGAGAGGGACGGCACCCATGAGTGATACTGACAGAGAAAGAGGGCGGTCTCGCACGCCTCGTGGCATGGACGTGCAGACGGGAGGGTCGGCGACTTCAAATCCGCCGCCTCCGGCACCGCCCAGGCGAGAGACCGAGTGCAACCCGTTTGAGGACCTGAACTGAGTTTCGCCCGCGTGACTCCGTCGCGGCAGGCGCATGCAAAACATTTTACCCGCGCGCGAAGCGTGTTGGGCGCGGGGACCTCTCTACTGGTCGGCTAAGCCGGCCCAGCGGAGAGAAAATATGTATCACAATAGTGGGAAACGTCGAGCCTCTTCGGCCCTTGGCCCCCTGGCAGCCACCGCTGAGCCGTAAAAGCTTTTTCGGGTTGGCTCCGGTGGTTGTGCACATGTACAGGCCGGGGGTGCTGTGGTTGGATGGGCTCTACGCGGCCCGCCGCGGGGGGAGTAAATATGCTCTTCTCCGCCTCATATTCAATCAGAACTTAACTTAGTTTGCATGCATTGCACTGTCCGCGTGAACTGAAGCTGCGTTTCCGCGGCCATACGACTGCTCGAGCCAGCCGACCTCGGCTGGCAGGAGAGAAAGGGAGCGCGCTGGGGCGCGCGGGCGGCTCGTCGTCGTCCGTCCTCGGCCGACCTCCTCCCTACCCATTCCTGATGCAGTAGTCTTGCTTAACGGATACTTGTCTTATCAATGTCTCATCCCGTCCCCTCTCTCCCTGAGCAGAGTGAACATGAGATCTTAATTCCTTTGTCATCTTACCCCGATTCTCACAGGAAAGGTTCTAAAGCCTTGGGTAAGACTACCTAAAGCTGTTGCTGCTGCTGGTGAACCCTCCACAGACACCATAGAAGCAGCAGCTAGAGCACAAATCAGATGCCCTCCCAACAAGGCCAGCGCGGTACTCACTGGCGCTCTCAGGCGGGACCCAATTCGATCAGGAAGGGCAGGATGTCTGAGATCACCGCGAGCGGTACCCAGAGGAGAGTGAGCGTGAGACGTAGGCAGAATACGATAAGTTGAAGCACCATTTCGGCCATGCGCCCCAGTATGTTCAGCAGCTGTGCGTTCCTGGAAATAATACAGCCAAAGCGTCGTAACGGCAGTGCCCTCGCCAAGCCGTACGTTCACGTTGAAAAAAAACAGCAAAAGTGTCGCAACGCGAATGTCCCGCCAGGCCGAGGCTGGACAGAATTGCGGAAGTTGAAGACGGCGTGCGTAACCCACCTGGATTCGAAACGCGACGTCGAGTAGTGTGAACAGCTCGAGGCAGCTTACTTCCCCTGCGTGAGCTCCAGCAGTTGCTTCAACTTCGCGAGCTTCCTGGTTCCGGTTGTCTGGCTGAGCCCCTGGGCTTCCAGGAGTTCGTTGAGGTCGTTCTGCTGGGTGATCTTCTGGATCCCATCCGGCCAGGAATCGAGGCTGGCCTCCCAAGTAGCGGTCGGGGCATCTGGGCACGTGTGCTTCACCAGCTCCTTGAACACCGCCGTGAGGAAGACCGAGCCCGCAGACCCCCCAGGGTCGGCATGCCCCTGGCGGACAGGACGTAGGAGGCGGCAGCCCTCTCCCTTGCGGGGGGGCTCCGTGGCCGCGCGCATCTTCGTCTTGAGGGTGTCCAGCTGGGCCTGGAGATCCTTCTTGGATGGCGGAGCTGGGCCCGGATCCATATCATCCAGATAATAGTCTCAACCATCATCATCATCAACATCAGCATCAGCATCAGCATCAGCATCAGCATCATCATCATCATCATCATCATCATCATCATCATCATCATCATCATCATCATCATCATTATCATTATCATTATCATCACCATCATCCCGGCGCCGCTTGTCACTGCGCTTTTTCATCATGTCGGCAACGTACTCCTCACCCAGCTTGGCTCAGATGACTGCGAGCGCTTCGGGTGCCGATGCCGGCTCCGATGCTTGCTGTACACATGCATGGCGTTCTTGATGGACGAGAAACGAGAGCGCTGCGAGCTGGCGTCGCTGTTCTCCGAGCCGAGTGAGTCCTGCTTCCCCGAACTACGGCCCGCGAACCTTACGAATTTGAAGGGCTCAGAGCGAGGCTTACCCTGCGTCGTCACCTTGTACTGGCCCTGATCCTTGTTCTTGTCCTTGTCGTCGCAGCTCATCCCCATGACTGAGAGCAACTCTTTGCAGGAAGCTTTCACATTCGTGCTTCTGTTCTTCTTTCGCTTCTTTCTCAGCGTACTTTTTGTTCTGCTCCGTCAACGTGTTGAGCTCGTTCCAGACCCCAAGCAGGGGGTCCAGATTGGTTGTCATAGGAGCCTGAGTGGCCGCCATGGTTGCTGCCGTAGCTCTGGCCACGGCCATCACAGCCACCACTCTTGTCCGGACCGGAGCGCCACCATGCCATGAGCCCCGCAGGAGGTGCCAGCAGAGCGGCCGGTGGTCGCGAGGGAGGCGGGCCAACGCAGGCCGGGAAAATCCGCATTTGAGCCTCTGACACGCAGCAGCTAGGCAAGACAATGCGCATCGATGAGTAGCAAGGTGGACCAGGGGAAATCACAGCAAAAGCGCTGGTCACTGGGAAGATTCCTGACATCCAGTGCATCGTGCACCGACGGATTCGTTGTCGTCGTGTCCTCCTGTCTGTCGTTGTCTTGTTTTTTGAGAAGCGTATGAAGGAAACTTACCAACCTTCGCAAACACGCGATGTATCTTGTTTGTGGCGTCGTGGTATGTTCTGGGGGGCATTGGCGAGCCATGCTCGAGGCCACTGGAGACGATCAACCTCGCAGAGCACGTCAGCAGTGGCCGCTGCACCTCGAGACACCTGCCCTTCAGCAATGTGGTTGAAACAAAGACGACGTCCCCACAGCAGACATCGGAGCACTTTTCGCGTGGTTTGGAAGCCTCCCGACTCAAAATGTGGGAATTTAGCATAGATAGAAAGGTTGCGCCGAAATCCCCCGTGCGAATTCCCAGTTCTGGCAAAATGGAACCACCTCGCAAGCTTGTCTGTCAGAAGGAACAAGCATGGCTTGTAGGAGCTGCAATGGAAGTCCTTGCCCCTCGTTGGTAATTCCAACATCCTTGGGGAAAACACGCGTGAGGGAAGAGAAAAGGCAGCCCCAACAATACACACAAGAGCAAACAATGGAGTCGTCCACGTACAGGACACCCCGAATAAGGCCAGATATGCGAGCAATGCTGGTGTCGGAACCTGCTTCCCGAGCCACCTCGGGAGAGGTGTACAAAAGGTGGACGCTTCTCCCCAAATCGGAAAGGGTGGCAGGTTCGGACATAGATTTTCCCATGGGCTACCCTTGCACTCTGCGAAAGACAATCTGTCCAACCATGAGCAGGTTGTCATGTGCAGCGAAACGCATTGCTGCACGGATCGCCTTGAACGGGACGGTGATGTGCCCCGGCAGGGAGTCAGAAGGACTGCACAAGAAACCCTGAGCCCGGTGGCTGTGCTTGACACAGACGGCATACTTGTTAAACGTTTTTCGAATTCGTTCAAGAAATGTGAATGCGCGTGCCTGCCCTCTCTTTGTGCTCGCGTCCTTGAAGAACTGCGACGCGTCACATGTAAGCCAGGACACAGGCTCCTTCGCGCAACCATATGGGCAACGCAAAGCGATACTGAGGTACTTCGCGAAGCGTTTGGACTCGTGACGGCAAAATTGGTGCAACGTCCTGCTGATTCCATATCGCCCACATGTGATCGTTACTGAGTCGTTTCGCCAACCGTAAAGCGCGCACACATGGTGAGTAAGCCTTTTTGTGGCTCGCGGTGGTTGGCCACGATCTCTCGGTTGTGAGCGTGGCTTCTGCCGCACACAAGCTCCAAAGTTGTCTTGTCAAGGCGTGTGGCTTTGATGGTGAGATACGCCCTGGGGATAGTTTGCTCGGTGGTGCGTGTTTTGGAGCGCCACTCGGGAGGTATGAGCCTTCGTGCCAAAGCGTCATGAATACGCGCGACATCACGGGGTGAGAGTTGAGGTTCATGAACATAGTGCGTACGATCCACATGAAAGTATTGACCGAGACGCCAAATATAATTGTCGATGGGGGACCCCGCAACGTCGGTGGGGGTCTTTATCGACTGGCAGCCAGACAAGAGACGGCTGACTGCGAACGAACTGTTGGCAGATAATGTCCAAAGGAGTGGGGCCATGTTTGTCGTTGAGTCCCACCACAGCAAACCAAGGCTGTCGAAGGGAAGACCACGAGATTCGCGTCGCATGTGCCTGGATCCACAGCCGGTGGCGCACTGGGCTTTCATGCAGACGCTGCCACAACATGTGTGCATCATCTATGCATGGTACATCCCAATGCATGTAAGACAAAAAGCAATGAAAGGAAGGGGTCGGGGCACTGGAATTACAAACATCATCCAGCAGTCTGGTGAAACGCTCCGCGGTGTAGCATCGTTCTCCCATCTGCTGCTGACTAATCTTGTCTGCAGTCTTATGGGGGGCGCGCACACACCACGTGGCAGCGCTGTGAGAGGAAATGCTCAAGGTATTGTGATGCCTGGGATAAGAGCCGTATGTATCCTCTAAGAACGATTCTCCCGCGTCCCAGCCACTTGGCACTGCTGGCGGGGAGATGGATGGTTTTGGTTCTAGTCGGCAGAAGATTCCCAGAAGAGAGAAACTGTTGGATTTTTCGTCGCGCGCGTCGTCAGCCTTCCACTGGAAGGGCACTGCACATCCACCACAAGCAAAGGAGGTAGTCTGTGACATGTTCATGTTTCCATGTGCGAGCATAGTCCATGCGAGTACCACGCTCGCCAAGGTAGATACAGTGCCAACATTCTTTCCCACGGCGGTGCATGTGATGTACAACTTACGCCGGTGCGAGATTGTGCACGCGAGCGCACCATGACAACAGCATGCTATAGTTGACAACTTGCGCAAAGAAACGCGATCGAAATGATGCATCGGCGGCCAGATTCGCCATCAGGTTGAGCTGAACTTCGCGGGCCAACGTGGGTTTATCCCTTTGATGTGGAAATCTTCGCAACCGAACATGCTGGCCAGCCTGGGCCATGCCAGAGCCCTGTTGCGTGGGAGGTCGAAGGACAGCAATAGACAGGCAGTCGAATTTTGCAAGGTTCGACTGTTGTCCAGCTGTGGTAGGTATGCAACAAAGGCTCCATGTATAGGTGACAAACTCGCCAATGCACGTATCGTGCTCGATGGCACCAGTGACCAGCGGACTTAAATGGGGCAAGAACATTCTCACGATGTCTCCCGGCCAGGCCGCTCCAGATGTTCTTGTTTCGTCCACGAGTTTGTGTTGTGCGGCTAACGTACCAAACATTCGGTTCCAAAGGAATGATACTATATGTGTGATGGACCCCGTCGTGCTGTGGCTTGGGAATCTGGCCTGGCAGCGCCCAACATGGAGGTCCATGGTAAGGACCGGAAGAGAGATAATAAGCAGTGTACAACAATGATTTTGTAGAAGATGAGGTGAAAGGATGGGGTGAATGGAGGGGAGTGGAGGGACGACGAGGGAGATGAGGAGACGAGGGCCAGGACGACGGGGAGACAGAAAAAAATAGGAGGGGTCTATGTAGTGGTGGGTATACGCGCTCAGAGCAGCCAGCGCCAGGTAACCGTTTCGCTTCCCCTTCTACGGTGAGGCGCAGGGGGGCCACAAAGCGGGAGGGGGAGAAAAGGAGGGGAAGAGGGATGATGATGCAGTGACGGTGTACACGCTGAGAGCAGCCAGCGCCAGGTATCCATTTCGCTTCCCCTTCTACGGTGAGCCGCAGGGGGAGCCACAAGCGGGAATGGGGAGAAAAGGAGGGGAGGAAGGAGGATGGGATGATGCGGCCTTCCCCCTCCGCCAGGCTCGGGGTGAGGGGGTAGGCTGAAGCAGGGGTTGACGAGGGGAGGGATCGGAACGCAGGGTGAGACGGGGAACCCCCACCCCCTCGCGTCGTGAAGCAAAAACGACAGCGGCATTTGGCAAATCGACTGGGGATGAAAATCCGGTCGTGGGTGTGAGGAAGGAGTCAAGACCTCGGGGGGTCCACGCTGGGAACAGATCGGCACACCAACCATGAGGACCGTGGCCATTTCTCGGCACACCCTTCTCGATGACCGTGCCCCCATCGGGAGCTGCACCTGTGGCCGCAGTGGGGTAGCTGGCGTGGCGTCCCCCCGCCCATCTTTCGGCACGGCGCGAGGGAGGAACTCTGGCGGGGCCAGGACGAGAATTCAATCCGTCCCAGAGCGTTCCGGGACGCTGAGAAGGCCGCGGCGCCCGAGACATCTTCCAAGCTCGTCGAGTCTCAGAGACTCTCGCTTGATATCGGTCCAATTTTGTCTCGATCCTGCCCTCGTCTTATGGGGGGAGGTTTGGGGCAGCGCCAGGGGGGGGAGATTCTCAGGGGATGGCGCGTAGACTCAGGAGGGGAAACGTACAGGCACAAGTAATCATCGATACCCAGGAAAAAATAGGAAATATGGGAAGTGGAGGGGAAGACGAACATCGAGGACATGTGGAACATATGGAGGATCTCAGGGTTTGTCAGGGGGTGACGCATAGACCACCCAACGCCCATTCATTTCCGACGGGGGCGCGGCAGCCCACCCCGCCCGGGAACTTTTTGCGGTCTCGCGGTCGAAGGTTTATCGCCGATCCATCGGCGACGCATCACCGATTCTGGGTCGATGTTCCCCCGCAGCTCCCCCTCATCTCAGAAGAGCAAAGGGTCATGATAACGATACGTTCCAGGATCTCCTAGCTTCCCAGGATGGCACACGCTTCCTGATGTTCCGCACCAGCTGCGCCGCCAGATGTTGGAAATCTTGAGACGCATCCTGAGCAAATCTTATCATGACACCATTCTCCCCCTCTTATCATGACACCATTCTCCCAATTTGAATTTTGTATAGGGCGACGATAATCAACTCTAAACACTGAAGGGGGGGGGTCCCTTTATTATCATCGGCATGCGGTTATTCCCCCTTATCGCTCCCCCCCAGGAGGGAGGCAGAGAGGAGGGAGGGTGGGGGGGGGGTCATAGGGAGCGCGAGCGTGCAGGGGGAGCGGGGAGGATCCCGCCGGGAGCCAGCGGGCCGTCGCAGGACGGGGAGCCCGACGACTCGTCGACGAGCGCGGGGGCCGCGAAGTCGAAGAAGAAGCCCGAGAAGCGCTCCAAGAGCTCCAAGAGGGAAGAGGAGGAGGACGAGGCCCGGACGGGGAGGAGGAGGAGGAGGAGGAGGAGGAGGAGGAGGAGGAGGGGGAGGAGGAGGGAGAGGGAGGAGGAGGAGGACGAGGCCCGGACGGGGAGGAGGAGGAGGAGGAGGAAGAGGAGGAGGAAGAGGAGGAGGAGGAGGAGGAGGACGAGGCCCGGACGGGGAGGAGGAGGAGGAGGAGGAGGAGGAAGAGGAGGAGGAGGGATAGGGAGGAGGAGGGCAAACTCTGGAAGAGGACCCCCCCCATGGGGCACCTGACAGAAGCTCTCTGACCCTGGGCCCCTCCTTTCCGCCTTTGTCCCCCAACTTCTTTTCACCCCCACACCTTCATACACCTTCTAAATTATACCTTGCCCTGCAGGACGCAAGGTCGTCCTGAGACACGGCCGCGTTTTGGGTTTTTCGTTAAGGTAGGGCCGTTGGTTGACCTGGACTTGTGGAGCGCTTGAGCGATTGAGGAGGAGGAGGAGTTAATGAATAATAGATGAGTTTCGTGGTCCATGGGTCCCTCTGTGGGACCACCTTATCTTCTTACCGTGGACTGTAACACCGAGCGGGAGCAGACGTGCTGAAAGTCGGCTGGAGTTCGGCCTTCTCGGGCAGAAACAGCGGACTCCCCAAGGGACTCAACGAGGAGGAGGAGGAGGAGGAGGAGGAGGAGGAGGAGGGCGGAGCAACAGCAGCAGAGCATTGATGTGTTATTCCGCTCCCTGGCTGCTCCGAGCGAGGTGGGTGGGGGGATGTTGGGCGGGAGGCACCTCCTCGCAATACTCGCGGGTTGTGGTGGTGCACCACCTGCGGATGGTCAGGGCCTAATCAGTTCCTGACCCTGAGCGGGCCCTGCACGAGGCCCACGCGTGCAAGCAAGGCTGCACTCGCCCGCCGTGTCAAGGACGAGCTTCCCCCCAAGCGGGCCGCCTGACCCAATGCAACCAGAGGGTAGTGAGCCGTTCTCTTGTTTTGGGGCCCCTTCACAGATGGAGGACATCGCCGCCATGATTTACCCGGGATGTTGGGCGGGCGGAATTCGAAGCGTCGGTGGGCGGGTGCTGCTCCTCGGCTCCTTCGCGGCGGGGCGCTGGGAGGCGCTGGGAGGCGCGCGGCGAAGCGGTCTTCAGCGCGAGCGCAGCAGCGCGAGGAGGGCGCCCGAGAGAGTTCGGATGCCTGCCCCGTCCCATGGCGGCCTCCAGTCGCAGACTCGGGTCGGACGAAGTGGGGGGGATGGGGCAGGGGGGGGTCACGAAATCTGCCGCGTGCAGCTGATTTCGGTACCGCCGAGGGGCCCATTCCTCGATACACGGCCGCCTCCGGCGCCAGGAGGCGCAGGACAAAGCAGCTGCGTGAGCTGATTCGCTGACCCCCCTTTGCTGTCCCCTCTTTCGTCCGGCCCGGCAGGCGCAACGCTTCGTCCTGCAGGGAGCACCCTTCCAGACGGGGCCCGTGCGCACGCCGTGGGAGGGCTCCCGCGGGGCATGCTCTCCACTGGCGCGTGTCGGCCCGACAGGCCGACCTCTTGGCCGCCACGCCGACCTCACCAGCCTGGAGCGGCGGACGTGCTCACATCCATAGCCGTGGGGGTCGTGGCCGGGAGGTCCAGGCCGCGAGGCCGTGGGTGTTGGCTTGATGCTCGCCTGCGGGCCAGCAGCTGTGGCCGCCGCTTGAGGAAAGTCGTCTGTGCGGGGCAAACCCGGCGGACCCAGCACACCCGGGACACCCGGCGCACCCGGCGCACCCGGCACACCCGGCACACCTGGGACACCCGGCGCACCCGGCGCACCCGGCACACCTGGCGCACCCGGCACACCCGGGACACCCGCGGGACAACCCGGCACACCCAGGGCAGCTGGCGCACCTGCCCATGGGACACCCGGCGCACCCGGCACACCCAGGACAACCGGCGGACCCGGCGGACCCGGCACTCCCGGGGCACCCGGCGCACCCGGCACACCCGGCGCACCCGGCACACCCGGCGCACCCGGCACACCCAGCGCTGGTACCCGGCACACCCGGGACACCCGGGACACCCGGGGCACCCGGGACACCTGGCGCACCGGGCAGCCGGCGCACCCGGCACACCCGGCGCACCCGGCACAACCCGGAACACCCGGCGCTCTTGGCACACCCGGGATCAGCACACCCGGCCAGGGCACCCAGCGAACCTGCCCATGGGATCCCCTGGCGCACCCGGCACAACCGGGACACACGGGACACCCGCGGACACCCGGAACACCCGGCACACCCGGCATGCCGGGGACATCCGGGACACCCGGGACACCCGGGGCACCCGGGACACCCGGCGCACCGGGCAGCCGGCGCACCCGGCACACCCGGCGCACCCGGCACACCTGGAACACCCGGCGCTCCCGGCACACCCGGGATCAGCACACCTGGCCAGGGCACCCAGCGAACCTGCCCATGGGATCCCCTGGCGCACCCGGCACAACGGGGACACACGGGACACCCGCGGACACCCGGAACACCCGGCACACCCGGCATGCCGGGGACACCCAGACACCCGGCACACGCACACACCCGGAACACCCGGCGCACCCGGAACACCCAGCACCCGGCGCCACCCGGCGCACCCGGCGCCGAGCGCACCCGGCACACCGGGCACACCCGCGGGCGCCGAGCGCACCCGGGGCACCCGGCGCACCTGGCACACATGGGGCACCCGCGACATCCGGCGCACCCAGCACACCGGGGGCACCCGGCGCACCACACCCGGGGCACCCGGCGCACCCGGCACACCCAGGACACCCGGGACATCCTCCCGCGGGACACCCGCGGCGCACCCACGCACCAGCACCCAAAGCGCCCGCAACACCGGGACCGGGGGTATTTTTTTCTTGCTTTGGGGCGTGCGAACGACCACTGCACGCCGAAGGTGCGAAAAGCGTGTGCGCGCGTTGTGCTTTGCTTTGCGTTGTCTTCCCCCCCTCCTGGACGCATGGAGATCTGAGCTCCTGGTCCCCCGCCAGAACATCACCAACACGTCCACACACGTGAAGCAAAACAAACGCTTCGCGGAACACGTTCAACACCTATCTCCTCGTCCGTGCTCTCAAGACGATGAAGACGACGATGCTAACGACGATGATGCTGATGGTGGTGGTGGTGAGGATGGTGCTGGTGAGAAGGAGGAGGAGGAGGGTGGTCGGAAAAGGGTGGAGGAGGAGGAGGAGCAGAAGGAGCAGCGGAAACAGGAGGGAGGAGGAAGATGGAGGAGGAGGAGGAGGAGGAGGAGGATAAGCAGGAGCTGCAGGAGGAGGAGAAGGACGCGCACGTTCGAATCGTTTTTCCATCCCGTGCTGCCACAGTGACGGTGTTGCTGATGACGAACATGATGACGACCTCGATGAAGATGATGGCGATGGCCACGATGAAGATGGTGATGAATCATCATTACCATCACTTTCATCATCACGATCACCATTACCAGCATCATCATCACCACTATCACGTTCATCGTCATCATCATGATGATCATTAGTATCACTACCATCATCACTAGCGTCATCCTTATCACCATCACCATCATCACCATCACCATCACCATCACCACCATCATCATCACCTCCACCATCATCATTATCATCATTATCAGCGTCATCATAATCATCATCGTATCATCGTCATCATCATGATCATCATCGCAATCATCATCATCATACCCATCATTATTCATCATCACCATCACCATCACCATCACCGTTACTATCACCATCACCACCATCGCCATCACCATCCTCACCATCATCATCATCACCATCATCATGAACATTATCATATCAGCCAGCGTTGACTCCAGATAGATTTGACGACTCAAATCAAGGAATCAGAGGAATCAAGCATACTTGGAATCCGCACCTCAGCAAACAAGCAAGCGTGCAAGCAAGCGCGCAAGCGCGCAAGCGCGCGAGCAAGCAAGCAAGCAAGCACGCAAGCAAGCAAGCGTGCAAGCGCGCAAGCAAGCAAGCACGCTCAGAGGTTGTGCGTAGGCACAGGCAGAGGTATAGGCATAGGCATAGGCGTAGGCATACGAGTTAGGGGGGAGGCATGGGCATAGGCATAGGCATAGCAATAGGAATTAGGGTGTGGGCGGGGGGGGCATAGGAATTAGGGGGGGGCAACGGACCAATTAGGAGAGAATGGGTTAGAACTCCTATAGGGCAAGCCCGTTTGGAGAATCATCATCGTCAGCATCATCGATCTTTCATTGTTGATGGCTTGTCTCTACATATTATCATTATTTCTGTTATTATTCTTGATCGTTCATACTTTCGTTGTTATGCTTAGTGCTGTCATCATTACCATAAGCATGCTTATTAGCACCATCTTCAGCATGGCCGTCGTCAGCGTCATCGTCATCGTCATGATCCTCGTCCCCAAAACAGCGTAATTATCATTGGTGATGGTGGTTGTGATCGTGATAACTTATTATGGTCGTCATCTCCATTTTCGTCGTCATCATCAAGGCCGTCGTCATCGCTATCGATGATGGTGGTGGTGGTGGTGACGACGAAGAGGAGATCGAAGATACTGATGGGCATGGGGCCAGGACGTAAGTTACAATAATACTAAGACTAATAACGCCGATAATTATAGTCATACTTTTGTTCGTATTACTGATCGTAGTAATCAACAGATTACTCAGGCAAATCATAATATCAATCCGAATCGTACTACACATGACCATATTGATAACACTGGTAATCATTTGACTAGCAGGAATAAGATTAATCATACTGGTAATGATAGCATTCATAAGATTACGAATGCTGGCAATCGTACCAAGAATAAGCATAACACTACTGGTAATGCGAACCATTCGAATATGACTACGTATAATACTAAGCACGCTGATGATGACGAGGAGGAGGAAGAGGAAGACGAGGAGGAGGAGGAACAGGAGGAGCGATGGAGTCAGAACGCCCTGCCTACTCTCACCCTCCATCCCGCAACATAAGAGACAATTTGGGCACGAGTTGGTATTGGGATTAGAACGCGCTCCCGCCTCGCAAACAGAAGGAACTCGCGCGCGGGCCCGCTTCAACGACTTGGCGAAGAGAAAACTACGCGGGCCGCTCAGGGGCGGGAGCGGCAAAACTTCCGATGGGCGCGGCGGAGACGAAACATGCTCCGCGCTGGTACAAATTTGCCACTTTCATTCGCAAGCTGCGCGGCGTTTTGGCGAGGTCGGCGTTTCGCCCGCTCTCGCGCGGCCCCGCTGCCGCTGTCGCTTTCATGCGCTGCGGCGAACGAGCCATGCGCCGCGCCTGAGCTGGAATGCCACTTCCGAGCCAAATGCGCACGGAATTTGGGCGAGGGTGACAAGTAGCCCACTCGCGCTGGCCCCCAGACATTGGCGAGTGACAAATGTGCGCCGCGTCGAGGCGGGAACGTCATCTTCACGCGAACTCCGGGCGGCGCCGAGGCGAGAACTACCCGTTCGTCCGCGGGCGCGTCGACGAAAGGCTGCGAGGAGTGTGAGCGGGCGTCACATTCTTTGAGGAAAGTCGTCTGGGCCAGCGGCACAGCGCCGACTCCCGCCGGCGCGGCAAGCCGCGGCGCGGCACCGTCGCGGGCGCGCCCCAGCCGCGCCCGGGGAGAGTGGTAGATTATGAGTGGAGCGTAGTCGAATGAGAGCATGGGTGAATCGAGCCGCCCACGCCTGCGCCAGGTGCCCATCGGGATGCCAGGATGCGGGGCGCTCTTCGGCAGTTTTCGTCCCCGACCGATTATATGCGGGGCGCTCTCTGGCAGTTATGGTACCCGATCTATACCCGACTGCCTCAGTGTGCCTGTGCTGGGCAGCTCTGGCATGCTGGCTTCGCGCAGGACGCAAGAGAGGAGGACAGGACCACGAGTAAAAGGACGATCAAGCTAGCCAGTTCGAGCGAGTCAAGCATGGCATGCACATTCCCACCATGATTCCCACCCGCCCTCCCACAACATCAGAAACAGTGATGGCGCAATTGGTAACCGAAATCAATCGTCAAGCTGGTGTGCCACAGCTGATGCAGCCGCCATGGTGGTTACCGATGGGGAAGTCCTCGCCCGTCTCAATGGCTGCGCTGGCACTTCAGCGCGAGCCGAGGATGCCCCAGGAGGCCCCAGGAAACCTCAGGAGGCCCCAGGAGGCTTCAGGAGGCCTCAGGAGGTGGTGGGAAGCTCCAGGGGGCCCCAGGAGGCTTCAGGAGGCCGCAATTCGCATTGCCGACGACAAGACAGGCCATGTTGAAAGGAAAGGCGGAGACTTTGTATGGAGTTTTGACAGGATGGGAGAGCCCAGATTGACGTCCGCGCGCGATGTGCGCCGCGTCCCATTCCTGCCACGCAGTTCGCATCGTCGACGACAAAACAAGCCATGTTGGGAGGAAAAACGGGCATTTTGCATTGATGTCACACAGTCTGGATGGGAGAGCCCGGATGCAACCGCCATCGGCCAGACAGAGGGGATAGTAGGAGCATATACAAATAAAGAGTAATAATGAGGAGGATGTGGAACGATATTGCCATGCATCTTCCCGTCCCATGTCCCCATCTGTATACGTAAGTCCTTGCATATTTTCTTTGTTTACAAGGGGACGCGCACATTTGAGAGACAGGCGCCCTGCGGGCGTGGCGTTCACGATTCGTGGCAGACCCGGCGTACCCAGCACAACACCCGGCGCACCGAACCCGGCGCCGAGCGAACCCGACGCACGTGGCGCACCCTCCGCACCGAGCGCACCCGGCGCCGAGTGCACCCGGCGCACCCGGCCCTGACTCCGGATCCGCCCTACTTTGAGGAAATTCGTAAGTGGGGCTTGGAATTCCCGCCTTACTTTTCAAGCCCCGCTGATGCCAATTTCCGCCCTACTTTTCTGTTGCTGTTTCTATGGACTTCCGCCCTATTTTATGTTGGGTGCAGCAATTTCCGCCCTACTCTTTCGGCCTCTTATGGGTGGATTTCCGACGCAATTTTATGTTGGAAAAAAGCCGAAATAGGGCGGATCCGGAGTCAGGGGGTGCACCCGGCGGCATCCGGGACACCCGGCGCACCTGGCACCGAGCGCACCCGGCGCCGAGTGCACCCGGCGCACCCGGCACACCCGGCGGCCCAGCACCCGGCGCCGAGTGCACCCGGGACACCCGGCGCACCTGGCGCCGAGCGCACCGGGCACACCCGGCACACCCGGCGGCCGGGCACCCGGCGCCGAGCGCACCCGGGACATCCGGCGCACCCGGCGCCGAGCGCACCCGGCACACCCGGCACACCCGGCGGCCGGGCACCCGGCGCCGAGTGCACCCGGGACACCCGGCGCACCCGGCGCCGAGCGCACCCGGCACACCCAGCACACCCGGCGCCCCCGGCACCCCGCACAAACAATTGTTATGCGCCGCTTGGCGTGTCCAGCGCAGCTCATACGGGACAGGAAAGGAAGAGGAGGGTACTACCCTCCTCTTCCTTTCCTCTGTCTGGGACCTCCATTCCCTCTCCCTGCTCAATTCCCTCTCCCTTCCCTCCCCCTCCTCTATTAGAGGAGGGAGGGGGGATGGAGGTGGTGGTGGCGTACCTTGCTGGGGCCCGCAGCTCAGCATGAAGGGCAGGGGTCCTGGCGGGAAGGGTCCCCGTATCTCTGTTCGCCGCCTGTCGGCGTGCCGGGGCTATTTGCTCGGCGCGCCACGCGCGCAGCGCGTTGCACACATGGTAAAAGCACAAACGGTAACCGCATTGTGTGACAGCGTGGTCGGGCGAGCGCACAACGCGTTATCCTTGGCGCGTGTGCGCGCGCTCTCCGAGGGAAGGCCTGGCCCAGAACCTCGGGCACGGGCTTGTTTGCGAGGGCACGGGCCCTGCTCTGGAAGAAGGGCCGGGGGCACGAGCCCCGGCCGCGTACGCAAACGGAACGGCCACCCACGGACGGGCTTGCGGTGGCAATTCGGCGGCGAGGGCGCGGGCCTCGACCGCGAGCGCAACAGGCAGAACCGCCCAGGCGCGGGCCTGTGGCGTTAGCTCTGCGGCGAGGGCACAGACCCCGACCGCGAGCGCAACTCACAGCAGCCTCCCAGGCACGGGCCTGCGGGGTCTCAGCGGCGAGGGCACGGGCTCCGACCGCGCGCGCAACAGGGACAGCCACCCAGGCGCGGGGGCCTGCGGTCCTCGTTTGGCGGCGAGGGCACGGGCCCCGACCGCGAACAGGAAGACAGCGAAAGATACAGCCACCCATGCACAGGCCTGCGGGGTCGGCGCTACGCCGCGGCGAGGGCACGGGCCCCGACCGCGGTCGGAGGAGGAGGCGCGGGCCCCCCACAGAACGCAGAGGCTCGGGACGCTGAGCCGTGCAAAGATTCGCCCCCCCAGACCGCCCCCGCCTTCCGTCCCCGACGGCATCCATGTTATTGTTGTCGCCATGATACATCCAGGCACGACCGCCCCCCGCCCAGCCCTCGCCTCCACGCACAGGTGCGGCGACGCGCGTGCCCTGGCCTGGCGCCAGTGCCTACCCATCGTGCGGCCAGCGCGTGGACGCCGACAGGCATCGGCAGGTGGTAGTGGGGGGGTAATGTTGGGCATGCGTGTATATATCTATATATATATATATATATATATATATATAATATATATATATATACGTATATACACATACATCTATGTATATATACACACGCAAACAGCATAAACATTATAGCCGGAGTGCAGTATCCCCAAACAGGGTTTTTAGACCCACTGCGGTTTCCAAGGTCGATTGCGTGCCCGTCTAGTGCGGGCTGGCATGGTATGTTAAAACATGCCTCATCCTCATCCTCCTCCGCCTCCTCCTCCTCCTCCTCCTGCTCCTCCTGCTCCTCCTCCACTCCCTCTTCATCCCGAACGGCATCTCGGAGCCCAGAGTTGCGAGGATGTCTCCAGCGTGACGGGCTGGACCACCTCGCGCGCGGCATCTCGGACCCCAGAGTTGCGACGATGTCTCGGGCGAAACATGCTGCGAGGAAGTCTCAGGCGAAACGGGCCGGACCACCTCGAGCGCGGCGTCTCAGAGCTCCGAGTTGCGGGGGCCTCCTGGGGCCTCCTGGGACCTCCTGGTGACCTCCTGGGGCTTCCTCCTGGGCCTCCTGTGGCCTCCTGGACCCCACCTGGGGCTTCCTGAAGCCTCTTGGGGCTCCCAGGGGGGGATATCTAACCTGTGGCCGTCGGGGCCCCCCAAATGGGGGGGGGAGGCCACAAGAGCAGGAAAAATCAACGAATCGACACCGGATGTGTATTAACTTGACACGTTCTGATAGGGGCCTCCTGGGGCCTCCTGGGAGCCTCCTGGGAATCTCCTGGAGACCCCTGGGGCCTGTCCTGGGCGTCCTGCGGCCTCCTGGAGCTCTCTGGGGCCTCCTGGGGCTCCCAGGGTCCCAGGGGGTATATGTAACATGTGGTCTTCTGGGCCCCCAGGCTGGACCACCTCTTGCGCGGCATCTGGGAGCTCAGAGTTGCGAGAATGTCTTGTGCGAAACGGGCCGGACCAACTTGCGCACGGCATCTCAGAGCTCAGAATTGCAAGGATGTCTCAGGTGAGACGGGCCGGTGTCTCGGGCGAAACGCGCTGCGAGGAAGTCTCAGGCGAAACGGGCCGGACTACCTCGAGCGCGGCGTCTCAGAGCTCCGAGATGCGGGTGCCTCCTGGGGCCTCCTGGAGACCTCCTGGGGCTTCCTCCTGAGCCTCCTGTGGCCTCCTGAACTCCACCTGGGGTTTCCTGAAGCCTTTTGGGGCTCCCAGGAGGGATATCTAACCTGTGGCCGCTTGGGCCTCTCAAAATGGAGGGGGGGCACAAGAGCAGGAAAAATCAACGAATCGACACCGGATGTGTATTAACTTGACACGTTCTGATAGGGGGCCTCCTGGGGCCTCCTGGGAGCCTCCTGGGAATCTCCTGGGGACCCGTGGGGCCTGTCCTGGGCGTCCTGCGGCCTCCTGGAGCTCTCTGGGGCCTCCTGGGGCTCCCAGGGTCCCAGGGGGTATATGTAACATGTGGTCTTCTGGGCCCCCAGGCTGGACCACCTCTTGCGCGGCATCTGGGAGCTCAGAGTTGAGAGAATGTCTTGTGCGAAACAAGCCGGACCACCTTGCGCACGGCATCTCAGAGCTCAGAGTTGCGAGGATGTCTCAGGCGAGACGGGCCGGACCACCTCGCGCAGGGCATCTCAGAGCTCAGAAGTTCGAGGATGTCTCAGGCGAAACGGGCGGGCCGGACCACCTCTCGCGCGGCATCTCCGAGGTCAGAGTTTCGAGGATGTCTCAGGCGAAACGGGCCGGACCACCTCGCGCAGGGCATCTCAGAGCTCAGAATTTCGAGGATGTCTCAGGCGAAACGGCCCGGACCACCTCTCGCACGGCACCTCGGGGCGCAGAGTTTTGAGAATGTCTCAAGCGAAACGGCCCGGACCACCTCTCGCGCGGCATCCCGGAGCCCAACTTTTCGAGGATGTCTCAGGCGGAACGGCCAATCCCGGCCAACTCAGAAACGAGAGTTGTGAGGATGTCTCAAGCGAAACGGCCCGGACCATCAGTTTTTTGTGAGGATGTCTCTGCTCCGAGTTCCCTCGGCCAGAGTTAGCTTCTATCACAACAGCACCCCGTTCAGCAAGCTGTTTGGGGAAAAAACATTTAAATTATCCCGGCAAAGCAACCTAACAGCGATGTGTAGGAGCATATATGGAAGCATTCCCTTTAAGATTCAGATGAGAATCCAGTTGTAGAATTCTGCTGTTCTCACAGTCGCAGTCGCATTCGCGATGACAGTCGCAGTGGCAACGGCAGTCGCAGTCACAGCCTCAGCCTCAGCCTGCCTCAGCCTCAGCCTCAGCCTGCCTCAGCCTCAGCCTCAGCCTGCCTCAGCCTCAGCCTCAGCCTGCTTCAGCCTCAGCCTCAGTCTGCCTTCAGCCTCGGCCTCAGCCTCAGCCTGCCTCAGCCTCAGCCTGCAGCCTCAGCCTCAGCCTCAGCCTGCCTCAGCATCAGCCTGCCTCAGCCTCAGCCTCAGCCTGCCTCAGCCTCAGCCTCAGCCTGCTTCAGCCTCAGCCTCAGTCTGCCTTCAGCCTCGGCCTCAGCCTCAGCCTGCCTCAGCCTCAGCCTGCCTCAGCCTCAGCCTCAGCCTCAGCCTGCCTCAGCCTCAGCCTGCCTCAGCCTCAGCCTCAGCCTGCCTCAGCCTCAGCCTCAGCCTGCTTCAGCCTCAGCCTCAGTCTGCCTTCAGCCTCGGCCTCAGCCTCAGCCTGCCTCAGCCTCAGCCTGCATCAGCCTCAGCCTCAGCCTCAGCCTCAGCCTCAGCCTCAGCCTGCCTCAGCATCAGCCTGGCCTCAGCCTCAGCCTCAGCCTGCCTCAGCCTCAGCCTCAGCCTGCTTCAGCCTCAGCCTCAGTCTGCCTTCAGCCTCGGCCTCAGCCTCAGCCTCATCCTCAGCCTCAGCCATCAGCCTCCTCAGCCTCAGCCTGCCTCAGCATCAGCCTGCATCAGCCTCAGCCTCAGCCTCAGCCTCAGCCTCAGCCTGCTTCAGCCTCAGCCTCAGTCTGCCTTCAGCCTCGGCCTCAGCCTCAGCCTGCCTCAGCCTCAGCCTCAGCCTGCAGCCTCAGCCTCAGCCTCAGCCTGCAGCCTCAGCCTCAGCCTCAGCCTCAGCCCTTCAGCCTCAGCCTCAGCCTGCCTCAGCCTGCCTCAGCCTCAGCCTCCTCAGCCAGCCTCAGCCTCAGCCTGCCTCAGCATTCTGGCCTGGGAATGAATTTTGGGAACTCGAAGAACACGAAGTGGCCTGCAGTTGGCTCCGGGCATTCAAAATCATGCCCAGGAATGGACTTCTGGGAACTCGAAGAGCACGAAGTGGCCTACAGGTGGCTCCGGGCAATCAAAATCATGCCCAGGAATAAACTTCTGGGAACTCGAAGAGCACGAAGTGCCCTACAGTTGGCTCCGGGCATTCAAAATGTGCCCCGGGAATGGTGTTCTGGGAAGTCCAAGAGCACGAAGTGGCCTACAGTTGGCTCCGGGCATCCAGAATGTGGCCCAGGAGTGGAGTTCTGGGAAGTCGAAGAGCACGAAGTGGCCCACAGTTGGCTCCGGGCATCCAAAATGTGGCCCGGGAATGGAGTTCTGGGAAGTCGAAGAGCACGAAGTGGTTTACAGTTGGCTCCGAGCATCCAAAATGTGGCCCGGGAGTAGAATTCTGGGAAGTCCAAGAGCACGAAGTGGCTTACAGTTGGCTCCGAGCATCCAAAATGTGGCCCGGGAATTGAGTTCTGGGAAGTCGTAGAGCACGAAGTGGCCTACGGCTAGTTTCGGGTATTCAAAATGTGGCTCGGGAATGGAGTTCTGGGAGGTCGAAGAGCACGAAGTGTGTGACTGTTTGCTTAAAACGAGCCCGGCCCTGAGCGCGGCCCTCGCTGTCCGGATGCCGCCCAGACCTCCCTTCTGAGTCATCAGATGCTTTCTTTTGACACCACTAGAAACCTATCAGTCTTCGCTGTTAGGTAAAAATGAGTCAGTGACGCTGTGAGACCACAGACGCTTGATGATGACGATCTTGAGAGTGCTGCTTCGAGGAGGGAAAGAAAGAAGGAGAGAGAGAGAGAGATGGGATCGAGAGCTCCCGGAAGGGGGGGGGGGGGCCCATCCGAGGGAACGGTGCCCCCCCCCCTCCTCAGTATTGGCGACGAGGATCAAGCTGTTTAGGGAAAGAAGAAGACCCCACCTCCCCCTATCCTCACCCGCGGCCTGAGTGGACCACCCAGGCCTGCGGAGGACGTCATAAAGGGTCGGGTACCCAGTACAGAAATGAAGGGAGAAAGGGGAGGGAGGAAAGAGTAAGGAGCCTCCCTCGTCCTGCTCCTCCTGCTCCTCCTGCTCCTCCTGCTCCTCCTACTACTGCTACTACAAGTATTTGATTCTGGCGGAAACGTCCAGTGCACGATGACGCCTGGGTCCGCCGTCTTGCCCTGCACGATGACGAACATAACAAACCGGCAATCGGGTGGCGAGAGATATGACGGGGACATCCAATAAGCAAAATGTGGCCCGAAGAACACGAAGTGGCCTACAGTTGGCTCCGGGCATTCAAAAACTAGCCCGGGAATAAAGTTTTGGGAAGTCGAAGAGCACGAAGTGGCCTACAGTTGGCTCCGAGCATCAAAAATGTGGTCCGGGAATGAAGTTCTGGGAAGTCGAAGAGCACGAAGTGGCCCACAGTTGGCTCCGGGCATCCAAAATGTGGCCCGGGAATGGAGTTCTGGGAAGTCGAAGAGCACGAAGTGGCCTACAGTTGGCTCCGAGCATCCAAAATGTGGCCCGGGAATTGAATTCTGGGAGGTCGAAAAACACGAAGTGGCTTACAGTTGGCTCCGAGCATCCAAAATGTGGCCCGGGAATGGAGTTCTGGGAAGTCGTAGAGCACGAAGTGGCTTGCAGTTGGCTTCGGGCATTCAAAATGTGGCCCGGGAGTGGAGTTTTGGGAGGTCGAGGAGCACGAAGTGTGCGACTGTTTGCTTAAAACGAGCCCAGCCCTGAGCGCGGCCCTCGCTGTCCGGATGCCGCCCAGACCTCCCTTCTAAGTCATCAGATGCTTTCTTTTGACACCACTAGAAACCTATCAGTCTTCGCTGTTAGGTACCATGTTTCAGATGCATACATAGACCCCCCGGCCCGGGGCGCGTCCACTCCGCAACCATCTGGGCAAGCTTTTGCCGCCCCCTCCCCGGGGCCTCCAAGGGGCCTCAAGACTGCCCGCGAGGCGTCCAAAATGGTTCCCGGGGGATTCCAAGATGGCCCAAGAAAGCCTTGGACGGCTAAAGATCGTTCCAAAACGCCCAAGATGGCCCCAAGACGGCCCAAGAGGCTCCCAAAAAACCACAAGAGCGCTCCAAGAGGATCCCAACGAGGACCCAAAGGAGCAAAAATAAGTGAATCCGTTTGCGCTGTTGACTGGTTTTCGCGTTTTCGCGCCCTGGGCTTCCGACACTCCAAAAAGGCCCCAGAGGCCCCCAAGACCGCCCCAGGACAGCCCAAGAGGGCCCAAAACGGCCCCAGAGGGCCCCACAACGGCTTAAGATGCGCCCAACTTTGCCCAATAGGGCCCCAAAATAGCTTCAAGAGGCGCCCAGGAGGGGGAGAGCGCACCGACAAGTCGAGCCCCCCGTCCCAAGAGGCCCCCAAGAGAGCCCAAGAGGCCCCCAAGAAGGCCCCCTAGAGGCCCTGAGAGGCCCCCCGACAGCCACCAAAAGGCTTCCAAAACTGTTTCCAAGAGGCCCCCGAGAGGCCCCCCGCGAAATCCGAACGCATTTCCAAGAGGCTTCGAACCCACAACCCAGGCAAGGTGGCGGGATGGGCCGAATGCCACTAGACGGTCCAAGACGGCCTCCAGACGGCCCAAGAGGCCCCCAGGATTTCAAGAGGCTTCCAAGAGGTCTCCCAACGGAGCTCGAAGAGGCCAAACAACATATATCCCATACCTATACGACCACCCTGCGGGTGATAAGGAGGTTGTGGGGGGAGGGGGGTGGCTCATGACGACAATTGTGGTGATGACGATAAGAAGATGCTGATAAATGCAAATTCACACAAGCAGGGGAACTGGAAGGACGGCGTGGCCAATAAATGACGGCATTTATTTGTCCTCTGACGCTGACGACTAAGTGGTCCAAGAACGGCACCCCCGGCCCATGATACCAAATGAAAGTGGCCCCGGTCCAAGATCGATGGTGCGATCGATTGCGAGACCGAATGTGAGACCGAATGTTGGATCGATAGTGAGACCGATAGTGAGATCGATAGTGAGATCGACAGTGAAATTGATAGTGACACTGCAAGTGAGATCGATTGTGAGATCGAATGTGAGATCGATAGTGGGATCGATAGTGAAATCGATTGTGAGAACGAATCTGAGATTGATAGTTAGATCGATTGTGAGATCGATAGTGAGACCGATTATGAGATCGATTGAAAAATCGATAGTGAGACCGATTGTGAGATCGATTGTGAGATTGATTGTGATATCGATCGTCAGTTCCATAGTGAGACCGAATGTAAGATCGATGGTGAGATCGATAGTGAGATCGAGTGATATCGATAGTGAGATCGATAGTGGGATCGATCGCGAGATGTATTGAATGACGCGTTGGTTCCTCCTCCCCATTCACCTCCTTATCACCCGAAGGGTGGTCGTATAGGTATCTCACTATCGATCTCACTATCGATCTCACATTCGGTCTCACGATCGATCTCAATCGATACCACAATCGATCTCACAATCGATCTCACATTCGGTCCCACTATCGATCTCATTATCGATCTCACTATCGATCTCACGATCGGTCTCACAGTCGATCTCATTATCGATCTCACGACAGGACACCGACGGGACACCGACGGGACAACGGCGGGCAACCGACGGGACAATGCGTGCCACCGCTTGACAACGCCGGGGGGGGGGAACATTTGTGTTGGCGGACCCCTAGCGACAGCAGAATGAATTCCTTTCGGTGGCCCGCGCAGCTTCGCCTCGCCCGCACGCACGGCACGAGCACGAACTCGAAACTCGATTTCCCGGCGGGGGGACTCCGTTACACTGCGATCTCACCCCCCAACCTCCGATCTTTCTGAACCAAGATGGCCCAAACAGGTTTCAAAAGTGCCCCGCGACGGCCCTAAGACGGTTCCAAAACGGCCGAAAGAGCCGAGAACCCGAGATCTCTGCCCCAAGAGACCCCCAGGAGGCTTCAAGAAACCCCCACGAAGCTCCAAAGAGGCCCAAAAGAGCCCCGAGTGAGGCCCCGGGAGCATTTTGAACAACAAAAAAACCAAGACAACTAATTTCAATATTACTTCTTTTCAAACTCGCCTGGCAGATTCGCTGCGCCGTGCAAAAAAAAAGTACCGCATTTCCTCCCTCTCCTCCTCCTGTCTCTTCTATTCCCCTCCTCGCGGCGCTTCGGCGGCACCTGCAGCTTCTCGGCCCAGGAGCCCGGCGCGCCCTGCCCGAGTAGGGGATGCAACGGCGACGGCTGCAGGACTTCGTCGTCTTCTACGCGGCCGTCGCCGATTTGCCCTGCACCCCTCGCGGCCCCAAGTTCGGCCAGGGCGGCGCTCGTGCCCCGTCCGTCTTGAGCCAGCGCCGGGGCCGACCGCCCGCTAGGCGGCGGTCGTTCGGGCAGGAGGGCTTTTGATCACTCCAAGGGCTCCCTCGAGGGCGCGAAGTTATTCGCGCTTCGCGCTTCGCGGTCCTCGTTCCTTCTCCCCCTCCTCCTCGTCCTCCTATTCTCCTTTTGGGAGGGCGGCGCGAGAGCGCGAAGTTATTCGCGCTTCGCGCTTCGCGCAGCGCGAAGCGCGAAGTTGGGAGCCAATCACCCTGCCCGTTGGGGCCATGGGCCTTGGCTCAGCCCGCTTGCAGGTTACTCTGCGGCGGGCGGCGCAGGGGCGGTCCACGCCCCGTCCCGCCGCAGGCGGGCATCTCCAGCCCGCGGAGTGTGGTTCGCCGAGAGGTTCTCGGGCTCTTTCAGCGCTCATGGCTGACAGTCGAGCCTCGGGTCGCCCCGATCTCTCCGGCGGGTGGCCCCTTAGTGCCCACTTCGCCGTCGTCGGCGCAAAACTCCCCCCCATCCTCTTCCGCCATTCCCCCCGCTGGCTTTGGGGGGGCGGAGCAGGAGACTCATTTGAGGAGAGGAGTAGGAGGAGGAGCTAGCTCACGCGCCGACGCGCCACGCCGCGCACCTCAGCGCAGCGCCGGCCTTCGGCTCGGACACGCGAGGCGCGGATGCGCGCAGCTCTTCCAACCGGCCCCTTAGGGCCTCTGCAGCCGCGAAAGACCGGCTCTGCAGAAGGACGCACGTCGCGCAGTTTCCACCGTTTGCCGCCCTCTCTCGCAAGACGACTTCGGCCGGCGCTCGCCCGGCAACGGGCGCAGGTCAACGCGCGAAGGCAATGGCGCTCGGGCTGGTGGAGTCGGAGCGGGTGGACCCGACTAACCTCCACCGCCTCTCTGCACCCCTCTCCCGTCGTCTCTCCCACCTTCGCGCTTCCACGGTGGCTCGACGCTGCGGCCTGGCGGGGGGCCCCGCCTCGAGACCCAGCGTCCGCGCGCTTGTCTGCTGGCGCGGGCTCGTGCGCTGACGCCGCCGCGGCCCCGCCGCGCGCGCCGCGCGGGTTGCCGCCTTTCGGCCCCGCTTGCGCGCTGCCCCCTCTTGTTGTCAGGCTGGCGATCGCGCGCCGCCCTCGGCCCCCGCGCGCCTCGCCGCCGCCGCGGACGGGCGCGCGGGCCCGCCGCGGGGCTTCGCTGACGCGGAGGCGGGTGCTCGGATGCCGCCGTCGCGTCCTCTGTGCGCGACCGCTGCCGCGGTTGAGGTTCCGCTGCTTGGAAATTGGAGTCAGCGCTGGGGCCCGCATGCGGGGCGCGGCCTTTGTCGTTTCGGCGGGCCCCGCCGCTTTCAGACTAGCCAGCTGCGAGCGGCGCCGCCCGTTCGAGACTTCGCGACATCTCTCAGTCGTTCGGGTTCGGAGGGGGCAGACGCGCGCCCCTGGGTGCCCCGCCGCGCCGCGAGGCGGCGGCGGCGACGAAGCCTGCCGCCGACGCCGCTGCATCTGGGGCGGCTCTCGCCGCGGCAGCCCGCCAGGTTTCTCTGGCGCCTGCCCCCGCCGCCGCGCTCGGCGACGGGGAGGGAGGGGCCGCTTCGAGCATGTCCGCTGCGGCCGTGGCGCCCGCAGTCGCTCCAGGCAGGGCCCCGTCGCCGCTCCGGGCGCCCTCGGCTGCATGCGCAGAGCCGCCTGCGAGCAGCGGGGTTCGTTTGAGCTCTCGCGGTCGCCCGGGGCCCCCGCGCTCTGGCCGACGCCGCCCCCGCCGTCGGTGACCGTGCAGTTGGTGGGGCCGCCCTGAGCGCGGAGTCGTCTCCGGTCTGCGGTCGCACCGCCGCGCTGGACGGGCGAGGCCGCCGCCGGGCCTCGCCGACACAGAGGCGGGAGTTCACGCGACCCTTGCGCTCCACTGTAGCGGTGGTGGCCCCGCCTCACTCTGGGCGGGCGGCGCCTGTGACTTCGTCTGGTTTGGTGATCCCAGCGGGCCCCCGTTGCCCAGTGACCTCGCCGGCGGCGTCGGCCCGCCAGCCGCCGGAGATCCGTCGCCGCGCCTGGGCGCCCGCAACGTGCTGCAGTCACTCGGGCCACTCGAGGATCCATCCTCGTCGCTGCTGGCCCCGCGGCGCCGCGTGGGGGCAGGTGCGACGGCGCCCTCCGCCGACGCCGCCGTCTCTCGGGCAGCTCTGGCCCCGGCCATTCGCCGGAACGCTGCCTCGCCCGACGCCGCCGCGCATGGCGGATAGCGGCGCGGGAAGAGAGGTCGCATGCGACCGGCGCAGGCTGGCCCCCGCTGCTGTTCCAAGGAACTTATGTTGCCTTTGCGGGGCCACCTGCGAAGGGCGCGGCTCGCTGGCGCCCTCGCGACTCGCCGCGATCGTTTGGGGCGCGCGCAGCGCCTCCTGCGGGCGGGCCGTTGGCTCGGGCCCCCGCGACCTGCCGCGGCCGCCCGGGGCGCGCGGGGTCACCCGCGACCCTGCTGGACCAGGCGCCGCAGCTGGCGGATTCTACCCCCGACGCCTGTTGGGCAGAGGACCGGAGCTGGCCTAGGCCGCCGACTCGTTCCACGCGTGGAGTCGTCTCGCCAGGTCCAGGCGATTCAGCTTCACCTGGCACGGGTACCCACTGCGTTCAGCATGGGACGCCGCTCGCACGCGTTGGTCGCCTTCCCGCTCGCCGCGCGCTCGACGCGTCGAGGGCTGCCCCCGAGTCCCTCGCGACTGGCGCGCCAACTGATGGATGCCCCCTCCTGCGGCGACGACCCTCCGGCGCTGGGCGAGCTCTTCTTGGGCAGTCAGGCGCCGTCAGCCGTGACTGCCGCCGCGGGCCCGCCCCGCGGCCCCAGCGCCCGCCGCGCAGGCGATCCTCCGACGGCTCCTCCGGCCGGCATGCTCGCCTCCAGCGAGTGCGCCAATGCCGCCGCAGGGCGGAGCTCGCGACGTCGAGGCCAGTCGTTCGGGGGAGCACGCCCTGCCCACAGGGCCCCGCCTTGCATGGCGCTCGGGCGGGTTTCACCGCGCCGCCGAGGCCCCAACCCTCGGGGATTTAGGCCCGCCGCCCTTCGCTTCTACCGGTCCTGCCGCCACCGGTAGACCCCCTCGACTAGATTTGTTTTCCGGGGGCACTGCTGCGCCCGAGGCCCCTCGATTTGACATGTCCTCAGGAGCCCCTGCCCGTTCCGCAGCGCCCAGCGCGGACCTGTCCGCGGGGGACTTAGACCCGGGGGCGCCCGCGCCTGCCGGCGCCACGCTCTTCCTCGCCAAGGCCGCGCCCTTCGTCGCGGACCCGTCTGCCTTGCTGCGCCCGTGTCCAGGCGCGAGCGTCGATGGCGCCCGCCAGGCAGCCGCGCTGCCTCAGGTTGGGATGGGCGCTCGTTGCTCCGTGTCTTCTTTCTCCCGACCCTCGTTGCGCGCGCCGGTTCGGGGCGCCCGCCTTTCTTGCGCGTGCCCCCGCGATCCTGGGCCGCGCCCTCCCCCGCCTGACTTTCTGCCGCCGCCCGAAACTTCGTCGTCGGGGCGAGGCGCGCTGCGCGCGCACTGGTGCAACATGCTGTAATTGCACTGAATTGATTTGACTCTCGGCAAGCCAAGCTTCGCCCCCACCGACGCTCGAGCGCGCGCGACGGCTACGTCCGGCCAGGCGGACATGCGCAATCGCATCCAGCGTTTGTGCCGGCTCGCAGTTCGCATTGCCCTCGGTGACAAGAGCGACTTGGGTCGCGCTTTTGCCAGTTTCGCTTCCACGGAAGTCTCGTTCCGGGGCCTGGCGACCCATGTCGTTGCTATGGGGGCTTCCTGGTCCTCCTCCTCCGCCGTTCCCGCCCCCGCGCGGGCCGGCCCGGCCAGCGCTTCCCCCGCGCTTGGTTCGTTGGCCGACGCGGCAGGTTGGTCTGAACTTTTCGATATTAAATCAGGGCCACGCGCATCAAGCGGGATTGCTCGCCGCCCTTCGATCCCGCGCCGCACCTGTCCGACGCGAGGGTCTGCGAAGCCTTCTCGCGACCCCGAGGGCAGGCGCCCCCCGTCGACAGACTGGCCCCCGCGCCAGAGGGGGGCGCGCGTCCACGTGGACCGCGCCGACTTGCGGGAGCTTCTTCGGAAGTGGGACTCTCGCGGCGCCCGGTGCCCGACGCCCTCCGCGGACCTCGTTTGGGCCGAGGCCCGCGGTGCGTTCGGGGCCCCCAAGGACAGCGATTTCGATCGGCTGTTCTTCAATCCTACGATGGTGAACAGTCGTTGTCAGAGCATCTCCCCCAGTGCACAGCGCCTTGGCCAGGGCTTTTTGGTTCTGCCGCATGGGCCTCGCCCCAGGCGAGCGACTGGCTGCGCCATGCGACGACCTGCGCGAGTTCTACTACCTGCATCTTCAAGGTGCCGCCGGCCCGCGCCACGCGGAATGCCCGGCGAGTTCGCCTCCCCGGCGACCGTTTCAAGGCCTTTCGCGCTTGGCGCCCCGAGCTGGCGGGGCTCGATGTTTCGCCGTGTCCGAACGCTCTTGCCATAGAGACATGGCCGCGGAGATCGCTGACGCGGCCCACGAAGGGGTGCTGAAGAGCTTCGGGGCCCTCCCCCCGCAGGAGCAAGCGGCCCATCGCGCTCCGTTCCCCCGAGGTGCTATGTCGTCGAGATGTTGAACATTGACGGCCATGCGGGTTTCCAGAAGCTTTCTCGGTCAGGGCCCGCACTTCGTCCTAACGGCCCCTCCCGTCGGGATCGCGAGGCGTTCGCCGTGTGCGATCGCGGGCACCCCCATGCGGGCCTCGCCCAGCATCCTGGGAAGCGGGCCCGTTCGGCGACTCGCAAGGTCGTCGCGGCGCTTCCCTGGTGCAGGCCGTCGCCCTCTGCAGGCTCACGCTTATATCCAGGTGGACCGTGACTTCTTGACCTGCGCCGTTTTCGCGCCCTCGACCGGGCATCGGGCGCAAGTCTTCCTGTTCCGACGGCCCCTGTTGTCGTTCTCTACCCGCGCTTGCATATTCCTATCGTCCCTTCAGGGGGAAGCTGGGCTCGAGCACGAGCTTCCGATGGCAGTGCGGGGCGAGCTGTTCGCGCGCACCTCCCTTGCCCCCGCTGCTATCACCGACCTTCGAGCCGCTCCTTGCGCCGAAGCGCCCGGCGCGGACGCGCCCCTCAGCCACGGCGGGGTCGCCCGCTCCCCCGAGGTGCTCTGGCGGCGCTCGGAGCACGGCGGTCGGCGCGCGGTGCTTTCCGACCGCCGCGCGCTTCAAGTTCTCAGCCGAGGAGCCCCTCTAGGCCCAGACCTCACCGAGCTGCCGCGCGACTTGGGGCGCCCTTCGCTCGAGCCACCTGTCGCGCCTCGGTGGGTCGCTGAGCTCTCGGAAGCCCCCCCACTTCCGGCTAGCCTATGAATGTTTCGCGCGCCGTGGCATATCAACATTCTTGAAACCAAGATTTTCAGCGCCCGTCCGCGCGGGTGGCGAGGGAGACAGCCCCGCCGCCTTGCCGCCCGCCAGGGACGCGAGAGCCGCAGCTGGCTAAGCCGCCAACTCTTCGGTATCGCTCGCCGCGACGGCTCGCCGGAAGCAGGCCACCCCCGGGGGGCCTGCCCGGCGTTTCCGGGGGCCTCGACAGCAGCCCCGAGGTCCCGCCGCCCCCACCACGGCGGCTTTTTGCGCCGGCTCCAGGCACGGGTCTGCGCTTGCCGCGTGGGCGAGCTAGAGTTGCGCGGGGATGCCGATCGGGGGGCCGCCCAGTCGGTTTCCAGACGGCCGGCGCATCGCCGCCGCCCCGTTCGGCGCGCCGCGTCGCTTCCCGAGGTGGGCCGCGAGGCGGCCGATCGGTGGAAAGCGCCGCGCGACGCCAAGTCGACGTCGCCCAACCAGAGTGGGGGTTCGGAGCAATTGCCGAGCGCAGTTCCGCGCCGCGCTTCCGCGGCGCCGCGCCGCTCAGGCACTATCCCACGCCGGGAGCTCACGGCGCCACGCGCTCGCATTCTCGCGCTCCTCTGGCGCGACCCCAGCGGTCGAGAGGAGCGCGGCAGCGGGGGGGGTCGCGAGCCGCGGCCGCTAGCGCGGGCAGGAAGCGCCCCGCGATGCGATGCGTTTCGGCCAGGGCCGCTCGCCCCACGCCGCCACCTTCCGCTTCAAGCGCGGCGACTCATCCAGGCCGCAGCGCGGCGCGCGGCGGCGGGGCGAGCTCGTGGAGCCGAGGCGCCCGGGGCCGCCCACCTCGGTTCGCGGTCCGTCCGGGGCCGCCGCGAGCGCCGCCCCTCCAGTCGCCTCCGAGCTGTCGCAGGTCACCAGGTCCAAGAACCGCCCTGCTACCGCGCCGCGCGTCGGCCACCGCGGCGCCGCCCGAGGGCGCGGCCCTTTTTGCGGCGAGGTCGCCGCTCGCGCGAGGCGCTGGAGGCGGCCCGGCCCCCTCGCGCGCCCGCAGCCGCGCCCCGCCCGCAGCGTGGGTCCCGCACCTGGGCCCACCTCTGTGCCTTCTACGGCCCAACTGCGACCGAGCGCGGTGCCTCTCCGCATCGGTTCGGCGCAGTCCGAAACGCTCCCGAGCTCTGCCGCTCCGCCTGCAAGGGCGACTGCTCGGCCGCGCCGTCGCAGTCCGCGGCGGGAGCCGGGGCCCAGGGCAATTGCCAAGTCCCGCTTGTCGGCCGCGGCGCCGCCCCCCAAGGCCTTTCCCGTTGCGGCCGCGCCGTCCGGGCCCTCGCTTGAGGGCCTTGGCCAGGCGTCCGTTCGCGCGAATCTTCCAGTCGGCCTGGGCCGGCGCCGCGAGGCTGTTTCGGCCGCGCAGGTTTCGGCGCGTTCCGCCGAAGACGCCGCGCTGAAGTCGGGGGCGGGCCCTAGCCGCCCTCGCCGGCGGCGCTCCGAGGGTTCCAGGGCGCAGCCGATCGGCCTCGAACCCGAGGCCGCGCTGCGCGGCCCCGTCAGCAGCGCCTCGCGGCCCACCGTGGCCACGCCCGCGCCGGGGTCCCAGCATGGCCCGCTACCGGATCCCGTGCGAGGTGCGTTGGAATGGCGGGGCAGGGTCTCGAGCCCTCGACGAGCGCGCGGTCGTTCGATCTTGGATTTGCACGTGCCTCCCCCCATGGCCGACCCGCCTCCCGCTGGGGCCCCGCCAGCGGAGATGCTGCTGATCCTGCGGCCCGAGCAGCGTGGTCCATCGCTCTTGGCGGCGCGGCTTGCCGTCTGATCAAGCTCGAGCAGCAGCGAAGCGGGTCGCGCGCGCCAGTCGGATCCGTTTCCGTGCCTGGCACCGCTTGCGTCTGGACACGGCTGCACGCGCAGTCGAGGCCAGCCCGAGCCTCTCGCTGGCTGCGCGCGAGGCCGTCAGCGCAATCGCCGCGGGCAGCGCTGCGAGGGCGCGGGATGCCGCCGCGCTCCTGAACCAGGTCTGCCTCGATGCCGAAGCGGGGCCTGCGCGCGGCCGCCGACTCTGTTCGGGCGATTGCCCTGCTCTCAGGCGAGCGTCACCGCGTCGCTGCGGCTACCTCGGATACCTGAAGGCCCTGCGTAGTTAGTAACAGTTAGCGGAACTTCTAATTGTTATTAACGGAGTTATAACTAGTTAGGTTTGGCCAGTTTGAAGCTGTTTTTTAATGTTTATGTTATGTTTTTGCATCTCATGTAGTTGGAAATTGGGGCATCATGATTGGGCGCTTCGTCGATTTGGATCTGCTCAGGGGCCTTCAGATGTTTTTATCGTCCTGGGGCAAACGCGACGGTCCGCAGCGCATCATGTTAGCAACATCGCGATTTGTATTCTACTGGCCAAATGCACGTGATGTCGTTCTCTATTTTCCTGTAAATCACAGGAGCTTTCAGCGAGGTCAGAGGCATCAGAACAGGGTCTGTATCATCTAAAAAGATGTGTCTGGAAAAACCTTCAGCGGCGTTCACATGCTTAGTTGCAAGCTGCTGGACAAGCACCTGCGACTCGCCATCGTCGCATTTCACGTGAAACCACACTTGCATTGCTGCATGCATCCCGCCCGACCCCAGAAGTACGATATCACCGCGCTTGATGCGGCCGAAATCTGTCATGGCTTCGATGCTGGAGACGGCCGTCTGCGTCCCAGGGCACATGCGTTTCAACGCATTCAGCAGCTTCTGTGTTGCTTTCGTTGGGTCGACTAAGCCAGGTGAAACACGCATGGTCTTTAAATCGTGCGCGTGCTGCGCAGTGAGTTGGACCATGAGAGCCTTCTCTGGCCCCTTCTTGCACATGTGGTCTTTGGCGAAACGTTTTACGTTTTTGTGCTTGCGTTCCTGGACAAAGCAACTGAGCGACCCATGTTTTTCAAACATTTCTGGCAAATGTGTTGCCATATGGTGCTTATACACCCAATAGCTTTCACCATATGCGTCCTGATGGCACCGAAGATGTTTCACTATCGCTGACTCTATCTGCGCGGTCGTGACTGGAAGCCGCCGCGCCGCCGTGATGATTATGTCAACGGCATCTTGCAATGCCAGCATACTTGCGATCTGGGGGGCCACTTGATCCGATGAAGGATGCATGGCAATTACTTGCCGAATATACCTGCACAAAACAGGCAACGCAGAGATCTCTTCTGAGGCACTTGCTTGGAGCTCACCAGTCTCCCATACAGTTGCGGCTGAGTGGTGTTTACTCGGCCACGTCCACTTCATGAAATACTCATGCAACTCCATTGCATCACACAAACACTTGAACTGCGCATGCCCTAAAAGTGCTTTTACTTCTCTGTCGAATATACCAGACACAAAATAAATATGCATCCAGTCAAAGCAAATGAATGACGCAGGGAGATATCGCAAACCTGGGTCCAGCGCTATGTGTTCGGGGTGGAAGTTCCATCCTTTGTGCTGTGTGATGGTCGTGTACTGCCCCTCTGAAAACTCACCCCGCTGATATTTATCCCAATCGGGTCGAAGTCGTTCCAGGATCGCGATGATTGTCGCGTCATCGTTTCTGCGTATCTTTGACGCATCCAAGCACGCGTCTGTCACAAAGAAACCAGATACATCATATGTCAAATAATCAAACTTTCTATTCAAGACGTTGCGACATAACGCACAGGGTTTGGAACCAGCGTGCCCTTTGTTCATGTGTAGTTCCCGCAATGCCTCTTCGTCCCCTATGACGCACGACAGCTTCGCGACGATCGTCGCGTGCGACGTTGCGTCGCCGTTCTCTGGCACGTTTAATGTAACACCGCTCGTCTCAAAATTGAAACCACCAGCAGAATTAAAAAAAACTTCTTTGAGGGTCATCTTGATGCACTGCCCGATGCCACCTGGGATGCTTTTTATTTTTGCGCACCGCGCAGTGCTAAGCGTGAACCACGCATCTTCGTTACCCAATGACTCGTCGAACTCAGCGAACGACCAGTAAACAGCATCAACCCCCCGATAATCTTTCCCCTTCGCCAGGGGGTCTCGCGGTGAAATACCATCGAAATATAAAATGATGTGCCACGGCGACGCCAAGCTGCATGGGTGCTCCTGAAGTGAGCGGCGAAACATCTCCCTGACTGGAGCGCTAGCCTTGCAGCAGGAATACAAAAATGGCCCAGGACAGCACACCCAGTTCTCGAAAGTTCTACCACTGACTAAAGGCGTGTCTATGCAACGCAAGACGTTCCCATATGCGTTCGACTCTTTGGCAATGATGTTTTCGTTTGCCCTGTATTGTGAGCTCCGTGAAATATTGTCGGGCAACCCATGGTCTCGCACATATTTTAGGACACCCGACAGAGCACGCTGTGACAGGTATGAGCCCCTGTGGAGCTCCACCAGCGCCTCATCCGCCTTGCGTTTCCTGGCGGCGGACGCGGCCATGGTTTCAGCCCAAATGGCTACAGACTCGATAACGATGCCAATGCGCATCATAGGATGCATGCGTCGCGTTATGGTAGGGGCACGCTGCATGATGCATCTGAATGCAGCGAGGCGATAGATCACAACAGAAGTGCACGTTGCATATCGATGCATATGGCATGATACGACGTCGCATCAGAAGGACATGTAGGTGCATAGTGATGCATACGAAGTGCGACGGTAGCTCGCAAGAGAAAGGAGTGTTGCATATTGATGCATGCGACTTGCGATGAAAAGATCGCAACAGACTTGTGTTTTAGACATCATGGTGCAACGTCATACAAGCAAGAGAGAGTTCGTCGATGTGGTGCCGCCCACCGCCGCGCTGCAGCTGCGATGCGAGCTCCCAGCCCTGCTGGTCCTCAACAACCCCCTGGTCCTCCCCCTCCCCGCGTCGAGCACCTAACACTTGGCGTCGATCCACGCCAGCGCCGCGCTCCAAGCCTCAATGCGATTCATCGTCGCATTGCGGTCGAAGCGGACGCGGCGATCTGCCCTCCCCACAACGGCCCTGAACACCTTCTGTGAAGGCTTGTAGATCACGTAGCCGCACCTGTACGGCGCGTTGCACTCGCACGTCGGCGGCTTGGGCAGCACGGCGGGCTTTGGCACGGCAGCCGCGGGTCGCCGCATGGCAGGGGGCCGCGCCTTCTTCATTGGCACAGCCCCCTCGGCGTCTTCGACGCCTGCCCCGCCCTCGGCGTCACCGACGCCATCGCCAGCCGCGGAGGGGCGCTTCCTCGCCTTGGCGGTCTTGGCCTTCTTGGCGAGGAGCGCCCTGAGCTTCTCCTCCTCGTCGGTCAGGTCTGGCTCGGGCTCAGCATCGCGCGGCTCATCACGCGGCTCCTCGCGCGGCGGAAGCTTCGGCTCCTGCTGCGGCTCCTCGCGCGGCGGGAGCTTTGGCTTCGGGGGCTCCAGCTCCACGCGCGGCTGCGCAGGCGGCTCGGGCGGCCTGAGAGCCGCGGCCGCCGAGTTGGCGAAGAGCGCCGCGCACAGCGGTGCACCGAACAGGGCCTGCATGACTTGCAACTGCCCGCCAGCCGTAGGGTCTGGGGCTGTCATTGGGGGCGCTGCAGCTGCAGGCGAGGTCTTCGCCGCGTAACGCCTGCTCGACTTCCTCACGTAGTCTGGCGCGTCCGTCTGGATCTCCTCCAAGGCGGGCCCATCGTCCTTGTAAGCTGATTTCCACCACGGCTCAGCCGACATGTCCTCGATGCGGTCGAAGTTCCACACCGTGGCGTACCCAAGCGTGGACCAACCCTTGCACGTGGTGGCCTTGGAGATGGCACCCTTCACCTCTCCGAGGAGCCTGAGCCAATCGCCCCCATGCCCCTTGCCGCTGCCCCACGCCACGAGCGCGGCCATCTTGCAATTGGAGCTCTCGGAGAGCGTGTGGGCGCCGATCAGCTTGCACCGAGCGGCGACCAGGCGTATGCACGCCTTCTCACTCAGGTCGCCACTCTTCAGCGATTTGATCTCGCTCGCCGTGAAGACCCTCGATGCAATGCTAATATCTTGCCATTGCTTGGATCCGCCTGGCATTGACAACATGCCTGTCTTGGTCCCGACGCTCTGGCACAAGCGTGCGATGTTCTCTTGAGTCCAAGTGTTCAGCGAGTGCTCCCTGATTGTTTTCACCAAGGCTGTCGCCTCGTCAGTACTGATCTGTGACAGGTTGTTGATCTTCATGAGGAGGCTGTCGTACTGGTGCTGGGCCACGGCTGATGGGCACAGGCCACATGCGATTTGTGTCGATACCCACTCTGACATGTGCTGCAGTTCCGCGCGGAGGTTCGGAACCGTCGTCATATGACGACAGTTCCGAACCTTCGCGCCTCGCGCCTCGCGATAGGTCGCGCCTCGCGAAAGATCGCGCCTCGCGATAGATCGCGATCGATCGCGATCGAGCCCAAATGGCTATGCGACGCGGGCCTGTGTGATCTATATTCGAAGCGAGAACCCGACACCAACTGATGCCAACTTGCAATGCCCCACGCATCGAAGATTGGTGTCGGATGGCAGTGCGGGTCTACCACCTGCAACGGGTTGCATGCATCTTGGCATACATAGAACCGACGCGTATATGGCGATGTAAGTGTTGCCGCGTCGCGTATCCCCGCCAGCCCATCCGACCCGAACGAAGAGCGCAGACCACCTGCAGTTGTTATCATCACATGTCTCATCATCATTTTCGTTAAGTGCGCGCGCGCTGATGCCGAGGGGACGGTCCAAGACATCACTCACAGAACTGGCGTTCTGGATTTAACCTCACCAGTCGGGAGCATCCCAAAGTCGCGATCCTCCGTATCCTCCTCCTCTTCCGCCTCATCCTCCTCATCTTCCCCTCCTCATCCCTCTCCTCCTCCCCGTTGCGGCCTTGGGGCTCTATATGTGGTTCCTCTTGGGGTTTTGGCGCTGCGTCATCCT
Source organism: Prorocentrum cordatum (assembly GCA_963575745.1). NCBI lineage: Eukaryota > Dinophyceae > Prorocentrales > Prorocentraceae > Prorocentrum > Prorocentrum cordatum. The sequence goes on from CAUYUJ010001776.1 coordinate 85,592, forward strand.
ACAGATATCGTGAGGCGTCGGATGATCCTATGACGCGAAAAGGCGGAAACGCATAGCACCAATGCCATTCAGAGTGCGAAGCAGTTGTGAGGGAGCGATGGGGGGGGGCACGGCTTAGTAGCGTAGTAGGATGGGCAAGAGCATCAGCACCCGCAGCAACAGGAGGACAACGACGAGGAGGGACGAAGAGGGAATGATGTGATGGGGAGGACGAGGATGGGGATGAGGATGAGGATGGGGAGGGAGGGTGGAGGAGGAGGCGGAGGAGGAGGGAGGAGGAGGAGAAGGGGGAAGATGAGGAGGAGGACGAGGCACCTGCGCTATCATGCCGACATTATCATCCCAGACTCATCTTGCATTGATGCATGCAGGTTTTTTCTCTGACCCCTCCACCCGTCGTCCGTCGCCCCCACACCCCTAGCGGGCATCGCGCTCGGCGCGCGCCAGCTCAGTCTCGGCCCGAACGTGGGCCGCGCTCGCATCGTCCGCGTCGAGCAGCGCGTTCATCCACGCGTCCTTGCTCTTCAAAAACGCATTGAACCTCCTCTCTGCCTACCGGGGGGGGGAGGGAGGGGGGCGATCGCACGGAGGCGGGTGGGACTGGCGACGCCGATGGGGCCATTGATTAAGGGGGTGGGCTCGAGAGCCCATCCCCTCCCCCCTGGCCTCGAGGGGCCCTTGTGTTGTTGTTAGTTAACAACCGCCTGCCTTCTTCTCAGCCTGCGTCTTCGCTGCTTTGGCATGCTTCAATGCCGCCTTGGCAGTCTTCACTGACCGCTGGCGCTCCTGCTTTTCATCCTGCAGCTCAAAGCGCACCTGCGCTTCCATCGCGATCGTCTTCGCTGATTTCCCCATGGACACGTGAACCACAAATGGGGACGCGTAAGCCACGCGTGAACTGGTTCGCAAAGGTGGGCGAATGAACCACAAATGCTGCTGACGGTTTGCCAAACGTTCAGCCCCGCCATCGTTGGCGACATGTAGTAAGCTGGGGGGGGGGGGGGCGCGAGAGGTGTGAACAGGAGAGGGGTCGAGATGAGGAGGCGGCTGGGGGTGGACATGCAACGGGAGTGCCCGATCACGGCGTCGATGTAGTGGGGGGGGGGGGGGGGTATGAGTAGGGCAGTGATGTGTGTCACATGGTTGGCACTCATGCCATGCGACCGCGTCGCAGACTACATGCGTTTTCACGCAGCCGAGTTGGTTGAGGGCTGAGAGAACGCAGCTTGTAAGCTGCGGCGCGCGCGCGTGTGTACGCGACTATGCCTGCCATGTCAGCCGACTTGAAGGCGCTGCGTGCCAAGCACCGCAAGGAGGACACGGAGCACTTCAATGAAAGGTGGATACCCTGATCAGGCACAAGCAGCATTGCCAGAAGATGTCCAAAACGGCGGACCGCAAGGCAGCCAGTATCTCATGCATGACATGTTGCAAGTGGTTGCAATCCATTCACGTCGAAATATATTTGCTGATTAGAGCATAAACGTTTGGGCATCACCCGATGCAATTAATTGTATGCATGTTCGGTTGTGTTGAAACGCATTGCAATCGGCTGCGAGTAGTTCGCGTCGAAGGGCGCACTTGTGACACTATGGGGAGGGGGGGGGGGGGCGTTGAGGCAGCGCCCAATGCAGTCGTATGCATGCGCGTTCGGTTGCGTTGACACGCAGGTATGTACTATCATGATGTCAGGGTGTGAAATTGGTTGTGTAATGGCTTGGCGTTGCGACTGTGGTCGCATGGTCTCAAGCGGTTGGGCGAACGGTCGCACTTAGCAACGGCGTGTCAACGCCACGTCTGAACCCCGTCCATGCCCACTCGAAAGGCAGACGCTACATACAAGAAGATGGAGAAGCTCGTGAAGAAGGCGGAGCAGGCCGCGGATTCGTTCACGTTGCTCTTGGACAACGCCAAGATGTGTAAGGGTGCGGTTGATCGGGCGAATAATCGCCTTGTGGAGGCAGGTGCTGCCGATCGTGCGCGGGGGCGCAAAGCCTTGGGTATCGGTGAATACGCCGCCTGAGTGTGGGTGTCGGGGCGTACTTAGATGGGGGCTCGTTGGGGTTGTGCGTGCAAACGCATGTATGCGAGCCTTCAGGTTCTCGTTGCAGCTTTTCGCGCGATAAAGCACCCTGCGGAGAGACCGATGACACGAATACGAATGAGGACGAGGAGAAATAAGAATAGGATGAGGAGGGTTAGGCGGTGGAGGTGAATGAGACGGAGAAGGAGGATGATGGGGATGAGAATGGTGAGGAGGGATAGGGAGGAGGAGAAGGAGGACGAGGATGAGGAGAAGGGGGAGGGCGAGCAGGAGGAGGAGCAGGATGAGACGCCCCCGCAGTCGTCTCCGCCGCCGTCGAACTCGTCGCAGCCAACTCGTCGCCACCAACTCTTCGCCGTCGCCGTCGCTATCGCAGCCGCCATGGCAATTACTCCTCCTCATCTTCTTCCCCCTCCTCCTTCTCCTCCTCCTCCTCCCCATCGTCCCCCTCTTCCTCCGCGTGCTCCTTGTCCTGCTCCTCCTCATGCTCCTCCTCCTACTCCTCCTCATCCTCGTTGTCGTTCAATCGTGGTCGTCACGGTGGCCGCCGCCCTCTCCTGCACCGCGCGCGCAGATGACGGCGCAGGCGACGGCTTCGACGGCGACGGCGGGAACGAGGAGGAGACATGATGAGAATGAAGAGGGTGGGAATGAGACGGAGTAAGAATGAGGAGAATGAGGATGATGAGGAGGAGAATGAGGATGAGGAAGAGGAGGCAGAGGAGGAGGAGGAGGTGGGGGAAGATGGGGAGGGCGATGAGGCGGAGGAGAAGGAGGAGGAGGAGGAGGAGGCGGCGGCGGAGGAGGAGGAGGAGGAGGAGGATAAAGGTAGGAGGGGGAGGATGAGGATGAGGGAGAGGATGGGCCTTCCCCTCCTCCTCCTCCTCCTCACCCCCCACCTCCTCCTCATAATCCTCCCCCCTCTCCTTCTCCTTGTCCTCCTTCTCCCGCGCATCCTCCTCTCATCCCACTTCCCCTTATTCTCGCTCACGCCACGCTCATACATCACTTATCAACATGATCCAGCGCAGCCGCGGGCAGCGCAGCCAAGCAGACAAGCCAATTCTAGGCACAACGTCGACCACGAGCGAGATGGAGACCCTCGAAGTTCACTCTAAACATGAGCTCAAACCCTTGGTGTCGTACGTCAGAATCTCACATACGACAAATCTGCCGTATGTCAGAATCTTACATACGACAAATCTGTCGTATGTCAGAATCTTACATACGACAACGTTGTCGTATGTAAGAATCGTACATACGACATCTCGCTCTTATATATCATAAGGATTATATTAACACATCTGTCGTATGTTAGAATCTTACATACGACAACGGTGTCGTATGTAAGAATCTTACATACGACAACTTTGTCGTATGTTAGAATCTTACATACGACAATTGCGTCGTATGTTAGAATCTTACATACGACAACCCCCACCATAATAGATCATGCCCGACGGAGGAGAGGCAGCGCGCGGTCTAGAATGAACTCCACGCTTGCTGCCGCGCTGGTGGCGGCACATTAATGCGACAGCGGCGGCTTCGGCGCCGCTTTGGTAGTGTTGTCTGGCGCTACTGATCAGCGGCGAACAGCCGCCTCCGCCCAGATGTCGGGAGGAGGAACACATTACATATCCAGTTCTTGGCCCTCATCCTTCCCCCTCGTCCTTGGTAAGAACCGTTGAAGGAGGAGGGATGAGGGGGCCCGATAGAACTAGATCTGTATTGTTTTCCTCCACCCATATGCGCCAGTGCGTCCGCTTGCTCCACCTGACGTAGTCGGCCTTGCCGCGGTCCGACATCAGGTCCTGCAGCCCGTCCAGCTGCTCCTTGGTGGCAAGGGCCTTCGCCAGCCTGATGTGGCGCCCGCCGCGGGACTTCTCCTCGCGCCAGCCCTTGCCGCCGTCGTAGCCTTTATCGCCCTTGCCGCCGTCGTGGCCCTTGCCACTGTCGATGCCCTTGCCACTGTCGTAGCCTGCATCGCCACGGTCGTAGCTTGGATCACCGCCGTAGCCCGTGTCACCGTCGTAGCCCTTGCAGACGCCGTAGCGTCGTATCGATAGCCCTTGTCGCCCTTGCGATCGTAGCCCTTGTCGCCCTTGCGGTCGTAGTCACGGCTGTCGTAGCCACTGTTGCCGTAGTTGTCGTAGCCACGGTTGTCGTAGCCACTGCTGTCGTATCCGCGGTTGTCGTAGCCACGGTTGTTGTAACCACGGTTGTCGTAGCCACGCTGGTAGTTGCCACTCTTGTCGTAGCCCTTGCTGTCGTAGCCACTCTTGTCGTAGCCCTTGCTGTCGTAGCCCTTGCTGTCGTAGCCCTTGCTCGAGCCCTTGTCGTAGTCGCCCCAGCGCCTGCGGTCGTACCACCTGTTGTCGTAGTCATCGTCGTCGCGGTCGTACCACGAGCTGTGGTGGTCATACCACTTGGAGCTGTACGGGTCGTAGCGGCGGTCGTAGCCCTTGTCGCCCTTGCCACCGTCGTAGCCCACGTCGCCCCTGTCACCGTGGTAGCCTTTGTCGCGGCCCTTGTCGATGTCGTAGCCTTCGCCGCTGCCCTTGCCATCGTCGTGGCCCTTGTCGAAGCCCTTGCTCGAGCTGCCTTTGCCGCCGCCGTAGCCCTTGCCACCGTCGGTGATGCCCTTGCCACCGTCGTAGCTGGCGTAGTCGTAGCCCGTGTCGTCGCCATCGCCGTCGCCCATGAACTCCTGCAGGCCCTGGAACGAGTTCAACTCGGGATCCAGCGCGGGCGCCATTTCGAGATCATCGAGCAAGCCGTCGGCCACGCGCGAGCGATCGTACTTCGCCAAGACCTTCGCCGTCGGCGGCGTGCTTGGCGGCCGAGGGGCCACCTTGTTGGTGGGCTGCAAGACCTCGGCGGCCGCGGCGCGCCGCCGCTGGCTGAGATCCTCCGCCGCCTCCAGGAGCAGCGTCACCGCGGTCTCGTCCGCCATGGTGCTGCTGGTTGCACTGGTGATGCTGCTGCGGGTGGTGCTGCTGGTTGCACTGGTGGCGCTGCTGCAGCTGGTGCTGCTGCGCGTGGAGCTGCTGGATGCACTGGCGGTGCGGATGCAGCTGGTGCTGCTGCGCGCGGAGCGCTGGTAGCTGCTGCGCGTGGAGCGCTGCAGCTGGTCGCGCACTGTCGCGACCCAAGCAACGCTCGGGCCTAAACGGCGGTGGCAACGGAGGAGGATGAGGTCGGGGAGGGATATTCACATCATAGCGTAGCATTGCATGGCATACCATAACCAACATCATGGTTCGCGGTACTGAGTTCATTGTGAGGTCGTGTGATGATGAGTTAATTGTGAGGCTGTCTCGAGCGAACGCAGACGACGATGTTAACGCATCTCATTTTCAAGTTCACATCCCCAAGTCAACTCTGAAACAACGCATGCATTGCTGCATGCACCCATGAGTGCACAGCGCGAAACGATTCGCGACGCAGCCACGCCCCCTCACCCGAATCGCCCCCTCACCTGAATCGCACCCCCCCCCCCTCCCCCCATTTGCGCGCGCTGCTGTTTCTGGACCGAGGCCCCCTGGAGGACCCCTTTCTCCTCCCAGGGGGGCGCGGCCGCGCGCGGTGGCGCGCGCGGCCATGGCGGCCATGCAGCGCCGAGGCGCTGAGCCGCCTGCACGAGGACTGCTGGGGTGAGAGCCACAGGAGAAGGATGAAGGGGGATGGGGGGGACGAGGAGGAAGACGAGGATGATGAGGAGGAAGAGGAGGAGGAGAAGGAATAGGAGGAGGAGGAGGAGGAGGAGGAGGAGGAGGAGGAGGAGGAGGAGGAGGAGGAGGAGGAGGGAGGTCGGCGGATTTTCGCCCTCCATACAGGAGCTCCAGCGGGAGCGGCGGATCACAGACAGGCTGCTCGACGTCACCGAGCTCTTGATTAAGGGCTACGACTACGACAACAGTGGCTACGACAACAGTGGCTACGACAAAGGCTACGACAAGGGCTACGACAAAGGCTACGACAAGGGCTACGACAAAGGCTACGACAAGGGCTACGACACGGGCTACGACAGTGATGGCAAGGGCTACGACGACGGTGGCAAGGGTTACGACGATGGCAAGGGCAAGGGCTACGACGGTGGCAAGGGCAAGGGCTACGACAGTGGCAAGGGCCGCGAGAATGACGGCAGCGGCAAGGGCCGCGACAAAGACGGCGACAGCGGCAAGGGCCACATCAGGCTGGCGAAGGAGCAGCGTGACGGGCTGCAGGACATGATGTCGGACAGCGGCAAGGCCGACGACAAGGGCGACGGTGGCACGGGCAGCGCCAAGGGCAGCTCGAGCAAGGGCTTCGACAAAGGCTACGACGGCGGCAAGGGCAGCGACAAAGGCTACGACCCGTACGGCAGCTCGAGCAAGGGCTACGACGCGGTCTACGACACGGGCTACGTCAATGGCTACGACAAGGGCTACGACAAGGGCTACGAAAAGGGCTACGGCGATGGCAAGGGTGCTGATGGCATCGGTCGCGGCTGTACAAGCTACGACGGTGGCACGGGCATCGACGACGAGGCCATGGGCTACTACGACGGTGGCAAGGGCTACGATGGTAGCAAGGGCAGCACCGACGGTGACAAGGTCTACGACGGTGGCCAGGGCTACGACGATGGCGAGGGCTACAACGGTGGCAAGAGCATTAACGACGGTGGTAAGGGCAAGGCGACGGCCCTCGACAGCGGCGGGGGCTACGATGGCGGCAAGGGCCCCGACGAGGGCAAGGGCATGAGCATGGGCAGGGGCGCCGATGTGCCGAACAGCGGCATGCGCGACGATGGCCCTCCGCATCTTGAACTGAGTTCTGTTACTGAGTCCCCGCCGCCAGCGGGGCCAGATTCGGACTGAGCACGCGAGGCAAAAATAGAATAGAGATTGGAGGGAGAGGGAAGGGGAGGTGGGAAGGCGAAGAGGGAGTGGAGCTACTGGAAGCTAAGCGTCGTCTGGCGCATCTCCCGTCGGCGAGTGAAAACAGAGGGCGGCCCATCACCTGGTGGCGAACCATCGCCTGGCGAACCATCACCTGGCGGCGAACCATCGCCTGGCGAACCATCGCCTGGTGGCGAGCCATCGCCTGGTGGCGAGCCATCGCCTGGTGGCGGGCCATCGCCTGGTGGCGAGCCATCGCCTGCTGCGACTGGCGGGTCATAGTACTCCTCGGACCCATCAGCTTCAGCCTCATCACGTGCCTCGTTATCTAAGCGATCACGAAGGGATTGGGCTGCGTTGTTGATGTACGTGGGAGTCCAATCGTCCACTCGCTCCTGCAGACGCTTGCCGTCGACCACCATGAACACCGTCCTGCGACGTTTGTCGCATTTCACACCTTCCACCCCTGCTGGTGCTGACCGCAAGCGATGTGTTGCCTCCTGACTGCATGAAACCGCTGCTGCGATAGATGCAACCCGTATGTACTCAAGTCCCGTTGGCGCACATTCGACCCACACCTTCTTAGTAGCATTCAGCTCAAACAGAAGCTTCAAGGTAACTGCATCGTGATGCAAATGCTCATCACCATGGTCGCACTGGACTGCGGGCATATATATCGAGACAGTTTCTGGTAGACCACCATCCCGTTAGGGCACATGTCTAGAATGCGTTCTCTTCTACGCCCTTCACCCCCTTGGGGGAGTGGTTTGCCTGGACGGTGGTTCCAAGAAGGGCTCATATATACTTCAAGATGTCCACGGATATGTCCCAATATCACGCGATGCCTCAACATGCAGGCATGGATATCACGCGACCCAAGATTGCCCAAGCTTGTCCAAGATATCACGCGATCCAAGATTGCCCAAGAAGTCTCAAGGTCAAGAGATCGATCCAAGAGTGGTCCAAGAGCGGCCTATTCACGCAAGCGAATTAAGGCATCTCCTATTCCTCCTCCTCATCATTTTTTTGTCATCCTTATGCTCCGTCCTCCTCCCCCTTTCCCTCCTCCCATTTCTCCTCCACCATCCCCCTCTGTTTCAGCCCCTCCTCCTCGCCCCCCTCCCCCGCCACTCCACCTCATCATCCAATGTATCATCCTCCTCCTCTCCTTCCTCCTCCCCTGGTGGGAATGCGCGAAGCGTCCACGATTGCGACATATCCAGAGAACTCCTATTGTTCTTAATGACGCTGGCCCTGTCGCAATCTTGCTGAAGCAATGGGTCGGCCTGCTTCAAGTGGTCCCAAATGGCCTCGGTGCAAGCGGCGTTGCGCATCTTCAAGATCTGATCGAAAAACGAATTTGTCGCCAGAGGCGATTGGCTCTTGGTGGGGTTGGGCACAGATATAAATTTTTGCAGCTGCCTATCCGCTCTCGACAGCTCCACGAAGAGCCCCCCTGCCGTATGCATCACCGCCCTCGGGACCCATGGCTCGCGATCCTTAAGGCCGCCCCCCTCGATGACCGTGCGGAGCTGCACGCTCACTGCCATCTGCAGCTGCAGTGCGTGCGCAGATGCAGCGTGCACTCGCTTGGACACAGCCAAACGCCTGCGGGCCGATGCAATGGACAATTGCAGACGAGTCCGATGCGTGTTGACGCAATGATGCAACGATTGCAGAGGAACGATACCGACGATGCTTTCATACATTTCATAAACACCCCCCACGACACATGGTATGTGTAACCGATGCTGCCAACACGCGAGCCTCATCGCTTCCTGGCCTTCTTAGCCGCGGGCGCAGCAGGCACATCGTCTACCTTGCGCTTGGGCATGAGCGATGCCAGCTGGGCGCTAAGGACATCGCCCTTGTTGATGGCGCACTTGTTTGTCAAAATTGGTACATGCACTGATGGGACAGCTGTAGACTTGACGGTCTTGAGCTTCATGTTGGGGGTGCCGTGCTCACCTGAATCCTGTACGAGCCAGAAGGGGATGACGAGCGAAGACGGTGCCTGCTTCAGCCCTCCAACGCCAGTGTTCGTCTCAGCCTTAGGCATCTTGATGCCACCACTGGGGGCCAACACGATATTGAACGTCAATCCCTTGGGGTCCTTGTATGTCTTCATGAACACATGCCCACACTGAACTATATCAGTCTGCTTCTTCAAGTAGATTGCCGAAGAGAGTGGGACAAGCACCAGCTCTTCAGCCTCAAACGAACGCGTTACGGTGAGAGCACGAAGCTTAACAGGCGTAATCACGCCACTCATGTACTTGAGACAGTTGCCGTTCTGGCTGTATACATCATCCAAGGCCAGCCTGATTTTGGCCTCCTCGATACCCCACTGGTAATCGACAGACTTGAGGGGGCCATGATCAGCGAACTTGTCGATCGTTTCCTCTATGGGGGAGCAGCGGGAAAAAAAAAGATGAGACATGACGACGCAGAGCCAAATGAGATGAGGGAACGACGAACGAGAATTCAAAGGTGTGGGGGTGTATATGCATTCCACATGCATTGCGACGAGGTCGCAAGACTGTCCTTCATAATCGTGGACACGACGAACTTGCCACGTAAGAAGTCGTCGATGGGGTGGCATGTCGCACTGCCCGTGGCCTGAAGCTTCAACTTCACGCCAGTCGCAGCGTCGATGGAGATCAGCTCGTAAATGTTCTCACCCAAGGTGTCGCTCGCCAAGGCGACTTTGGCGCCAACCTCAAACCCCTTGTCACTGAGCTTGTCCACTTGGTTCGACCACTTGCCCGAAGCGGTGTACCCTTTCACATCTGAGCTACGCGCCTGCCCTGTCACGGCTTTGGATGCGCCCTCGCGACCGATCTGCTTCCATGGGCTAGCAACTGCTTTGCCAACGTGCGTTGCCAACGCAGTGGTGAAGCTGACCCCGATGTCATTCAGCGTCTTGCAAGTGCCTAAGCGCTCATCGGGCTTGTTGTTGAACACGAAATGAACTACGCGAACGTCAGTCAATCCCACGATGGTGCCGTAGGCGACCGTGTCTGCCGTGATGCCCTCACCGCATGCGATCTGTCGCACTTTCTGAAGAAATCCATCGGCCACCATTACAATCGTAGACTTCTTATCGCTCGACAAGGCGGTCACGTCGCCTGGCTTCAAAAGCATCTGATGGCCATCCCTCGCGAATTTACCCGTCGCACATGTCATCGCCTTCATGCATGCGAGCTTGAATGTCGCAGCGGCCCCCTCATGCTTGATCTGCACCTCCGCGAGAGACTTCGCCATTGAACCCGTGACCACGCACTGGGAGGTCAGCTGCCGCGAGAAGTCGCGAAGCTCGTTCAGAAAGATCGGGTTGCCGAGGCCGCCAGACAACTCCTTCACATAATTTACTAAGCCATCGATCTCCCCAGGAAAGAGAGAGCCTGCGCGAGTCGCCTCGCGGATCACACTATCCCAATCGATCATGGTGCCACCCGTGTGGTGTCGGTTGGCAATTGCTGCGATCTTGTACATGAGACTCATGCGAGATTCGCATCTTGCAATTTGTTGGCCTGCATTGCCAGCCTCCTGAGCAAGATTACTAATCCACGGGAACTCCTTCACGAACTCGTACCGAAAGACCTTCCACTCAATTCCTTCGTCACACGCCTTAGCGTAGTCTGGTTGAACCTCCCGTAACCTCGTCAGTGACAATTTCCTTTGGTGCGAGATTCTGTCGAAACGCTCTGGCATGACCGTGGGTACTGGAACCCCTGCGTTGATGCAACGCAAACCCATGGATGTGTGGCCGCACGTATAGGATGCGAACTTTGCATCGCAATCATACTGCGGCAGCTGGCCCGCTGAGTCCTCCAGTATTTTGAAATTGAAGTTCTTGATTGTATTGTACTCAGGCGTGCCCACTGGTGGAAGTTCCATGCAAGCTGGATTCTGGAGGGATGAGTTCTTGAATCCATTTTTGAAGATCTTGGAAATCAAATCCATAACCTCGCTCGGAATGATTCCATCTCCGTAACGATTCTCTGTGCACACCATCATATACTTCGAGTGTATTTTTTCTACCCTCAGGCAGTCTATGCCTCTTGCAATGCTGAATACGTCTTCAAGTAATGAGACCACCGCTGCATCAGGATGCAAGTACATGTCCTTGATGGCCATCATCTTGGGGCGGACCTCCGCGATCTGCTGTTCACGGGAGGCGTTCATCACGCCGCGTGCAGGAGGACGCCACAAGCGCCAGCAGCAATCCTCGCCCAAACGGCTGGAGCCCAAACTATAGTGACATTCAAAAACATGTGCAACAGAGGGTTGCGAATTCGAAATGATATGTTGCATTTGCAATGCACAACATTCTTGTAACGCTCGATACAATATTATGAATGCGTTCGCACGCAAGTCTGGATCATGATTTCCGATATGCGTGATCCCGAAAATCCAAACACATGCATGCGTTTCTGGAGGCAACATCCAAGGAAAACCCGATGCAGCAGCTCTGTTTTCAAGTAAGCATGTAAAAGTTAGCGAATTTAGCAACTTCGCTAACTCAAGCTATCTACCTCCAAATGCACCGCCCGAGTTAGCCGACTTAGTAACATTACTAATGGTTATAACTTACTTGCAACC
>CAUYUJ010001777.1:0-2500 GCA_963575745.1 Prorocentrum cordatum
GAGGAGGAGGAGGAGGAGGAGGAGGAGGAGGAGGAGGCCCGGATGGGCAGGTCGGCCCTGCCAAGTCCAGGGCACCCTTTGTGTCCCGTGTCTCGCGACCCGTGCCTCCTGCATTCCTGCGGCAGTGTGGACCGCGGAAGGGAGTCTTGTGTCCTCTCGCGCGGCCTGTGTAAGGAGGTCCGACTGAATCCGTCGGCGTTGCGCCCTCGACCGAATGATCATCGCCTCCAGATGTCCCGGGAAGGGCGTCGGGGACGATGCCCAACGGAGTGAGGCTGCCCCGCTGCAGCGCAGGAAGCTGCACGGGCACGAGTGCAGGCGTACCCTACGAAGCCCGAAGGCGAGCAGGGCAGCAGAGGAGGGCGAGACGTTCAACCTGGGCGGTGGTCTTGAGGAGGAGGAGGAGGAGGAGGAGGAGGAGGAGGAGGAGGGGAGGAGGAGGAGGGGAGGAGGATGAGGAGGAATTAGCAGAGGAGGGGAGGAGGAGGAAGGAGGAGGAGGAGGGCGGAGGAGGAGGAGGAGGAGGAGGAGGAGAGCGGCGAGGAGAGGAGGAGGAGGAGGAGGAGGAGGAGGAGGAGGAGGAGAATCGGACAGAGGACGAGAGGAGGAGGAGGAGGAGGAGGAGGAGGAGGAGGAGGAGGAGGAGGAGAGAGGAGGAGGAGAGGAATTGGCAGAGGAGGGGAGGAGGAGGAGGAGGAGGAGGAGGAGGAGGAGGAGGAGAGGAGGAGAGAGGAGGAGGAGGAAGGAGGAATTGGCAGAGGAGGGGCGGAGGAGGAGGAGGAGGAGGAGGAGGAGGAGGAGGAGGAGGAGGAGGGAGGAGGAGGAGGAGGAGGAGGAGGAGGATGGGAGGAGGAGGAGGAGGAGGAGGAGGAGGAGGAGGAGGAGGAGGTAGAAGAAGAAGAGGAGGGGTGGGAAGGCCTGGCCCCGCTGGTCCCCCTCCTGGGTCTGGGGTCTCGTGGGCCCTCCCGTGTTCTCCTGGCCCTCTGGAGCCGTGGCTTCCTGGCGCGTTCCTGGGGCCTCCGGGGGGGGGCTCCCGTGGGGCCTCCAGTCGGGCCCATCTTGGCGCTTCGGGCGCCGACGATGACGGCGAAGGCCTCGACAGCCTTGAGGAGTAGGACGACGACGACGACGGCGGCGGCGGCGACGACAATTGAGGATTGACGACGACTGACGATCGACGACGACGACGGGCGACGAGCGAAGCACGACGACCACGACGACGAACATCCGGCGACGGCTGACGACGCCGAGCGCGCCCTTTTTTGGAGGAGCTGCTGCTCGCCGTCGGCGAGCAGCCCCGCGCTGACCCTCGGCCACGGCAGGAGCTCGCTGCCGCCGTCGCCGCCGTCGCTGATCGTTCGCCGGGACCGTCGCCGCTGCCCTCGCCCCCGTGCTCCCCCTGCCCTCGTGCGCCCCTCCTCGTGCGCCGCCTCCTCGCGCGCCTCCCTGCACCTCCTCGTCGTGCCCTCCCTCGGCGTCCTCGTCTCCAGCCCCTCCTCCTCCTTTGAGGCATGCTGGCGACGATGATGAGGACGAGAATTATGACGGAGGTCCTCCCTCGCTCTCCCTCCTCCCTCCCTCCCTCCTCCCTCCCTCCCTCCTCCCTCCCTCTCGCCCCCCCCCTCGAGGAGAGGAGGTAGGCGGTGGGTGCCTCCTCTCTTGTTCTCTGTTTCCTTTTTTACCACCTGCAAGCATCTCTGTGCTCTCCCTCGAGCTTGCAGAGTGGATGGGGCCTCAGCCCGGCGCCCCGACCTCGGTCCGACGGCGACCCCCCTCCCCCGACCCCCGACGTCATGATTTTTGTCATAGCGTCGACCCCCGAGGTCCCGACCCACTCCCCGGGGCCGTTTTGTCGGTCCCGAGGAATGAGTTCCCGACCCATTCCCCGGTCCCGACCCATTCCCCGGTCCCGAGGACCCATTCCCCGGTCCCGACCCATTCCCGAGTCGTTTCTTGACGGTCCCGAGGCCCAGGAGGGGCCCACGGGTGCCGAACACACTGAGACATCTCCCGCCGTCGTGCTTTCTTCACTGCTCGAGGGGGGCCCGGCTCCCGCGACGGCGACGCCCCCGCCTGCAGGCCGCGCCGCCCCTGGGCGGCGGCGCCGCCTCCCGCGCCGTCTACTTCGCTCCCAGCCAGTGGCGGGGCAGGCGCTCCTCCGCCACAGCGCCCGCCGCGCCCCGCCCGGCGCGACGGGCGGCAGCGCCGTCGTCCTCGGCGGCGCCCTCGGCGCGTCGTCCTTCTCGGCACCCAGACCTCCTCGGCGCTGTTTCAGGAACGCGGCGGAAGGTTTCTCGCTCCTCTCGGCCTCCGGGGGCCCGTCCCGGGCCTCGGGACCGTGAATAATCGACCCAGGATGAGACACCGGTCCCTAGGAATGGGTCGAGACCTTTGGGGGTGGACGTCATGAAAAATCATGGCGTCGGGGGTTCTGGGCACGTAGTCGCCCTCGGCACTCAGAGGAGGCACAGGTACCCACACCGCGACCCTCCCCTCGTTT
>CAUYUJ010001777.1:5000-47968 GCA_963575745.1 Prorocentrum cordatum
AAAGGCAATGCAGCGACAGGCGGCAGCCGCAATCATGCAGAACAGCTCTGCGGGGCTACAAACCGCCGACGCTGAAACGCAGATCGTCTTCAATAAGGCCATGGTCACCGGCAGTGTGCCGATGGCCCAACAAACAAGATTCATTGAGCGCAGCAAGCAGGATATGGAGGACCATCTCGAGCGCGCCAAGGCTCACCACAAGGTGGTGGCAACCTACACTGCAGGCCTCGGTTGCAATATCGACGAGGTCTAGGACATCAGGAACGACACCAAGAACGCGAGAGACGACATCTATGCCAACGCTGGGTTCGCTGATGATGAAGCAGAACCAAACCCCAAGGCAAACCAAACGAAGATGCCACTTCAGCACCAGCAGGATGGAGACAAACATGGTCTTGGGAGTCCACCGAAGGGAAGGACGTAGCAGCGCTACCCAAGACGTTCAACGAGGACAACCAGCGCCCCATATAGTTCGTCAGGAAGGACGAAAAAGAGGCCAAGCAGAAGTTCGACAGTCCCAACAATACCAAGAACGGCTAGAGGTGGCCAGGGAGGATGCACATACTGGGCTGCAATGCGTCAACAACGTGAACGCGCAGTTGAAACGGCCGTCGACAGCGGGCGCAACAGCAGAAGCACACCAGCTACGAGGCGGAAGGAGCCCCGAGCAAACTCAAGGAGGAACTCATCACCGCCATGGTTACGACCGACGAGGTGGCAATCCACCACGAGTACGCTCAAGAAAGGAAAACGATGAAGCTCCACGACGCAGAGGAATATATCCAGATCACGAAGAGGGCCAACATCGCTCTCCAGAAGAAGCTGCCACCACGGGACATGTTAACACGTTAACCTGCGTCGCCGACGTCGAGAGGGAGCTCAAACAAGCGCAGCAAAGGCTCGAACAACATGAACAGGACACGCGTACCGCCCGAGAACGCCTACAACGGAACAGGCAGCCGCCGAAAGGGACGCCTTCTACACTAGGATGAAAGGGACAGAGGGCACATCTCCAACTCCAAAGCACAGCGGATCAGCGAACAACGGCTCCAGCAGCAGTTGGTGACCCTTCGCAATGCGGCGGGGAGCTCCTGCAACCTGCTCCGAAGCGCACCCGTGGAGATGCAGCATATTGGAAGGCGCGCGGAGTCCTTTCGTCCACGAGACGTAGGAGCAGTTCCAGGAGAGGGTCCACAACGTCGAACGCGAGGTCCGAGCCAGGGATTCACAGCAAGCGCATCAGCGCGAAACACAAATGAGGCAGGTGCTTGCCGGCACGGGCGTCTCCCAGGAGCAGGCGCAGCTCCATGCCGCCCACGCCGAAGGCCAAGGTAAATTCATACATCAAGAGTGCAGAGATGTGCTCTTTCCGACACAACGAGATCCGCCAGCACGAGACCGCCGTACACAGACAAGAAGAGGCCACGTGGAGGGAGTGGAACGACATCAACCACAGGGACATGGAGGAAGCAAACCAGATGTACATACGGAGCGTTCCAAAATATCCTTGCATTCGAACGTCGAAGGAGTTGCCATCTTTTCTTCGGCGGAAGGCGGCGGAAGGCGGCGGAAGTAAAACGGGGCCGCTTCAGCCGGCAGAAGCCGGCGGAAGGTGGCGGAAGTAAAAGATGCGCCCCGCAGGCATATGGAAACGTCTTTGGGTTCAGGGTTTCCGGAATCCGCCATATACGCCCAACAATCCGCAGCATTAGCGCAACAGCGTCTATCCGAGATGGAAACGCACGACCAGTAGGACAAGGTCCTGCGCGCCGGGATCCTCGGCGACGCCGAAGCAGTTGCCCCAGTCGTGCAACGGGTGCAACCACAGCGCGCAGGGATCGGCGATCGACAATGCCCATCTGGCGCAACCGCAGACCGATGAGGCGGCTCGAGATGCAGATCATTCGGGCACCGTTGTCTCGCATCCGACCCAGGCCGAACCGTATCATGGAGAAAAGCGCGGCGACGAAAGACCGCAGCGCATATTCCATGAAGCCTCGCCGACGAGAGCAGCAGACGGCATCACGCGAGGAAGCGAAGAAGGGAGCGCCCCACCAGCGACGCAGTTGGCGGCCACCGATTGCCGCCGTCTTCCGTGTCCCAATTCGCAAATCTGCGCGGACCTGTGAACGCTCGAGTCATGTATCTTTTCATCCTCTCAGGCCGACATCTTCGTCGGTTCGGTCTGGTATCGTAAACCTTCTGGCCTGGCCCAGTGAGGTTCGGCGTCGTGAACTGCACCGCCTCGGACGGGGCTCGGACGAGGATGATCCGTTGCAGAGCGCTCCGGGGCGCTCCGAGAAGGCCGCGACGCCCGAGACACTTCCTCGAGAGCCGCCGGATCTCAGAGGTTCTCGATCAGTTTCTTCACCCGATTCATGGGCTTACGCCGCACCGCCGACCCCTTGGGGCGGCAGCAAGAGTGAAAGGCAGAATTCGCGGAACGCGCGCGATCGCTGGGCAATCTTGGGGTTTCCGCCTGTCCTACGTAGCGTGTTGGGTTCAAGGGGGGGCCTTGTAGGGGATTGTTTTGAAGTTTTTCGTGGTCTTATGTGAGTTTCTTGGGGCCTTCACTGGGCCTGTCCCAGGCCTCCTTTTCCACCTCCGGGATAGGCTCGGGGATCATTGCGACCCAGCTGGGGTTGCGTCCGGCCAGAAGTTCGAGAGTGGACCCAGCTGTGTCGACGAGGAGCTTCCTGAAGGCCCAGAGGGGGCGGAGAGCGCCCAAGAACTAGGAGTCTCATGCCTCCAGCCCCGATCCACCCCGTGTTCCTTCCTTTGCGAAGGGGTGGCATCCGCCAGGGAGGTCGATCCTCATCCCGGACTTTCGGCGGTGGTCCCCGGCACTGAAAACGGTACCTGGAGGCAGAATTCGAGGAGATGCCTCGGCTGGTCGAAAGACCACGAAGATCTGTGAGACATCTGCGGCGACGACGAAATCTTATTTCTTTTCGTTCCTCTTCCTCCTCTTCCTCTTCCTCCTCCTCGTCCTTCTCCTCTTTTTCTTTTCGATCGAGGTAGGTGCTCACGGCAGTTCGTATGGATATATGTATATATATATATATATATATATATTTGTGTGGTTCCATAACCATATATATGTACATGTATATGTATGTATGTATGCATGTATATATGCATGTGTGTATGTATGCCTGCATGCATGCATGCATGTATGTATGTATGTATGCATGCATGCATGCATGCATGTATGTATACATGTATGCATGTATGTATGTATGTTTGTATGTATCCATGTAATTATACATGCATGCATGTATGTGTGTATGTATGTATGCATGCATGCATGCATGTATGTATGTATGTATGTATGTATGCATGCATGCATGCATGCATGCATGCATGCATGTATGTATGTATGTATGTATGTATGTATGTATGTAGGTATGTATGTATGTGTGTATGCATGTACGTACGTACGTATGTATGTATGTATGTATGTATGTATGTTTGTGTGTATGTAGCTCTCTCTCTCTCTCTATATATATATACATATATATATATATATATATATATATATATATATGTATAGCGGCCTTCGGCCCATCCCGCCACCGTGCCTTGGTTGTCGGCCTGAGATCCTTGGTGCCTGGGTCGCGGGTGCGAAGTCACATGGCTCAAGTGGTACTTGGGGCTTCTTTTGAGCGTCTTGGGGGTCTCTTGGGGCCTCTTGGGGGGCCTCTTCGGGGCCTCTTGGGGGGCCTCTTGGGGGGCTTCTTGGGGGCCTCATGGGCCCTGTTGGGCGCCTCTTGGGCTCCCTGGGGCCGTTTTGGGGCGGAAGGCTCGGATTGTTGGTTCAGGCTCCCCCTCTTGGGCCCCTCTTTGGGCCGTTTTGGGGCAGTCTTTGGGCGGTCTTGGGGGCCTCTTGGGCCGTGTTGGCGCCCCCTTGGGCCCTTTCGAGCGCTTCCTGGGAGCCTCTTGGGCCGTTTTGTGGCGGTCTTGGGGGACTCTGGGGCCGTCTTTAACGTCGTCAAGGCCGAAAAGTCGTGTATGATAAAAATATACGTATCCCCATCGGATTTCGACGATTTTGGCCTCAGGGGCCCCTCTTGGGAATTCTATTGGAGGCTTCCTGGGCCGTCTGGGAGGCTTCTGGGGCCGTCTTGGGGCCATCCTGGGCGTCTTGGGCCGACCTTTGGGCGTCTCGGGGGCCTTTTGGGCCGTCGTGGGGGCTGCTTGGAGCCCTCTGCGGCCTCGCGGGGCCTGGTGAGGCCTTTGCCCTCCCCCCGCCCCCCCTCCAAACCAGCCGGACCGGGCTCCCGTGGGAGGGGTTCGGGGAGGGGGAAGCATCTCACACGCCGTGACTCCAAGGGTTCGGCGGATGTTATCCTCGTCCTGGCCTCGTCTTACCGTCCGGTCCGCCGGATGCCGCCGAATGCTGCCCGTGGCCGCCGATGGCCGTCGATGCCCAGGTCGACAGGCACGAGGGCTTGCGGTTCACGCTGGTGGACCCCCCGGAGCTGCTGGTTTTCGCCTCCGTCCCGGCTGGGCTGCAGGCGGGTAGCGGCCGTCGCTGCCGCCGCCGACAGTTGCGATCGTCGTCGTCGTGGTGGTCGTCGTCGTGGTCATCGTCGTGGTCGTTGTCGTCGCCGTCGTGGTCGTCGTCATGGTGGTCGCTGTTGTCGTGGTGGTCGTCGCACTGGTGGTCGTCGTTGGTGTCGTCGTCTGTGTCGTCGTCGCCGCCCTCGTCGTCGTTGTCGTCGTCGTCTCGGCGGCGTGCAAACGGCGTCGGGGCGATGGTGGCGGCCTTCCAAGAAGGCATGGGGGGAGATCTCAGGAGCCCGCCCCCCTTCGCCTCTCGGGCCGGGCGAACGGAGGGGACTCGTATTGTTAAGTCGGGCCTGTCCCTCTACAGGCGGAATATTCAAGGAAAGGATCGGAAAAAATAGTCAGGGGACGATTTTCGATTATGTTTGGACTATTTTTGCATGTTTTTGCTTATTCTCATGTTTCCTTTCAAAATCCGCCTGTAGGAGGGCATGCCCGACCTAATCGTAAAGGGGAGGGATGTCACGAAATCTGCTGCATGCAGCTGGTTTCGGCTCCGCCGCTGGTCGTTCTCGGCGCCGGGGGGAGCCATAAAAACTAGCTGCGTGCCGCTGATTCGCCAACGTCCACTTGCTATCCCCCTCTTTCGTCCGGTCCGACTCGCACCACCCTCTCTTGCGCGCTGGCACTTGTCGTCGTCGTTGTCGCTGTCGTCGCCGCAGCCGCCTTCGCCTTCGCCTTCGCCTTCGCCTTCGCCTTCGCCTTCGCCTTCGCCGCCGCCGCCGCCGCCGCCGCCGTCGTCGTCGTCGTCGTCGTCGTCGTCGTCGTCGTCGTCGTCGTCGTCGTCGTCGTCGTCGTCAGTCGCCGCCAGTCGCCAGTCTCTCGTCGTCGTCGTCGTCGTCGTCTGCGTCCTGCGTCGTCTTCGTCATCGTCGTCGCAAGTCGCCAGTCGCCCGTCGTCGTCGCGTTGTCTTTTCCGTGGTGCCGCGATCTGGGCCCCAATTTGCCACATCGACTCTCCCCAGACCTCTCCAGGGGTGCCTTTTCCGGCTGGGGCGGTGCCCATTGATGGCCTTGGTTTCCTGCCGCCCGTCCCATCCCTCGTCTCTCGCCGCCGGCTCTCCTCCCACCTCTGGGGTCGCCGACCTCGATGGGGAGGCTTCGGCTCCTCTCCGAGGGCTCCGTCGCGGGGCTTGGACACCTCCCCTTGTGACCTCTGGTCTGGGGTCCTCTGCTTGGACAGCTACCCTTGTGACCTTTGGTAGCGCATGTCTGTGGGCCACAGACATGCACTACCACTTCCGCGAGCTCGTTTGTTGCCATGGAGGTTGATTGAGTTATTGGTTCGGCGGTGGGTCGCGCAAGTTGTGTCAAACCACGGGATGGTAGCATGCCATCTGCGCATCGCCATTTGGGCGCGCGGCTCTATGCGCAAGAAACAACGCATCCACATGGGGTATGCATATGTATACATGTATGTTTGTGTATACATATACATTTATATCGGCTTGGTGTATACTTACAATTATTTGAGGTGGCAGTCGTTTTTCATACCACCCTCTAGTTGCAATCGAGTGCTTGGCAGCAGCTGTGCTCGACCACACGTGGCCGCCCTCCGCGTGCACGACCACGCGTGGCGCAGGCGCGCCGTGGCGGCCCCTATGTCGGGGCGGTCGCGCGGGTGATTCGTGCCTTGTCTATTGCCGCCGCCTGGTGGCTCAGTGTATTTCCAAGGGAGGGGAAGCCACCCCGTCCCACAGAACTGGCGTGTACTGAACGGCCCCGGGCGTTTACGAGGCAGCCCTGCCTTGCTTTCCTTCCTCGAGTGCGTTGACGACACGGCGTCGCCTGCCGGGGTGCTTATTACGAAGGCGGTTCTTCTGCTGTCTATACATCACCGTGGCGACAGTTCCTGTCAATCTGCCTTGGCCAATAGCGCATCAGCGCGGAGTAGTTTGGAGTAGAAATACTTAAACTATTCCGCGCGTGGGTGCATCCCGCTCGTTAATGCAGTGGGTTTGGAGCGGAGCCGTTTCCAATCCGGTTTTGGGGTAACAGAGTTTTCGGCATTATGCGGATCGTAAACTATTCCGCCGAATCGCGCAGTCATCATGTAATGTTAGGAATATTCAGAGGGATACGGGTTGAGAAACCTTTGAGCACGGCTGTGTATTAGCTGGCCCTACATGTGGTGACCCTGGCCTCATGCCGCTCGCCCATCTCACCGCATCTCATCTCAAGGAGGGTGCGCAATCGGTCAGGACGTTCGGGGCGGACCCGTCCGCGGCGGCGGGCGCGCTCAGAGCAGCCAGCCACTACACATCTGGCAACCTCGAGTGTCGACATGCTCAGGGAGTAGGTAGGAAGACGTCGGAAGGAGGAGGGAGTAGGGAGGAGGGGACAGGGAAGAGGAGGAGGAGGAGGAGGAGGAGGAGGAGAGGGAGGAGGAGGAGGAGGAGGAGGAGGAGGAGGGGGAGGCCGCGGTGGAGGCGGGGAGGCGGCGGCGGAGGCGGAGGCGGCGAGGAGGAGGAGGAGGAGGAGGAGGAGGAGGAGGAGGAGGAGGAGTTCTTCGCCCTCTCACCCGCAGCCGGCGCAGGTGGCCCTCTGGCCCTTCCTCCGGGAGCACCTGGGGCGGTGCTCGTGGCCCGGGTGGGCCGTGCGTGCTGCCGGGTGGCTGTCGGCGGCGGCGTGCAAGGCGCCCGTGGGGGCCGGGGCCTGGCCGCCGGGGGCGGGGGAGGGAGGAGGAGGGATGGAGGGGGAGGGAGGAGGGACGAGGGTCCTCCTCCTCCTCCTCCTCCTCCTCTTCTCCTCGTTTTCCTCCTCCTCCTCCTCCTCCTCCTTCTCCTCTTCCTCCTCCTCCCCCTGAAGGAGGAGGAGGAGGAGGAGGAGGAGGAGGAGGAGGAGGAGGAGGGTAGTGCAACCCCCATACGCATTCACGATCACGATGCTGGAATAGACCTTCCCTCCAGAAGTGGCCCGCTGGAGTCAAACGTTTGAGAATTCTCAATCGTGGCAGGGACTTCACGCCGCGAGTCAGCGTGATTGTTGCGTGCTTGACAATCTGAAGTCGTGCCAGAACACCATTCGTGCGACTTCAACACCGCGAATCAGGATGATGGTGATGGTGATGATGGTGATGGTGATGATGGTGATGATGGTGATGATGGTGATGGTTATGGTGGTGATGATGATGGTGATGATGATGATGATGCTGATGATGATGATGGATGATGAGGATGATGATTATGATGCTGCTGCTGATGATGATGATGATGATGGTGATGATGATGCTGATGCTGATGCTGATGCTGATGCTGATGCTGATGCTGATGCTGATCCTGATGCTGATGATGCTGCTGATGATGATGGTGATCATTGTGATGGTGATGATGATGTTGATGATGATGATGATGCTCATGATGCTGATGATGATGATGATGATGATGATGATGCTGAAGAAGAAGAAACAGAAGGAGGAGGAGGAGGAGGGTAGAGAGTGGGCGACGGAGAACGAGGAGGATGAGGATAATGGTGAGGAGGAGGAGATGGAGGGACCAGTGTAAACCCAGAACTTCTCAACGATGTTGAAAGACACCCTCCCCCAAGGTCCCTTTTCACGGGCTCCCCCCCACAGGGGTTCATTTTCACTGAGGGAAGAACCCCGTTGGGAGACGAGCGTCTGAAAATCTGTAAAAGCGCGCCAGGACGCCATTCCATGGACCTCAACGCATCGAATCAACGTTACCGCCCGTCCTGACGATCCTGAATCGTTCCAGAATCCCGCTCCTGGGACCTCAGCACCGCGAATCAACGTATCGGTCGCGCCCTGGCAGTCCTGCTACATCGTGCCAGAACGTCGTTTCTGGGACTCCAGCCATACGAATCCTTGACCTTGTTCAACTTCTACGTCGAATGTGCGCTGCGCTGGGACGAGAGCCAGATCCTGAAAAAAGGGTATCTGTTGCCCTGCAACCGTGACGCTCTTGCAAACTTTAGACGAATTTGCGCATCGCGGCGCTAATGCGACATCCACATGTTCACAGCGGACCGCCTGTCACCCATGAGACCTTGGCACCCGGTTAAGACGAGTGTACTGCGCTAGCGCGAGAACCGCATGTTGAAAACGCGCCGCCCTCCATCCGTCAAGCTTTTGAGACGAATGTGCGCGTCGCTGAGGCGATAACCACATTTTGTAACCGACCCGCCTTCCATCCGTGAAGCTGTTGCAAACCTTCTAGACGGGTGCGTGCGGCGCTAAGGCGAGAGTCATATTTTGAACAGACCCGCCCTCCATCCGTGAAGTTGTTGCACATTTTCAGCTTCAGGAGAATACCTGGTGAGGGGGTCTCAGGCGAAACGCCCAGCCCGCCCTACCAACCAGTCTCGGGGTGCGACAGGGAGGAGTTATTCACACGGGGAAAGGGGACGGAGGAGGGCGGGGCAGATGGAGGAGAACAGTAATAGCAATAAGTCTAAGTGGCAAGAGTAATATACAAGAGTGATCCCAGCGCGAACTCAATTGACCTCAGGAGGTCTTCTGTTTTGCCGCGCCCCCCCAGTTTCTCTCGGCGGGGAATCAACTCCTCCTCTTTGACCTCCTCCTCTTCCTCCTCCTTCTCCTCCTCGCCATCACTATCATCACTATCCTCCTCATCCTCATCCTTATCCTCATCATCCTCATCCTCCTCCTCCTCCTCATCATCAGTATCATCATCATCCTCATTATCATCATCTTCGTCATCTTCGTCATCATCATCTTCTTCATCATCATCGTTGTTGCGCGGCGGGTGCCGCGGATACATATTTAGTTGCATCATTGGTGGGCCCCAGTCCGTCAATATGAGCGTCGCACAGATTCTTAATGTCCACTATCGTAGGTGGGTCTATAGACTTATGGCGGTTATTGGTGTTCTTTCTCCGAAAGCAGTGCAACACGGTTCTCAGCAATGCAACGCAATGCAAGGCATTGCTTATTATTGCTTGGCATTGCTTGCATTGCCAATCGACGCCGGGGACCCCCGAGGAACCCGAGCAACGCTGGAAGTTGCCATTGCAAAGCAACGCCAGGGATCAACGACAAGGATCACCGGGAACCCCAATGATCCCAGAGTGTCGCCGAGGGCGGAGGACCCCGCACCCTTCACAAACGAGTTAGTCACAGCCTCATCGGCAAAAGATGAGGATGAGGACGAGGGGGAGGCCAGGGGTGAGGAGGAGGAGGAGGAGGAGGAGGAGGAGGAGGAGGAGGAGGAGGAGGAGGAGAAGGAGGACGAGGCGGAGGAGCAGGAGGAGGAGGAGGAGGAGGAGGAGGAGGAGGAGGAGGAGGTGAGGAGAGGAGGAGGAGGAGAAACCAACATGCATTTACTAGGGTGAGTTGTGTGTGTGTGTGTGTGTGTGCGTATTGTTTTTCGGGGTCAAGGGGCGCGAACCGTCGCCGCCGTTGGTGATTCGTCTGCCTGCGGATGCTCCCGCTGAGGAGCCCACTGAGGCCAACAGGAGAAGGAGGGAGGAGGAGGAGGAGGGAGGAGGGAGGAGGGAGGAGGGAGGAGGATCAGGGAGGAGGAGGAAGAGGACGAGGACGAGGAGGCGGGCGGGTGAGGGAGGAGGAAGGGAGAAGGGAGGAGGAGAAGGAGGAAGTGGCGGAGGAATAGGAGGGAGGAAGGAGGATGAGGATCGGATCGGATCGACTCGGCAGGAGGAAGCGTCATGCCCCGCAGCGTCGTCTGGGCCCTCCTCCCCTCTGGGGGGCCATAAGTTTGGAGCTTAAAGCTCAAGAGTGGTTGTGGCAATATTCATATTCCGCCCTGCCCTGCGGCCCAAAAACACCACGGCTCCAACAATCCATCTTGGCCAGGAGGGAGGAAGAGGGGGAGGGAAGCACCTCACACGTTTTCCTGGCTCGCAGAGCATGCGAAGATCAATGCGGGCAGTCAGACTTTGAGTTCGCGTGGCTGAACTGGGGCGCCCAGACATTCTCGCGTCGCGGAAAAAACTCAACACATGTTTGGTCAATTTCCGTGCTGGTTGGTCCTCACTGGACCCCAGTACCATTACAGAAACATTTGGGATGACAAGCTGGTCCAGGGGAAGAGGTCCATACCTCCAGGGGCCCACGTTGGGAAACGGCCACGACGTCGCTGTTCTGGGCATGCTTCTCTTCGCCACGCCCAGGCCGGCCCACTGGCGTGGGCGAGTTCCTCTGGCCGTGCGCCGCGAAGCGTGTGCAGCGGGGGGCCGCCCAGAGTCCGCAAGGCACCTCTCGCCGTCACCACCGGAGGGGCGGTGCGGCGCCCCCGAACGGCCCAGCAGCCCCGGCCGCCAGCTTTCCTGCGGGTGCCACGGGCGCTTCCCCCTGGCCCGGCACCGGCCCGGGCCCCGAGATCTGCGCGGGCGGCGTGGGCCCAAGCGCAGGCCTGGCTCGGTGGAGCCGTCGACGACAAGCCCCAGCGCGAAGTCCAGCACACGCCCGCCTGGCTTCTCGGCAGCGGAGTCGAGCACAAGACCGCTCCTCAAGCAGGGGCGAAGCGTCCAAGCTCGCCTATAGAAAGAACCTTTTGCGGTCTGCCCGAACTGTCCTTAGAAAATGTCTGGCTTGGGCTGTCTTGTTTTAAAACATCGGGTTAGGTTTTTGTTCTTAGAACATTCTTGGGTTCTAAGAACATGTCGTGGTAGGCCTGTAGGAATGCCGGGACGGTCGGTCCCTGTGCGAGCTCTCGAGCACACTTCAGATGCCCCCGTGCCGACCGGCCACGTGGAGCTTGGCGCGCAGGAGAGGGCGCCCCGCGGCCCCGCTGGCCACAGGAGAGTGTTGAGGGAGCGATGGCCCCCACTTTACCTGGCCCGTCACGGGGTGCTTGCCGCGGCTCAGCTGCTCCCTGGTGTCGTGCTCCTCCCGCCTGGACTCAAGTCGGTCATGTCCCTCTACAGGAGGAGTCTTCTAAGATAGTTAAAACGTCGTCGGGGGACGATTTTTCTGAAAAATGCCATTTTGACTGTTCTGTGGCATTTTGGTGACCATGTTTTCCGTCCAAAATCCGCCTGTAGGAGGACACGCCCGACCTAAGCCTGGACTTCGGGTGCACCGCAGCTGGGGGGCAAAGTCTACCTAGTTCAATCTGGCGCCTATGCCAACTTCCGTTCGCATTTTTTCAGCCACAAGCTTCTGTAGGCACATTGGGTGTCGTTGCGTCTATAGACGCAGTCGGGGTGAATGCGTCTACAGACACCGCGGCCGTCGCGTTCGGCGCAGTACGAGGTCGGAGAACGGGTAGATCCATCTACGGCATGCCCCTGTTCTACAGGATGCCCCTCTTCCGCCCGACCCGACTCGTCCCGCCCATTACAGCACTCGCGTGCCAACTGGATCGCACATCCGTCGTCGCCGTCGTCGTTGTCCTCGTCGTCGACGCTGTATTCGATGCGGTTCTCACGAGGGGAGAGATGATCTTTCTGGTGGGGTGGCTTGCGGGTGGGATTGACGGCCACCGCAGGTGGGTTCGTGGGACCCGAGCACAGGGCAGCAGGGCATGTGAGGAAAGGCCTTTCTGGTGTGGGAGGTCGGTAGCCGCGCGCCTGTCGGATACCGTATCTCGTAGACCACCCTTGGGGCTCACAGTCTATTCATCTATCTGTCGACCTCGATCTCTACCGCTGTCGCTACCTACGCGTCGATCTCACGATCGATTGCCTCGCTGTCTGCCCATTGGTATCACGACGTATCCATCGACCTCGCTACCCATCTGCCAATCTCACTCTGGATCGGTCTCGCTGCGAACTGATTAATTTGAGGATTACTATCAACTATCACTTCTTAATTGGTTGATCACACATACGTATACGTATACATACGTAATTCTATGACATTTTATAGTCTACATCTACATATACACATCAGGGAGATCCCAGGCCCGAGGCCCCCCGCCAGCACCTCCACTGTATTTCGGTGCCCCTTCCTTCCTCGGGGACCTCCCCGGGCACCCCCCCGGAGGTCACCAGAAGACCTGAGAGTCTTCCACGACGGCCCAAGACAGCCTCCGACTAGCCCTCGAGGCCCCCAAAAGCGCCCCACGAGAGCTCCAACACGGCCCCAGATGACACCGCGACAGCCCCAAGGCGCCCCAAGACGCCCCGAGAGGCTGCAAAGCGGGCCCCAAGAAGCACATACTCCCGTCATCCCGTTGGGAACATTTTTTTTGTTAGCGTGGATTCGCCTCTTGGGCTTTCACAGCGTCCAAGACGGCCCAGGAGGCTCCCAAGACGGCCCAGGAGGCTCCCAAGAGAGCGCCAAGACGGCCCAAGCAGGGTCCAAGACGGCTCCGAAGGTTTCCAAGATGGTGGCCCAAGACAGCCCCAGGACAGGCCGAAGAGGGGTCCCAGAGGAGGAAAACCACGTTCAAATTTCGCGCCTTGGCCCCAAGAGGGCCCCCAGGAGCCCCCAGGAGGCCCCAAAGAGGCCCCCACAGGCTTCAAGAGGCTTCCAAAAGCCGCCCACGAGGCTCCCGGGAAGCCCTCGAGGGGCCCAACAAGTTTTTTTTCCAGATGCCCCCGGGAGGCCTCCACGATGCCTCCAAGACGCCCCCCAAGAGGCCCCAACAATTGCCTCCAAGATTCCTCCAAGACGCTTACGTTTCAACTGAAGTGTTGCAACGCAGTTTGTTTAGCTAATGATTTCACGGTCCTGGCACGATCTCCGAATTTTCCCGTGCCCAGGCGTGGGCCTCAATGGGAGGGGGACGCCAAGCGAAGTTGCCCACTGATGCCACAGTTGGAGCTGCTGCTCGGGCATGGTTCGCGTGACGGGCGTGCGGACATGGGCGGGGGCGCGCTGTACGAACCATGTCTCTGGGCCTTTTGGTGGTGCTCCTTGTGCGGACGATCCGCGTGATGGGGCTTATCGCAATGGCCAGAGGGCGGTGCGCAGTGCGAACCCTGCCTCTGGGGCCTCAGGTGGAGATCCCTGTGGGCCACGATCTGTGTGAGAGGTGTGCCAAAGTGGGCGGGGGGGCGGGACGCGAGACTTGGGGCCGTCCGTGGAACTTTTTGCGGGCCACGATCCGTGTGAGAGTTGTGCCGAAGTGAGCTGGGCGACGCTATGATGCTTCCTTCTGGTGCCTCAACTTCAGGTGCTTGCGGGGCACAATCCGCTTGGGGGGCGTGCCACTATGTGAAACTTGTCTCTGGGGACGTAGGTGTAGCTCCCTGTGGGGCGCGATCCCTGCGAGGGATGTGCCGACATGGGCGGGGGGACGCTAAGCCAAGCTTGTCTCTGGGGCCGCAGGTGGATCTCCCTGTGGAGCACGATCCGTGTGACAATATATGTCCTCCGATGCCGAACACTTTTAGATTACAACTACAGCATGCTAGAACCTAAGCGCGCGCGTGGTTCTAGTACATGATATATATTTATATAGACACACGTATACATGTGGGTTGACTTACTCACTTACGTACCTCTCGATCTCACCATCTATCGATATCACTGTCTATAGTAATGCGTGGTTTTCGATGTACCATGCGATGTGAACATCGATGTGCCTTTCGATCTGCAGTTCGATATGCATTTCAATATTTTTCGAGTTGCACGTCGATTGCATTTGTTGCCAACTGTATTGGTGTTTCGGTGTTCATTTCCATCCGCAAGATGGCCAATAGAGGCGCCACGAACTGGGGCAAACCAGACGCAGCGATTTTGCTTCGATGCGCTGGATATCTGGGCAAGGCGGCGAGCGGTGGCGGCGGGGCTTGATGGCGACCGCGGCGGTGTCTTCCACGGGCAGGCGCTTCCCTAGAGAGGCTTTCCCTCGGAGGATCCGGGGGGGACATCCGAGGAGGGCCGAGGGATCGAGGAGGGTCGAGGATCGAGGAGGGTCGAGGATCCAGGATCGAGGGGGGGGGGGTCGAGGAGGGCCGATCCCAGACCCCCGACGTCGTGATCTTTTCGCAACCTCGGCCCCCAGAGCTGTGGATTCCCTCCCGCGGACTGGCTTTTCAGCCCGAGCCCTTTCTGGACGGTCCCGAGGCCCGGGCAGGTCCCCCGGAGGCCGAAGGCAACGACAAACCTCCCGCCGTGGTTTTTCGGCACAGCGCGAGGAGGTTTGTGATGGCGGCGAGCTTCGAGCAGCGAGCGGCGGGCGAGCGGCGTGGGCGCCCGCCGCCCCCCGCGCGCGCGCTGCCCGCGCGAGGCGGTCGCCTTCGGCCTCAAGGGCGGCTGGCCGAGGGTGGGGCCCGCCGCGGGGCCGGGCGGGGGTGCGGAGGAGCCCGCGGTGCGCTGCGTGCGGTGCGCGTCCTGGGAGGAGGCGCCGCGGCCGCCGCGGGGGTGGTGGCGGGAGGGAGGGCGGGGGGAAGGGGGGGGTGGAGGAGGGGGAGGAGGAGGAGGAGGAGGAGGAGGGGAAGGAGGAGGAGGGGGAGGAGGAGGAGGAGGAGGAGGAGGAGGAGGAGGAGGAGGAGGAGGACGAGGAGGAGGATGAGGAGGAGGACACGGCGTCCAACCGCCTTCGTTGAGGCTGAACGGCATGCAAGCGAATATTTTGCGAAATGTGGCGCATTCCGCGCAATTGCATGTAGATTTTCTGTCGCTCGATCATAGGGCCTGGAACCCCGAACGGGCGAGACGTTTGAGTATTCCCCAGGCGCCTTCTTCGGGCGGATCCCCACTGAATCTAGGTTTGGGCTCGTAAATGCCTGAGCACACCGAATGCTGAGCGCGGCTAGAAAGCCCCTTCCTTGAAGGCGTGCGTAGGGGAATGATTTGGCTGACAAGCTAGCCAAGCTGGTGGCGAAGAGGGATAGCTTGCCTCTGATCGACGCTGCCCGGTTTAAGAAGGCAGTGAATACGTAGAGTTTCGAATTTGGTGCCGTGATCCGCATTCTGGAGCTATGGCCCTCCGCCGGCGATATTTCTGGGAGTCTCAGCCGTATTACAAGGTCAACCTGCCGTCACCGAAGAGCGGGAGCAGCATGGCAAGGTCTGAGACGTAGATCGGTGTATCTATAGGTGTCTTTCCTGCAGCAGAATGTGGGACAAAGTGTTGGCCACGATCCAGTGTTTGACTGCGGCCTCATCTGTGCAAGATGTTATAACCAAGATCTTGGCGCTGGGGGGTTAATGGCAGCACGTGGTTGACTGCTACTATTGCCCCTGACAGTCCATGCTCAGGAGGCAAAAAAACACACAGACACAATTAATCGTCGACTCCCAGGAAAATATGGGAACATATGGGAAGTGGGGGGGAGTACGAACACCCAGAAAATATGGGAAAAGATGGGGAATCCTGGGATTTGTGTCTATTTACTTGTGTGTCCCAGGGCTCCTTTACATGTGTCGTTTTGCATGCCGTGTGGGCCTGGCTGCTAGTCGTTGAGGCCATTCGGCTGCGGCCTTCTCCATACCCCTCTCTTGGAGCAGCGGCCTACGGGAGCCGAAGCCTTGGGAGCGCTCCGAGGATGCGACGACGAGCGCCCGTTGCCGCGCTGTGCCCGCGAGATGTGCCGTGCGCGTGCCGTGCGTGAACTCATCGTGGATAACGGATAAAAGAACCCCTATCCCTGATAACACGATGAAGACGTAGCCTCAATGAGGTCCCCGTCTTCGCACCAGGGAGGATAAGTCTGGGCGTTTTGGTTCGATGCACCTGCAGAGAAGACCCCCTTTATCCCTAAGGTTCCCGACCCTCCTGATTTAGGTCCCCTCCCAAAGGGTTAGGGGTCCTTTTTTGGTCAATCATGAGTTCGCGAATGCGAGGTAACGTGCCGTGCCCTGAGATTCCGTGTCATTTGCAGGTGCTTTGTTTCGGGCCTGGAGGGTCGCGCGTATTTGCGTGTCTTCGGCGGCCGGCAGCCAGTCTCTGGAAACATTGTGTGGTGGACGTTGTTTGGTGCTTCGCGAGTTCCCCTCCCCAGAGAGCATAATAATAAAAATGAGAATACTAATCACAATAATAAGAATAGCATGAAGAAGAAAGAAACATAACAACGTGCCGTGCCCTGTCTGCGTGCAGTGCCGTGCCGTTTGGCGCGTGCCGTGCCCGCGGGCGCGTGCCGTGCCGTTTGGCGCGCGCCGTGCCGCTTGGCGCGTGCCGTGCTGAGTCCTCGGGCGTCCTGTGCCCTCACACCAGCGGCGAGCCCGGGACATCTCAGAGCAAGACGAAGCCAGGACGAATACAAAGTCGGGCGAAAATGAATCGACAATCCCTGATGGCCAGCCGTTCTGGAGGATGTCTCGGGCGACGCGGCGGCGGCGAGCCTCGGAGGGGAAGCGAGAGGGGCGGGCCTTCTCAGAGGGCTCGGAGGTCCCCCCTGGCTTCCGAGAAGGCTCCTATAGGCCTTCCCCGAGGGCACAGGGAGCACCCCTCCGAGGGCCGGAGCGGGCTCTCGAGAAGTCTCCCGCCGCCTTCCTGAGGATGCCTTCTCCGTCTCACTTCCCCCCCCTCGCTCGCCGCCGATCACGTGCAGCATTGCTGCTTGGGGCCCTTATGCCGCTGCGATTCTGTGCGCACCCTGGCACCTGTGAGTAGGCTCCAGCAGCAACAAACAATAGCCGCAGTGGGAGCAGCGCTGCCGCCGCCGCCGTGTCCTCCATCGCCGCCGGGTCCCGTCAGCCTGCCCTGGAGGGTAGGTGGCCGAGTCAATCGATATGCCCGATGGTCCGATGGTATTGCCTTTTCCTCTTCCTCTTTTCCTCTCTCTATTCTACCTTCTCTTCCTCGCGTCCGGTCTTCCCTCTTTCCCCTCTTCCTCTCTCTTATCCTCTTCCCCCTTCTCTTCTCCCCTTCCGCTCCTCACCTCTTCGCCTCCGCCTGTTCTCCTGTCTTCCCCTCCATTCTCTCTCCCTTCCTGCCCCTTCCCCTCTCCTCCTCCGCCTCCATCGCCTCCCCGCTTGGAGTTCCAGGGCCCGTGCAGGGCGGAAAGCAGCCCCGCAGAGACGCACGTGGACCAGGAAGCTCACGCACTCTTTCTCCTGCGGGCGTCTTGCCCCTCCCGACCCGGTCCTGCCCCCCCCCCTTCTGGAGGTGAAGCGGGGCATGCAGGCCCAGGGCAGGGAGTACGTGCCCCCCTTCGCCCTGGGCCTCTACCTGCTGGAGGCGGAGGGCGGCGGTCCCGCCAAGAGCTTCCTCCACATTGCCGGCGCCTCGTCGCCGCGCGCGCCCTCGCGCGCCTCGTCGCCGCGCGCGCGCCAGCGGCGGCGATGGCGGCGGCGATGGCGATTTTTGCGGGCCTGGAACACGGCCCTGTCCCCAATTTTTCTGGGGGTGGACAGAACCCCCAACAGTGACACGTCGATTAGTGAATTGTCCGTTTTCGGTTCTCGAGAGGGCGCCGTGGCCGTTATTTTCCAGGCTTGCGCCCGCCAGGTTTGGGCCTCAGGTCGTTTTCTCTAAACCACGTTTTACTAAGGGGGGGTCTGTCCATCCCCGAGCTTTCGCTTGCGAGCGACGGGGGGAAGTGAGAAGGAGAGGGCCCTCCCAGGAGGCGGCGGGGCTTCCCGGGAGGCCTCGCGCCTTCTGAGATGTGTTCTGTGTCTTCGGGGAAGGCTCATAACACTTCTCAGAGGGCCCAGGGACTTCGGGCCTTCTGAGCAGGCCCGCCCCTTCTCGCTTCCACCCCGGGCTCGCCGCCGATGCTTGGCATCGCTTCATCTTGATGCCGATCTCAAGGATTTCCTTCGGTTTCCAAGCAGCAAGAACCACATGGCGCATCCAGCTTGCTGATCCCAGACGTCCGGCTTCTCGATTCTTTCGGAATTGGGCTTCCCCGGGATGTTTTATCCTGAGTCGATGTTTGACGGTCCCGTGGCCCAGTAAGGGCTTGGAGAGGCCGAAAACTATGAAGTTTTTGAGAGACCTTTGAGAGCAGGCCAGAATACCGGGTTAGCCCTTTATGTTTGGCGCCTGTTTGATGAGCCTGGCCAATGCCTGGAACGAGGCAGGGAGGAGGGAGAGGATGAGGAGAAGGGAGAGGACGAGGAGGAGGAGGGAGAGGACGAGGAGGAGGAGGGAGGAGGGAGAGGACGAGGACGAGGGAGGAGGGACGACTCTTGCGCGACGCTGGACGCCTGGGCCTCCCTTGGCACCGCAGTGGTGCGCACCGCGGGGGGCCGGCGACCCCCTCCCCGTCCGGGAGCCTGGCCGCCAGCCGCGGGGGGGGGGGGCGGCGCCGGCGGCGGCCCCTTGCGGCGGCGCCCCGCCGCCCCCCCTCCTCCTTCTTCTTCTTCTTCTTCTTCTTCTCTTCGCCCTAAGTAGGACGCTGGACCCAGCGCTTCGGGCAGAAGCGGGTGGAAGAACACAGCCCAAGTGGGGGCCCCAAGTAGGGGTGTCCGGCAGTGGGGCAGGTGCCCCCGCACGTGCCCTGTCCATGGGGGGCCCGTCGCGCAAGTTGGCGACACTGTTGGGGGCCCCCATGGAACCCGTGCCTGCCGTGTCGCCTCCTCGATGTCCCGGAAGGTGCCCTGGAACAGCGTCGCCGCCACCCTCCACCTCCCACAATACCTGCCTGGGCGTAACCCATCTCGCCTGCCACATACCCCGCATGGACAACCGTGCGCACTCGCACCCGCACGCGCACCAACCACACGACACACACAAACACACACGCACGCACGTGCCGAGCATCAGACCAGGGACACGCACACACACTTTACGAAACCCCAGCGCAGAGGCGACTCCAGCGCGAGTAAAGCAGCGGGACGCACACGCACACACACAACCACAAACACACAGGCAGGACGACAGTTTTGCGTGGATACCGACCACCCACGGTGTCACGAATCGGAGCCACGCCCAAAACGGGCCAGCACGGACTCCAGCGCGGACACCAGCAGCACCAACTCGCAATACCCTGGTTGCCCGGGCATCAAGCGCAGCAGGGAGGACAGAACTTCCTGTGACGGAGCCGGCGGCAGAGGCCAGCCCAGGGCGGCCACCAGCGCGGCCCGCTGATCGGCAAGTGCAGGACAAAGGAGAACTGCATGCGCGACTCCGCGACCCCAGCAGCAACGAACTGCCCGCAGATTGCACAGGTTTGCACTCGTGCCCGGGAGCGGCGGCCGCCAACGTGTCCAACCCGCAAGTAGCCAGCGCGGGCCTGGGCCACGGAGCGCTGCCCCAATAACACGGCCCACGGGAGGGCTCTAGTGGCGGCACCCCGGAGAGGACAGCTACCAGCTGGAAACGACTCAGTGTGGGGGACCGGGTCCACGTGGCGCACGGCAGCAGAGGCCCATTCCGCGCGGCAGCGCGCGGCCAGCACGGATTTGCATTGGGCAATGTAATCGTCCAGCTGGGCACCTGGAACTGCCCACTGCGGCCAGTCGGGCACCCCGTACACCCGGAGTAAATCGCTGCTCCGCACTGCCCAACACTGAGCACCGCCCGCCGCGCCGCGCAAGAATGCGCACCGATAGAAATCGTTTTCCGGCAGGAGGTGGAGCCGGGCCCGCCTGCGACACAGATCCAGGACGGCTTGTGCGCCGCCACCGAGGGACAGCCCCATCTCCAGCGCTGCCACACCAGAGTTCCTCCACGACGCGCCCCCCAGGAAGGCCTCTGCCCACCTCTCGTAGGCCTCGTCAAGCGCGTGGAGAGCACCAGGAGCAATGCACCACAGCCAGCGCGAGAAGCACAACGTGCTGTCCACCTTGGCGTGGAAGGCCTCTAGGGCAACGGACAGGGGGAACTGCCCAAGTACGATGAGCCCAACCACCGACGTACACGCCGCCTCGGCGAGCGCCAACCTACTCTGCAGCATCGGCTCGAAGTCTAAGTGAGGCCGCCACAGCAGGCCCAGCTGGGACGCAAATGACAGAGACACGCCGAGGGGGTGACCAAGGCGTGGGAGCACGAGCGGAGCACCAGCCCGTGCCGCACGCTGGGCAGCAGCACTGCCCGCCACGAGCACGACTGACTTGCGCGGCCCGGCGTGCAGTTCAGCTCGGTGTGTTAAGCACCACCAGGCCACAAGACGCAATACCTCCTCCGCCGCCCCTCTGCTAGAGGCCACGAATACAGGATCGTCGCAGTGGATCGGACCGGGCGAAAGGGGGGGATTGGGAAAGGGGGGGTTACGAGATTTGCTGCATGCAGCTGATTTCGGCCTCACCGAGGGGCCCATTCCTCGATACATGGGCGCGCCGGGAAAATCAGCTACGTGAGCTGATTCTCAAACCCCCCCTTTGCTATCCCCCCCTTTTGCCCGACCCGAGTGGAGCAGCGCCTGCAGACGACCGCGGTCGTGAAGGTCCAGGGCGCGCAAGGCAGAGGCCTCCAGGTCTGGGGAAATCGCCAGCGTGTCAGCGGAAGGCAGCGAGCTGGGACACTCCAGGAGAGGCACGAGCATGTCCACCAAGTGAGTGCGCGGAGTGCCACAACCTAGCCACACGTGCTGCTGCCAAGGGACGGGGGCCCAGGTGCTCGTGGCCGCGCCACAACCCGCAGAGTGCAGCAGACGCATTAGACTGACTGTCTGGGAGAAATTGCAGCCGAGGGGCCCGAGGACGCCGCCCTCGGGCACTCCTTCGTGTACATCCACCGTGCTCAGGCCGCTCAGGGTGACGACCACTTGATCCCGCTCGAGGATCGAGCCAAGAAGCGCCAGCGAGCCTGCCTGGACCCCCCCAGCATCGCGCAGCAGGCATAACAGCAGGCTGCGCCACGTGCGTGGAAAGACATGCACAAAGTCACCATGCACTAACCAGGTGGGCAGCCCAGCAGCACTCCGCGACGCCACCACATCATGAAGAACAAGATGAGCATCTCCACATTCACGCACGTAACCACCCTGGCCGTCTAGCAAGGACCGCCGGAGCGGCACGCGGAGCCGCTCGAAGAGGAGCCCCTCCTGGAGGAGCCCATGCTGGCACATGATGCACAGCAGCCGGAAGCTAGACGAGGCATTCCAGGGACCCCGTCTGTACGCCGCCCCCAGCACCCGCGCGCGCCACAGGCGCGGCCGAAGGGCCAGCGCCCCCGGCCCCATAAGAAGCTGCAGCGCCCAAACAGTGTCGTCCCACACTTGGAGGTTAAGCTGAAAAACCACACGCGGTAGCAGGTCAGGCGTGGTGGCCGAGGAGGAATCCCAGTTGCCCACGACGCGGAACACCTCCTGCTGCACGATGGGCGCGTCGGCCCACCCACGGCCAATTGAGGCGCGAGCGTCACGCAGCAGACGCCTGCAATAATCGCTCGCCCGGGCGGCGGCATCCGGAGGACAGGGCTGGCTAGGGACGCTTTGCTGGACGAGCTGCCGGCGCCAGGCCTCGTGTGATTCAGCGCGGGATAAAACCACGGAGTCCACGACCAGGAACGGCAGCCAAGGGGCCCACGGCAGCGAGGCGATTGTGGGCAGCACGCGCCTCGCACCGTGGTAGAACCCACCCGTCTCTAGCCAGGCCCTCCAGAACTCCCAGCAGGACCGCGAAGCAGTCCCCAACCCATTGGGGCACGAAGGCTGATGGCCGAGACGAACTTGCAGAGCCCCAGCAGGAGGCAAAGTGCTTCGCAAGTTCCCCCAGCCGCGCGAGCGGGGTAGACACCGCTGTGATGCCTGCCCTCCAACCTTCTCCATCCAACCATGCCGGAGGCATGCGTAGAGCCGCAGGGCCCATGGGCTGCGGACAGATGCACCCGAGGTCCGCCTCCAGCAGGAAGTGGTCACCCAGGCAAAAGTCAGCGCAATCAGGCCACCGGCATGGACTGCAGTTTAGACTGTTGTGCACGACAAGCTGGCCGAAAGCCCAGGAGATGCAGGGACAAGATCGATGGCCCGACTCTGCCAAGCACCATGGTGCGTGTCACCTGGACGGACCTCACCTATACGCGACGCCGACGAGGCAACGTAATATCGCGAGGGATGGAACCGAGCAAGGATGGGTTGCACACCACGAGGCCCGTCTCCACCAAGAGCTCCGCCCACCGCACATCCCGACCTGAGGAGATGTCGCGACCGCCGCCAAGAGGCACCGGCTGCACATTGGCGTCCCCCATCGCCACGAACATCGCATCGGAGTGCTGCGCGCGCAGGCTGTTTACCTCCCGCCGAATGCTGTCCACCTCGGAACCCCACGCCCCATCATCACCTGAACGTGGGCCAGGCGGAAGATAGAAGTACAGCAAGAAAAGCAGCCCCTCAGCCAAACGTAGCTGCACCCACACGCGACGTGCAGACCCAACCCCCATCACGAAATCGAAGTGCGCCTGGAACTCTAAGGACCACACGACCGCCACACTGGCGTACGAAATACCACCGACCGCGTCGATGCCCAATCCCGAGGAGGCAGGAAGTGTGAAAGATTCCGGCAGGCGGGCACCAGGAAGCCCCGCGATCGGGATGCCCAGCTGATTCATGGCGCGCTGGACCGACGTGGGGTGCTCTGGGAGGCGTCGCCACAGCACTCTCCGGCCGTGCCGGTCCATGCACCCAGTGGGGCCAGGGTAGCCCAGTCCCACCCGCAGCCGCTGGGGAGGATGCGGGACGGCAGAGGCAGTTGGGGGGGGAGGACGAGCCAGGCAGCCATGAGCCAGCTGCAGGCTTTTCACGAGTGCGAGCCTGAGCTCGTCCGCCCCTGCGGGTGCCAGGGGCGGGAAGGAGATATCCCTGTGGCGGGTTTCCAGCAGACGGGCCCCTTCTCGTATGAGACGCATCCACAAGTCGCGACTGAGCGTCAGGGCGTCCGCGGGCACGCGATGCAACCGGCCTGCCACGCGGGGGAGGTCCGCAGCTTCACTCCATTGCTCCAGCAGGACGGACAGCGCCATGAGCAAGAGCGAAACCGCAACAAGATGCTTGGACCTGTGCAACGACTGCGGGTGCACCTCCCTCCCCAGTGCGGGGAGCAATCCGCAAGTGCGGACAACACCAAGTGGCGGGAGAGCAGCAGCAGCAGCAGCGGGCAGCAAAGCGGGGGGGAGAGCGCGACAACCATGCGACGCTGGTCACCAAGGCGAGCAGGGGCAGCGAGAAGGCAGGCGGGAGGCGTGCGTAGGTCCGAAGAGCCCCGTCATGCACGCCACAGCGACGGTCGTAGGCTTCCCACGTGCAAGACCCCAAGCTTAGCCGAACCCACGCGTGGACCCAGAAACAGTGCAACAGGGCACCCGGTGCAAGCACTGCATCAGGGATAATCGCACCAGCCAGGGCCAGGCCAGGAAAAAGGGGGCCACATTTGGTGGCGAGAGATCGGCTTTCGGTACAAGCACATCGGAAAAACAGTGCGCCCTGGTTAGTTCGGTCGACAGCAGGTCGTGGGGCAGCGATCGCAGCAACAGGCGTTTATATACCGGGAGCACCAGCCTGACCGAACAATTCAAAGGCACCTCTTGCAGGCCAGGTCTGAGAGAGACGGGTCACGATAGCGTCAGCGGGTCGAGGCAAGGTACACCGAATCCAACAGAGTTCGTGATTGAGGTTCCCACCCAGGTAACGAGGAGTGCCAACCTCCCACAACGGACGAAGGACAGGGGAAGGGCGAGAGGGGCGGGGGCAGAGCAAGGACGGGGGAGGCGGAGGAGGGGAGAGGAGGACGACAGCGGGGACCCAAAACAGGCCACCATGGCACCAGGTGCAAGCATTGCAGTAGGGAAAATCGTACAGGCGGACAGATCCAGCCCCCCACCAAGGTCACGGAGACAGTGCATCGGGAGACCGGGCAACACCGAGCAATGCAGGCCCGTCCAAACCGTTACGCTACGGCAACCCAGGGTGAACGCCGAGGGCAGCGGAAAGAGCGGCCCGGGCCGCCAGGCCCCCCCCCGACGCCACGGCCGGACGCAGCCCCGAAAATTGGACGGAACGGACGCCGGGACCAGGGAGCAGCCGACGCGCTCCGCCAAAGTCAACCACAGAATGTTGGTATGCCCGTGTGCACTGCGACTGGCTATCCCAACGTGCAACATAGGAGGAGGGGGGAGGACAACGACGACGACGACAAGCAGAGGAGAGGCAGGGGAGGAGGACCACGAGCCCAAACGGCTACGGACCACGCCAAGTGGCGGGCGCAAGTGCGCAGGCAGGCCTCGCCAATGCGGAACCCGCAAGCGCGGGCAAGGAGAGGGAGGAGGAGGAGGAGGAGAGGAGGAGGAGGAGGAGGAGGAGGAGGAGGAGAGGAGGAAGGAGGAGGAGGAGGAGGAGGAGGAGGAGGAGGCGGAGGAGGAGGAGGAGGAGGAGGAGGAGGAGAGGAGGCTGGAGGAGGAGGTAGGAGGAGGAGGGAGGAGGAGGAGGAGGGAGGAGGAGGAGGAGGAGGAGGAGAGGAGGAGGAGGAGGAGGAGGAGGAGGAGGAGGAGGAGGAGGAGGAGGGAGGAGGAGGAGGAGGAGGAGGAGGAGGAGGAGGAGGAGGAGGAGGATGGAGGAGGGAGGAGGAGGAGGAGGCGGAGGAGGAGGAGGAGGAGGAGGAGGAGGAGGAGGAGGAGGAGGAGGAGGAGGAAGGAGGAGGAGGAGGAGGAGGAGGAGGAGGAGGAGGAGGAGGAGGAGGAGGAGGAGGAGGAGGAGGAGGAGGAGGAGGAGGAGGAGTAAGAGGGAGACCACCGCCAATGCGGGGCCCGCCAGTGCGGGCAGAGGAGGAGGGCGCCGCCCTCAGCCGGGCGACCCGTGCCGCATGCCCGCGCGCCAGGTACAGTACGGCACTTGGCCCCGCCATCCACGACCATGCCGTCTGAGCCGGAAGCGCCGCGACCCCCAGCAGCGCTGCAGCCCAGGCGGCCGCACGCCAGCTCTGCGCGAGGCCCAGCAGGCGCAGCAGTATGAGGTTCCCGCACTGCGACTGTCGTGCACTGGAAGCCCAAGACTGGCCCCAGCCTGGCCAGCACGCACAGGCCCCGCGGCGGCTGGGCGCCACGACTGCCGAGCGCCAAGGGCGCCAGCTATGCCACCCGCCAGCAGCACCGCGGACGCAGGGAGCAGCGGCACCACACCGCAGAAGGCCCACGACCGGGAGCCCATGAAGACGATGCAGTTGACGCGGTGCCCACACCCCCCGCTCGGCAGGAGGTGCGCCTCGCCACTAGACGTCCAGCCCGCAATGCCACCACTGTTCCACAACAGCCGCCCGCAGCACGGCCGCCCCAGAGACAAGAGACGACAGGAGAAGCGCCGCGCACCGTCACGGCACGCTGGCAACGGACATCCCGCGGCCGAGGGGAGCCGCAAACGACGACGACGACAGGGGGGACGACCCCAACCTGCTTGAGCTCCAACCTTGAGCCAAAATGGCTTGAGCCAAAATGGCTTGAGCCAAAATGGCTTGAGCCCACCGCACGGGCCCGACCTGGTCCTCCCACTCCTCGCGGTGCTTGGGCTGGGGCATGCCGACTGCCTCCTCGAGCGCCTCGATGAGGTTGGCCGCTCGATCCACTGGCCCACCCTGCCCGACGCCAGCAGCTCAGTGTCCCCTCCCTGCGGCTTTCGAGCTTGTTGCTTTTGCCGCTGCTGCTGCTGCTGCTGCTGCTGCTGGTGCAGCGCCGCATGCTGCTGCTGCGCTTGCATCGCCTGCTCCTCCACGCGCTGCTTCTCCTCTCGGCGGGCTTCTTCGTTTGCCCTTTCTGCGATGAGGTCATCCAACAGCTGCTTGATCTCCTTCTCGGCCCCGACCGAGGCTTCCGCCGTTTGCTGGATGTCGTTGCGCTTCCTTCCAGCTGGACAACCTCCTGGTCCAGGCTCTTGATCTGCGCGGAGAGCGCCTGCGACGTGGCCTGCTGAGTCCGCTGCCTCTTCTCGGGCTCCCTCAGCTGATGGAACGGCGGCCGCTCCTGGTCGATCTGGGCACCCAGGTGCTTCGACACTTCTCTCTTGAGCTCCAGCACTTCCCCAGCTCCCGAAACACCCTCCAGCTGTCGAGCCTGCTCCTTCTCTCGTGGTGCTGCGCGCCCTTGTCTTCCCCTGTTGCCGCCGCCCTGGGTGACGACCTTCTCGCCCTCCGGGCGCTCGATGTTGTACCCGTAGCGGAGTGAGCTCGTGCTTCTTCTTTGACGCACAGGCTGGACGTGCCACTCCTCCGCGAACCCCCAGCAGTGTGAGGTGCAGCTTCCCCGCCCCCTGAAGAAACCGCCACACTCCCTGCGCGTGCTTCGAGTGCCCCAGCCCCTCTCGGCACCGCATGTTGAGCAGTTCCAGCCCTGGCCCCCGCCATGCTTGGACTATTGCCCTTTGCCGCCTCCACCTGTTTGTCGCCCCATTGGTCGAGCACGCGACCCCGCCCGGGCTCCCGAATGCTGACTCGCCCCAGTGCGAGGTACGCTGTGTGGTCTGGCTGACTTCTGGAGCGCGAAAGATCAGTAGCAAACTTGAGCGACTTGCAGACGTCGGCTGTTGCATCATCTTGAGGCACACTGACTACTGATGATGATGATGCTGATGATGATGATGATGATGATGATGATGATGGTGCTGATAATGATGATGACGATGACGATGGCGATGATGATGGTGCTGAGGATGATGATTCGGATCGTGATGATCATGGTGATGATGATATCGATGATGATGATGCTGATGATGATGATGATGATGATGATGACGATGATGATCATATCATGACCATCATGATGCTGATCATACGGTTGATGACGATGATGATGATGATGATGATGATGATGATGATGATGATGATGATGCTGATGATGATGATGAGGATGATGATGATGCTGATGATGATGTCGCTGATGCCTATGCTGCTGATGATGACGATGACGATGAGGATGACGATGGTGCTTCTGAGGACGGTGGCCCTGATTCTGAAGATGTGGATGATGGCGATGATGATGATGATGATGATGATGATGCTGATGATGCTGATGATGCTGATGATGATGATGATGGTGTTGGTGATGATGATGATGCTGCTGATGATGATGATCATGCTGATGATGATGCTGATGATGCCGATGACGTTGATGATGATGCTTATGATGATTATTATGATGATCCTGATGATGAGGCGTATGATGATAATGATGCTGATGTTGACGATGCTGATGATGCTGCTCATAGAATCGGTTGTTGTGGTGGTGGGGACGATGATGATGATGACGATGAGGGTAGTGGTGATGTTGATCAGGCTGAGGCTGATGGCAGTGATGATGATGCTGATAATGATGTTGATGATGGTGATGCTGCTGTTTTGG
The DNA here is from genome assembly GCA_963575745.1 of Prorocentrum cordatum. Lineage (NCBI taxonomy): Eukaryota > Dinophyceae > Prorocentrales > Prorocentraceae > Prorocentrum > Prorocentrum cordatum. Next base: position 32,614 of record CAUYUJ010001777.1, read on the forward strand.
CTGATGATGATGGTGATGGTGATGGTGATGATACTGATGACGATGACGATGATGACGCTGATGCGGACAATGATGGCGGTAGTGGTGACGATGGTGATGTGGATGATGATGACGACGACGATGCTGATGATGATGATGATGATGCTGATGTTGATGATGATGGTGCTGATGATGTCGATGACGATGCTCATGATGATAGTGATGATGCTGCTGCTGATGATGATGCTGATTCTGTTACTGCTGATGATGATGACCAGGACGACAACGAAAGCGTGGCTGGTGAACATGATGACGATGCTCTTGCTGCTGCTGATGATGGTGATGATGATGATGATGATGATGATGATGATGATGACGCTGCTGATCATGGTGATGCCGACGTCGATGCTGGTTTTGCGGCTGCTGATGATGCTGATGATGCTGCTGATGATTATGTTGATGATGATGTTGATGATGATGATGATGATGATGATGATGATGATGAGGAGGAGGAGGAGGAGGAGGAGGATGAGGAAGAGCAGGAGGAGGGAGAGGAGGAGGAGGAGGAGTAGGAGGAGGAGGAGGAGGGGAGGAGAAGAGGAGGAAGAGGAGGAGGAGGAGGAGGAGGAGGAGGAGGACGAGCGATTAGGAGGACGAGGAGAATTGAGGAAGGAGGCTGCGGAGGAGGCTGAGGAGGAGGAGGAGGAAGAGGACGAGGAGGATGGGGACGACGAGGAGGAGAGTTCGGAGGAACATTCGGAGACGGAGGAGGAGAAGGAGGACAAGAGGAGGACAAGTTGGCGGAGGAGACTTCTGATAGCAATGACAAGAACACAAGCAGGCAGAGGACACGCACGAGGGGGAGGAGGGGGATGCGTCCCAGGTCTGCACGCACGCCTTCTCGGACGGCTTCACCTGCTTCCCGCTGATCGCCGACCTCGCCGAGCTGTACGAGGCCGAGGTGGCGGCGCTGGCGGGGGAGCGGTGCGACCCGGCGCCGCCGCTGCCGTGCGCGTTCGGGGCGCCAGGCTGTATCAATGATGATGAGGATGAGGAGGGTGAGGAGGAGGAGGAGGCGGAGGAGGTGGAGGAGGAGGAGGAAAGGAGGAGGAGGTATAAGAGTGATGGGGGAGGAGGCTGAGGAGTACGGGGGGCGTATGGGTTGGATGCGGAGATGGAGGGTGGATGGAGGGGAGGGGGAATAAGGAGGACGGTGCGGAGAGGACGAGGAGAAGGTTGTGGGGCAGTAGGGGAGCGTCCGAGGTACGAGCACAACATTGCAACACTATGGAGCCCGACCCCCGCACACCGACCAAGCCTCCGCAGGAGGCTCATACGTAATGCCGATCGACGGGAGAGCATCTGGTGAGGAGGGTGAGGATGAGGAAGGGAGGGCAAGGGAAGGCGGATGAGGCGGACGAGCGCGATGGGAGGGAGGGGAGCGGGATGATGATGCTGTTGCTGCTGCTAACGGCGATGACAGCGCGATGATGATTCTGGTGGCGATGATGGTGATGATGGCATTCATCATGATGATGGTGGTGGTGATGATGCTGCTGATGTTGATGATAAGGCGGGTCAAGCTGATGGTGATAATAATGGTGGCGGTGGTGATGATGCTGATGACGATGATGATGGTGGTGGCGATGAGTTCGCTAATACTGATTATGTTGATGATGAGGGGGAGGATAATCATGATGATTACGTATGATGCTGATGTTGATGCTGCTGATGATGATGACGGCATTGGTGATGCTTATGTTGACGATGGTGATAAAGAGGGCGATGAAGATGATGATGGTAATGATGGCGATGCTGCTGCTGATGCTGTTGACGATGATGATGATTGTGATGATGATGCTGCTGATGCTGATGACGATGATGACGATGATGCTGATGATGCTGATGAGGATGACGATGCTGATGATGATGAGGATGATAATGGCGATGACGACTATGATAATATCGATGATGCTGCAGAGTATCATTCTACTGCACATGATAATGATGACGATGACGCTGCCGATGATGATGCTGATGATGCTGACGATGATACTGATGCTGCTGATGATGACCATGATGACAATGACGATGATGCTGATGATGATGATGATGATGATGATGATGATGATGATGGCGATGATGACGATGTTGATGATGGTGATGCTGACGATGCTGAGGTTCTTGACGGCGATGACTCTGATGATGATGGTGGTGCTGCTGCTGATGATGCTGATTATGCCGATGATGATACGGCTGTTGTCGGTGCCGATGATTATGTTGCTTATGATGATGCTGATGCTGATGATATTGATGATGACTATGATGGTGTTGCTGATGATAACTATGATGATGCTTATGCTGCTGCTGATGATGATACTTTTGATGCTGATGATGCTGATGATGACAATGATGAGGGTGCTGCTGATGGTGGTGGTGGTGATGATGACGATGGTATTGTTGGTGACGGTGGTGGTGCTGGTGATGGTAATGGTGGTGTTATTGATGGTGGTGACGACGATTCTGATGATGCTGATGATGATGCTGATGATGATGCTGATGATGATGACGATGCTGCTGCTGATGATGATGCTAATGATGATGATGCTGATGATGCTGATGATGCGGATGCTGATGATGATGAGGCTGATGGTGAGGATTATGATGATCAGGATGCTGACGATGCTGCCGTTGAGGATGCTGCTGCTGATGGTGATGCTGATGATGCTGATGAGGATGATGATACTGATGATGATGATGCTGATGATGACGATGATGATGATGATGATGATGAGGGTGCTGCTGATGGTGGTGGTGGTGATGATGACGATGGTATTGCGGGTGACGGTGGTGGTGCTGGTGATGGTAATGTTGATGTTATTGATGGTGGTGACGACGAGTATGCTGATGCTGATGATGATGCTGGTGATGATGACGATGCTGCTGATGATGATGCTGATGCTGATGCTGATGATGCGGATACTGATGATGATGAGGCTGATGGTGAGGAGTATGATGATCAGGATGCTGACGATGCTGCCTCTGAGGCTGCTGCTGCTGATGATGCTGCTGATGATGCTAATGATGATGCTGGTGATGATGCTGATGATGATGATGATGAAGATGAAGATGAAGATGCTGATGCTGATGCTGATGCTGATGCTGATGCTGCTGATGATGATGATGATGATGATGCTATGATGATGCTGATGATGATGATGATGCTGGTAATAATGATGATGCTGATGATGCTGCTGCTGCTGATGATGATGATGCTGATGCTGATGATGATGATGATGAGATGATGATGATGATGATGATGATGAGATGCTGCTGCTGACGATGGTGATGGTGATGGTGATGGTGATGGTGATGGTGATGACTATGATGCGGATGTTGATGGTTCTGCAGGAGGTGGAGGGAGATGTCAACGACGAGGGCGAGGAGTAGGAGGAGCAAAAAGAGGAGGGGGAGGAGAAGCAGGAGGATGAGCAGGTGGAGGAGGAGGTCCAGGACTAGCAGGAGGAGGAGAAGGAGGACAGGAGAGGAGAAGGAGGAGGAGGAGGAGGAGAGGAGGAGGAGGGAGGAGCGAGGAGGAGGTGGAGGTGGAGGAGGAGTGAGGGGAGGAGGATAGGAGGAGGAGTGGAGGAGAGGGGGGGGAGGGGGATAGGCGGGGAGGAGGAGGAGGAGGAGGTGGAGGAGGAGGAGGAGGAAGAGGAGGAGGGGGCGGCAGAAGGAGGAGGAGGAGCAGCTAGGGAAATATGATATATAGCTAGGAGGAGAAGGGGATCAGGAGGAGCAGGAGGGGAGGAGGGAGGAGGAGGAGGAGGAAGGCGGAGGATGAGGAGGAGGAGAGGGAGGAGGAGGAGGAGAAGGCGGAGAGGAGGAGGAGGAGGAGGAGGAGGAGGAGGAGGACCAGTGTAAACCGAATAATCGTCAACAGAGCTAGAGTAAAACCTTCCCCAACGCTCCCTCTTCACGGGCCCATGCAAGGTGTCCAAGTCCACTGAGGGGATTGCCCCGTTAGGAGACAACCGTTTGAAGGTCCTGATGCTTGGCCGAACACCGATCTCGGGACTCCAACGCCGTGAATCAACCTGATTGTCGCGTATTGACGATCCCGAATCTTCTCTGAACACCATTCCTGGGACTTCAGCACCGCACATCACCGTAAGTGTGACGCCCTGACAGTCCTGAATCGTTCCCACACGCCGTCTCTGGTGCGTTAGCATCGGGAGCCCGTGATTTGTTTGTAAGTGTTTCGCACGAGTGTGCGCGGCGCTACGGTGAGAGCCACATGTTGGAAAGGAGCCGCCCTCAATTCGTGAAGCTCTTGCAGTTGTTTAAAACGAATGTGCGCGGCGCTCAGGCGAGAGCGACATTTTGAAAACGTCTATTTAAAACAAACAAGCAAGTGTGCGTGGCGCTAAGGCGAGAGCCCCACTTTGAAAACGATCCGCCCTCAATCCGTGAAGCTCTGGCAAGCTCTTGAAACGAGTCTGCGCGGCGCTACGGCAAGAGCCACAGGTGGAAAACGACTCGCCCTCAATCCGTGAAGCTCTGGGAGATGCTCTATACGAATGCGCGCGGTGCTGAGGCGAGAGCCACACGTTGAAAACCGCCCGCCCTCCACCCGCGAAGCTGCTGCCACGTTATGATAAGCGGAGGGAAGTCTCGGGGCGAAACGCCCGGCCCGCCTAAACCGGCGTCGGGGTGCGACGGGGAGACGTTGTCTAGAAGGAAAGGGGCTGGAGGGGGGAGAGGGGAGGAGAGGGGGGATGGGTGGACGGAGGTCGGAGCGGGGGAGGGGGTGGAAAGGGGGAGGGAGGAAGCGGAGGAGGAGTAGGAGGACGAGCAGGAGGAGGAGGAGGAGGAGCAGGAGGAGATGGCGGAGATGGCGGAGATGGGGGAGATGGAGGAAGCGGAGGAGGAGGAAGACGAGGAGGAAGAAGAGGAGGAGGAGGAGAATGGAAGGAGGAGAGAAGGAGATGGGGAGGAGGTGGAGGTCAGGACGGAATGAGGCGCTGGAAGAGGAGGACGATGAGGACGAAGGAAAGGTAAGGATGAGAACATGGAGGTGGAGGGGGGCGAGCACGAAGACAGGCAGGGGGAGGAGAAGGGGGAGGATGCCACCCAGGTGCTTGAGCGAAGGCTCTTCGAGGCCCTGGAGCTCCAGCCCTTCGCCGGCTCCTCGGCTGCCGCTGGCGCTGCTGCTCCTGCCGCTTCTGCGCCGTATTGCGATGCCCAGAGGCTGACGCTGATGGCCAGGACCGTTTGCGTAGCGTGTCGCATCGCCGGTGCTGGCTCACCACGCTTCGGCGCCACGCGCGAGGCACGCCCCAGTCCCCATGCGTCAGCGCTCCGAGCTCTTCCCGCCCCACCGGTGTTACGAAGCAGAGCGGCACGCCATATCAGCCTAGAAGGCCACGGCGTGCCGCAGGTGTCGCCATCGCGACACGCTGAGCAGCAGCTCCTCACCGTAGGCTTAAGTTGGGCCTGTCCCTCTACAGGAGGAGTATTCAAAAGTAGTACAACAGATAGTCTGGGGACGATTTTTGTGCCCCGACCTTGCGGAGGGGGTTCCCGTTTAGTGTTCCCTTGGGGGGTCTGGGGGGTACCCCCCCGGGACATGGCCCCGGCCACGCGACGAACGCCGGCAGAAGTCCGGCGGAAGACGGCGGAAGACGGCGGACGACGGTTTTCGGTCGAACAAGCGACCCCAAGATGGTCCGCAAGATGGGCCAAGCGGGCCACGAGCCGCCGACTGATCGGTCCAGACGGCCCAGGGAGTCCCCAAGACGGCCTGGAAGGCCTCCAATAGGCTCCCCAAGAGAGCCCCAAGCGTCCTAATTCTCTGGTTTTCCTTGGGTTTCAAAGGTTTTTCGCCTTCTCGCCTGTTCAACTTCCCGACGCTTTAAGACGGCCCAAGAGAATTCAAACATCGCCCCAAGACGGCCTCAGAGGCCCCCAAGAGAGTGCCCAGACAGTCCAAGACGCCCTCAAGACGGCCCAAGAGGCCTCCAAGACGGCCTCCGAAGGCCCCAGGAACGCTCCAAGAGGACCCCGAGAGGAAGGGCGGGGACCCATGTTTCGGGCTTTCCGCCCCGAGAGACCCCAGGAGACTCCAAAAGGCCCCCAGGAGGACCCCAGGATCGCGTCCAGACGGCCCAGAGAGCTCCCAGGACGCCTCGGAAGGCCTCCGAGAGGTCCTCCAAGAGAGCTCCAAGCGTCAACATTCATTGGTTTTCGATGGGTTTTCAAGGTTTTTCGGGTTCCCGCGTTCTCGGCTTCCCCGACGCTCCAAGACAGCCCAAGAGGTCCTACAGATCGCCCCAAGACGGTCTAAGAGGCAACCAAGAGAGCGCCCAAACAGTCCAATACGCCCCCAAGACGGCCCAAGAGGCCTCCAAGACGGCCTCCGAACGCCCCAGGAACGCCCCAAGAAGATCTCCAGAAGGGGGGGCAGCGACCGATATCCTAGGCTCTCCGCTTACAATAACCCCCAGGAGGCCCCCACGGCCCAGGGAGCCCCCAGGACGCCTCGGGAGGCTCCCGAGAGGCCTTCCAACAGGGCCCCAAGTGTCAGACTTCTTTGGTTTTTGTTAGGTTTTGAAGGTTTTTCGGGTTCTTGCGTTTTCGGTTTCCCGAGGCTCCAAGACAGCCCAAGAGGTCCCAAATATCGCCCCAAGACGGCCGTCGAGGCCCCCAAGAGAGCGTCCAGACATTCCAAGACGCCCTCAAGACGGCCCACAAGGCCTCCAAGACGGCCTCCGAAGGCCCCAGGAGCGCCCCAAGAAAACCTCCAAAGAGGGGGCAGGGACCGACATTTTAGGCTCTCCACTTTCCAAGACCCCCAGGAGGCCCCAACAGGCCCCCTGGAGGCCCCCAAGAGGTTTCCAAGAGGCCCCAGGAACCCTGGAAGATGCCTTCGGGAAGCCCCCACTGGCGTGCAAGGGGGCCCCAAGACTGCCCAAGAAGGCCCAAGGATAGGTGGAGACGCACCCACAAAGCGTGACACCGCCAAACGGACAACGCGGGAACCAACGTCAGGTGCTCACTAGGCGCGCTCCCCCTTGCCCAAGAGGGCTCCAGGATCGCCACAAATGCTTCATAACGTGAAAACGGGGAATACGGGAACCAACGCAATGAGCCTCATAGGCATCATCTTCTCTGCTGTGCTCTTTCTCGCACGTCACGGCCACTGTCCCCCCCCCAGTGGCGCGCATAGCAGGGTCCGAAAATTGCCCAACAGGGCTCCAGGATGGTCGTAGACGCCCCGACAAAGTGGCACAGCATCAAACGGACAACACGGGAACCTTCATAATGACCTTTAAATGCGGCACAGCGTCGCACGGACAACACGTGAATCAGCATTACGCGCCTTGTAGGCGTCCTCTTCATTTTTATCTCCCTCGCAAGTCACGCCCACTTGTCCTCCAAGGTCGGGGTTCGTGGCAATATCAGGTTCGTTTTTTTGGCAATTTTTGAGCATGTTTTTTTTTGGGGGGGGCTATTTTCAATTTTTCTTCGGTAGCCCCCTGTGGGGGGACGCGCCCGACCTAACCGTAGCCCTTGCACCACCGCTGAGAGGCTCAGGCGCTGACGTCGAAAAGCTCAGAGACTCGGCGGCGCGCCCGGGGCGGGGGGGGGGCGGAAGTGAGCGTGGGCGGGCCTCCTCCGGAGGCGGCGCGGGGGCTTCTCGGAAGCCCTCCCCCCCGGCCTTCCGAGAGGCCGTCTGCGTCTTCGGCGAAGGCTCCGAAGGCTTCTCCGAAGTCCAGGAGGCCTTCTGTCGCCGAGCGCGTTCCCCCACTCGCAAAGTGCCTGACCGCAAGCGTCCGAACAAAAAAGCACACGTCTTCTTCGATGCAATGTATCGTGAGTCCCCCGCGGCGGGTCCAGGCCATTTGCGAGTAGCCACTTTGCGAGTTGTGGGACGCGCCTGTCTATTCTGAGCCTTCCGAGAAGGCCCGCCCCCTCTGCCTTCCTCCCGGGTTTCGCCGCCGACGGACGCGGCGCGCAACGATCAGAGGCCGCCGCGCTCAGGCGCAGGCGCTGTCGTTCGGGGGCCCACGCGCAGAGGTTGGGTGCCAGCGGCTGGCGTGAAGTCCGGCAGGCTCCTCTACAGGAGGAGTATTCAAGAACCGTAAAAATGGTCCGGTGGCGATCTGTCGGGCTTTGTCAGACTGTGTTTGATTATTTGCTGGCAATTTTTGATTTTTTTCTTCGATGAACCGCCTGTGCGAGGACATGCCCGACCTGAGGCTAGAGGAAGCGAGCTGGGATCGCTCCTGCCGTTGCGCCTCCAGTCTCACCAGCGTGTTCTCGGCGATCGTCTCGATCTGGTTGTTATCGGCTCCGCTTTCTCCTCCCCCTCTCCCTCCCCCCCAGTCCCCTCTCCTTCCCTCCCCCTTTTCCCCCCCTCTTCCTCCCCCTCTTCCTCCCCCTCTTCCTCTCCCCTCGCCGCCCCAATCCTGGACAACCTCTTTTCCCCTGCTGCATGCATCCCCCGGTTTATGCTTCCGCCTCGTTCTCCCTCCCTGTCCTTCTCTTCGTCGTCGTCGTCGTCGTCATCTTCATCGTCATCGTGTCTGTGTCGTCGTCGTCCTCCTCCTTGCTCCTTGCCCTCCTCCTCGTCCGCCTCGCCCGGCTTCTCGACCAGCACCCTCGCGTTCCCGGGTCCTGCTCCCCCTCCCTCGCTCCTCCTCCCCCTTCTTCCCCTTTTTGGCTCTTCTGCTTCCTTCTCCCCCCCGCTCCTCCTCCTCCTCCTCCTCCTCCTCCTCCTCCTCCTCCTCCTCCTCCTCCTCTCCTCTGTAAAACATGTCGTACCCCCTCCTCGCTCATCCTCCTCTTCCTCCTCCTCCTCCCCCTCCTCCTCCATTCTTTTATGCACAGCTCCTCACTGTTGCACCCCCAGGCGTGGGGCGGCCCCGGCATTCCGCTTCGGTTTTCACTAATTATGGTCCTGAAGCTGACATTTGGAACAGTTTCATGGACGGGGGGCTGGAGTTTTCAAGATGTGGTTCTTGCCGTAGTGCCGCGCACATGTGTCTTGAAAGCTTGCAACAGTTTCACGGATGGAAGTCGGGTGGTTTTGAAATTGTGGTTCTCGCCTCAGTGCCGCGCACATTCATTTTGAATATTTGCAGCAGTTTTAGGGATGGAGGGGGTCGTTTTCAAATTGTGGCTCTCGCCTTAGCGCCGCGCACATTCATCTGAACATGTTCACGGATGGCAGGGCGTGGCTTTCAGATCGCGGTTCTCGCTTTAGCGCAGCGTTCATACGTGATGTTCACGGATGGCAGGGCGGGGTGGTTTTCAAAATGTGGCTCTCAATCTAGCGTTGCGTGGGGCTCTCGCAGTCGCGCCGCGCGACTTCGTTTGATAGCGCAACGCGTGTCACGAGGGGGGCGTTCTTTTTCAAAATGGAGTTCTCGCTTGATCCATGTCGGCTCTTTTTCAAAACGGTGTTGTCGTTTGACATTTCTTCGAAATTCATGTCGGGATTCGTGCAACACTTACACAGGTGGGGGGCGGTCCTTCTTTGACGGGGATATTGCTGGACATCTCGTTGCATTGTATGATCATGGTGCTTCTTCGCGTTCCTGACTACGCATCGGCAAGGTGCAAGGCTGTTCCCGCTCAACGTGGGGCCCTCGCAAACACGGCAGGCCCACCTGTGCTGGCTCTTCACGGAGGGCGCTTCTTGTAGTCGAAAGGAGGACTTCTAGAGGCGTGTGAGGGGGGGTACTTGGGACGGGAGAGTGTATGGCAGCATGGTTTATGTCTCTTTGGTTTATTCCGGCTCTGCTCCTTCTCCTCCTCTTTCTCCTCCACCTTCCCTCCGTTTTTTTTATCTACCCTTTTGACCCCTCCTCCTGCCTGCCCCTCTCCTCGCCTCCCCCTCCCCCCCCGCGCCTCCCCCACCCCCACGCCGCCTCCCCGCCGGCTTGCCTGGGGACCTGGTGCCGGCCGATGCCGCTGAGAGGAGGAGGAGCAGGAGGAGGAGGAGGAGGAGGAGGAGGAGGAGAAGGAGGAAGAGGAGGAGAGGGAGGAGGAGGAGAAGGAGGAAGAGGAGGAGAAGGAGGGGGAGGGACGACGTGGCAGGGGAGGGGGAGGGGGAGGGAGGGGGAGGCTGGCTGCCGACAGGAGAGGTCGGGGGGACCTTGTCTGGGACAGCGAGGGGGAGGGCAGGGAGGAGGGCGGGATAAGGGGAGGAGGAGGGAGGAGGGGGGATGAGGGAGGAGGAGTCGGAGGAGGAGGAGGAGGAGGAGAAGGAGGAGGCGGAGGAGGTCTCTGATGATGATGGTGGTGGTAACGATGGTGCTAGTGGTTGCGGTGGCGGTGATGGTGGTACGTAGTGATCATCATGACGCTGATGATGATGGTGATGCTGCTGCTGATGATGATGATGATGTTGGTGATTGTGGTGATGGTGATTGTGATGGTGGTGGTGGCGGTGGTGGTGGTGGTGATGGTGATGCTGATTATGCTGATGATGCTCATGATACTGATACTGATGATGATGACGATGATGATGCTGATCAGCATGATGCTGGTGCTGCTGATGATGATGACGGTGACGATAGCGAGGTTGATCGAGATGATGGTGAGGAAAATGATGGTAGTGATTGTGATACGGTTGTTGTCCATGATGGTTGTGATGCTGCTGGTGGTGGCGATGATGACCAATGCTGGTGATTATGATTATGATTCGGATGATGGCGATGATGGTGATGCCGATAATGGTGGTGGTGGTGGTGGTGGTGATGGCGGTGGCAACGCTAGCGAAGAAGACAAGCATGGTGATGATGGTGATCATGGGGATGAGTAGGAGGCGGACCACGATGATGTTGCTGATGTTGATGCTGATGCTGATGCTGGTGCTGCTGCTGCTGATGATGCTGGTGGTGGTGGTGGTGATGGTGATCTGGTGCTGGTATTGTGTATTGTTGCTGATTGAGATTCGGATGATTATGATGATGCTGATGATGGTGATGATGATGGTTGTGGTGACGATGATGATGAGGAGGAGGAGGCGGAGGAGGAGGAGAAGGAGGAGCAGCAGCAGCAGCATGAGGAGGAGGAGGACGAGGAGGAGGAGGAGCAGGACGTGTTCTTCTGGTTTCTGCCGCCCACCTCCGTCGGGCCGGGGCGCCCCCCGCGGGGCTGCGAGGACGTGGCGCCCGAGCAGATGTCCATGCGGTGCACGGAGTTCCACCCGATCTTTGCCCACGGGCGGGCACGTGGCGAAACCTCGGCGGACCCACCCGGGGGTAGGGGGCGCACGCGAGGTGCCCACGGGCGGGAGCGTGGCGGCACCCCGGCGGACCCACCCGAGCACTTCGAAACCGAAGTGGGAAGCGCTCAGTGCAAGCACAGTTTGGGGAAATATGTCATTCTTCCTCCTCCACCTCCCCCCCCCTCTTCCTCCTTCTCCTCCTCCTCCTCCTCCTCCTCCTCCCTCCTCCTCCTCCTCTTCGTTCCCTCTTCCTCGCTTTTGTGGCCCTTGAGGCTCCTCCTCCTGCCTCCCTCTCTCCTCTCCTCCCCTCCCCCTTCCCCCCACCTGCCGGCCCCCTCGCCTTCGCGCCGCCTCCCCGCCGACGTGCCTGGGGACCTGGCGCCGGCCAAGGCTGTCAGGAGGAGGAGGAGGAGGAGGAGGAGGGCGCCTCTGATGGTGGTGACGGTGGTGGTAATGACGGTTATGTGGATTAGGGGTGGTAATTCATCGTGGTGGTAAGAATGATGGTGGTGATGGTGGTGATGGTGGCAGTGCTGTTGATGAGGGCTATGGACATGCTCATAGTGGTGGGGTTGATCATTATCGTGGTGATGAGGGTGATGATGCTTTGAGAAAGATTGGAACTATGATCATAAAAGTTTGAATGTAGATCTAAAGCTTCATACATTACCGTACAACGTAACAGGTTTTAAATCAACCTTTCAAACTTTTAGGAGATGCGCAGTGCTGAGTTTGAAATCGGCGCCCCTCGGCCGCTCCCGTGCAAACCGTTTTTCTTTCAATTTTGAGCAGGCGGCTTTATTTTGCCATTGCGGCCGCGCGCTGGCGCAGGATTTGGGCACAGATCCTTTGAGGTTCGGTCGTCTGCAGCGGCGTCGAGACCGCAAAATAAAGCCGCCTGCTCAACTTTGAAAGATTGCGCGGCTTGCGGGCGAGACGACGAACATGAATTCATTAATCATGGATTGGAATTGCTGGGCCGTTGTTTTCGCGCTGGCGCGTTCCGAAAGCTTTCTCGCTCATGGGCAGAAGGTGTGCCGCTCCGAAGTCGGCGAACCCGATGGCCTTCAGCCTCTGTAGCTCGAGGCTCTGGAACTCAGGTGTTTCTGGAATGCTTGAGAATGCTCGATGTCATGAAAAGGCTTCCCGTCAATGGGATGCCGACCCTCGAGCAGCCTCTCAAGGGCCAAACTGGAGCCACTCTTTGGCGGCCCTTTGCGTTCCACCAGAAGTCCCTGAAAACAAAAGTGAACTGATTGCCGCACCTCGCACAGAAAACCAGCAGGCCTTCATCGCAGGTGCCAGCAGAGAGGGCGTGAGAGGGGTGCACCTGTCTTAGGCGTCCCGAAACACGCCCAAACAAGGGGGTGCACGGTTCCATACATCGCCTCGAGACAACGTCATCAGAGTGGCTGAATGTAACACATGCCGCGCAACGCCAAACCACATGCTCAGACCTCTGCCAATCGAGCACTAGCAGGAGCTGGGTCTTATTCTGATCGGACTTACATAATCTTTCAGGCCTGGGATGCCTGGGCCATGACTCCAGCATCCTCGGGATGACTTTCAGAATGCTAGCGGCGTCCTAGGGTGAAAGGAGGATCAGAAGGAGAGAGCAGAAGTCCGATTAGAGATCACGAAATTACTGGAGCGTTGTGTTCGCGCTGGCGCGTTCTGGAAGCAGAAGGATTTGAATGAGGAACAGAAAGAGAGAGCACAAGTGACAATGAGCAAACGAATTCATTATTTATGTATAGATTCGAGAATATTGGAGCGATGCTTTCGCGCTGGCGCGTTCCGGAAACAGAAGGAGTAGAAGGAGAACAAGAAAGAGAGAGCAGTAGTAAAAATGAGTGAATGAATTCATTAGTTGTAGATTTTAATTTGTTGAGCGTTTTTTTGGCGCTGGCGCGTTCCGGACGCAGAAGGGGTAGAGGGAGGAACAACATGAGAGAGCAGTATTCAAAATCAATTCAGTTGTCATAGATTCGGAATTATTGGAGCGTTGTTTTTGCGCTGGCGCGTTCCAGAAGCAGAAGAAGTGGAAGGAGGAACAGAGTGAGAGAGCAGAATTCAAAATGAGTAAATAGCACACGAATGATGGATTTGAAATATTGGAGCGTTGTTGTCGCGCTGGCGCGTTCCGAAAGCAGAAGGAGTAGAAGAAGGAACAGAAAGAGAGAGAGAGAGAGAGCAGGATTCGAAATGCGTAAATGAATTCATTAGTATCTTTTTGCAATTATGAGAGCATTGTTTCCGCGCCGGCGCGTTCCGGAAGCAGAAGAAGTGGAATGAGGAACAGACGGAGAGAGCAGGAGGCAAAATGAGCAAATGAATTCATTATTTATAGATTTGAAGTTTTTTGGAGAGTTGTTTTCGCGCTGGCGCGCTCCGGAAGCAGAAGAAGTGGAACGAGGAGCAGAAGAAGAGAGCAGGAGTCAACATTTGCAAATTAATCCATTACTTATAATTTTTTAGAGCGTTGTTTTCGCGAGGGTGTGTTCCAGAAGCAGAAGAAGCGGAATGAGGAACAAAAGGAGAGAGCAGGAGTCAAAATGAACAAATTAATCCATTATTTATAGATTTGGAATTTTCGGGGCGTTGTTTTCGCGCTGGCGGGTTCTGGGAAGCTGGCCGATTTGATGCGAAGATTTTTGGTGAAATTGAAGATTTAAAATTCGAGGGGAGATTTTGGTGAAGATTTACAGGTCGAGGGAAGATTTTGGTGAAGATTCGGGGTTCGAGTGGAGAACCCAGCGAAGATTCCAGGTTCGAGCTAAGATTTTGGCGAAGATTTAGGGTTCGAGTGAAGATTTTGGTGAAGATTTAGGGTTTTACTGAAAATTTTGGTGAGGATTTAGGGTTCGAGCGAAGATTTTGGTAAACAAGAGGAGATTTTGGTCAAGATTTGGAGTCGAGTGAAGATTTTGGTGAGGATTTAGGGTTGGAGCGAAGATTTTGGTGAAGATTTAGCGTTCGAGTGAAGATTTTGGTGACAATTTAGGGTTCGAGTGGAGATTCTGGCGAAGATTTCAGGTTCGAGCTAAGATTTTGGTGAGGATTTAGGGTTCGAGTGAAGATTTTGGTGAAGATTTAGGGTTTGAGTGAAGATTTTGGGTGAGGATTTAGTGTTCGAGCGAAGATTTTGGTAAAATTTAGTATTCGAGTTTGGTGGAGATTTAGGGTTCGAGCGAAGATCTTGTTGAAGACTTAAGGGTTCAAGAGGAGATTTTGGTGAAGATTTTGGAGTCGAGTGAAGATTTTGGTGAGGATTTAGGGTTCGAGCGAAGATTTCGGTGAAGATTTAGCGTTCGAGTTTGGTGAAGATTCAGGGTTCGAGCGGGTGAAGATTCAAGGTTCCTCCTTTCTTTCCTCCTTCTCTTCCTCATCTCCTCCTCGTCCTCGCCCTCGTTCTCCTCCTCCCCGTCCTCCTCCTCCTTCTCGCTCCCTCCCTGCCCCCCTCCCTCCCTCCCTTCCTGCCCGCCTCCCTTCTGGTAACGAGTGAAACCGGGAGGTGAGATCAGTGAACTCGCGAGTTCACTGGTTTTGGCCGTCCCCCTCCTCCGACGGGGCGGCCGAAATCCGTGAATTCGCGAGTTCACTGATTGGGTGGCCCAAATCAATGAACTCGCGAATTCACTGATTTTGGTACGGGGCGGCCGAAATCAGTGAATTCGCAAGTTCACTGATTGGGCGGCCCAAACCAGTGAACTCGCGAATTCACTGATTTTGGCCGTCCCCCTCCTCCTCCTCCTCCTCCTCCTCCTCCACCCTCGGAAGCCGTCTCGAAAACCGTTTCGGAGCCCGTCTCGGAGGTCGTCTCGGAAGCGAGGCCGTCTCGGAGGCCGCCTTGGATTGCCGTCTCGGAAACCGTTTCGGAGGCCGTTTCGGAAGCCGTTTCGGAAGCCGTTTCGGGGGCTCTTTCGGAGGCCGCGTCGGCATCGTCCGCGTCGGCTTCGGTTTCGGCATCGTCTGCGTCTGCGTCGGCGCCGTCGGCCTCGCACTACTACTACTACTACTACTACTACTACTACTACTACTACTACTACTACTTCTACTACTACTACAACTACTACTACAACTACTACTACTACTACTACTACTACTATCACTGCCGCTGCTGCTGCTACTACTACT
>CAUYUJ010001777.1:48068-50568 GCA_963575745.1 Prorocentrum cordatum
GAGGAAGAAGAAGAAGAAGAAGAAGAAGAAGAATAAGAAGAAGAAAAAGAAGAAGAAGACGAATAAGAAGAAGAAGAAGAATAAGAAGAAGAAGAAGAGGAGGAGGAGGAGGAGGAGGAGGAGGAGGAGGAGGGGGAGCAGGAGGAGGGGGAGGAGGAGGAGAAGGAGCAGCAGGAGCAGGAACAGGAGCAGGAGGAACAGGAATTGTAGGAGGAATGATGATGATGATGATGATGATGATGATGATGATGATGATGATGATGATGATGATGATGATGATGATGATGATGATGATGATGATGATGATGGTGGTGATGATGATGATGATGATGATGATGATGATTAGTATGATGATGATGATGATGTTGGTGATGATGATAATGATGATGATGGTGATGATGATGATGATAATGCTGATAATGATGATGATGCTGGTGATGGTGGTGGTCACGGTGATGATGGTGGTGATGGTGATGGTGACGGTGGTGAGGATGATGGTGCTGATGACGATGGATGATGATGGCGATGTTGTTGTTGTTGTTGATGATGATGCTGATCATGATCATGATCCTGATCATGATCATGCTGGTGTTGGTGATGGTGATGGTGATGGTGATGGTGATGATGATGATGATGATGATGATGATGATGATGATGATGATGATGATGATGATGATGATGATGATGATGATGATGATTGATGATGATGATGATGATGATGATGATGATGATGATGATGAGGGGAGGAGGAGGAGGAGAGGAGGAGGAGGAGGAGGGAGGAGGTGGAGGAGCAAGAGGAGGAAGAGGAGGAGGAGGAGGAGGAGGAGGAGGAGGAGGGAGGGGAGGAGGAGGAGGAGGGAGGAGGAGGAGGAGGAGGAGGAGGAGGAGGAGGAGGAGGAGGAGGAGGAGGAGGAGGAAGGGGACGAGGAGGAGGAGGAGGAGGAAGAGGAGGCACGGTTCATGTCGCCTCCTGGTGCCAGACTTCGATGGACACCCTATGGGGCCAGGGTTTGGCTTTTGGCGCAAAAGTCTGCTGTGGCGGATTTCTTGGACCCTGACTTCCTCTTTTTCCTCATCCTGCTGCTGCTTCACCTCCTCCTCCTCCTCCCTCCTCCCTCCTCCTCCTCCTCCCCCACCTCCCCCAATCCTCCGCCTCGTCGTCGCCGTCCTCCTCCTCCTTTTCCTCGTCCTCCTCCTCCTCCTCTTCCTCCTCCTCCTCCGTCCCCCCTCTCTCTCCTTCTGAATTCCTCGCGTCGGAGCCTATTTTCTGTACGCCCTGGCAAGTTTACTCGTAAGGCAGTTCGCCTCATCCCCCCTGAGGAGGAGCAGAAGGAGGATGAGGAGGAGGAGGAGGAGGAGGAGGAGGAGGAGGAAGAGGAGGAGAGCAATACGGAGGGTAGCGAGGAGAAGGAGGAGGAGGAGGAGGAGGAGGAGGAGGAGGAGGAGGAAGAGGAAGGGGAGGACAGGAGGAGCAGAGTGGAGCGAAGAGCGAAGAGCGAAGAAGAGGAGCGAGGACCAGGAAGGAGCGGGGGAGAGGAGCAGGAACGGAGCGAAGCGAAGAGCAGGGATGAGTAGGAAGAGGTTCAGGAGGAGGAGAGGGAGGAGAGGATTTGAAGATTTTGGTGAAGATTTGGATGAAGATTTTGGTGCACATGTGGATGAAATCTTTACCAACATCTCTTCACTCCGACCAGTTTAAACAAGGCTTAATTCTAGACTTAAAAGTTTCACCTCGTGGTCAGGGTAGCAAGTTTTAGATATTGGTTTCAAACTTTTGTGATCCTGATTTCAACATCGCCGATGATGCTTCTGTTGCGACGACATTACTGACGATGCCTGCAACGATCAGAAGTTGTGATGATATGTTGATGCCGACGGAAATGATCATGGTTGTGGTGGCGGCGACGACATGCGACGACGAGGGCGACGATGACAATCACGGTGATGATCGTGATGATGTGGACGAGGAGGAGGGGGAGGAGCAGGAGGAGGAGGAGGAGGAGGAGGAGGAGGAGGAGGAGGAGGAGGAGGAGGAGGAGGAGGAGAGGGAGGAGAACCAGGATGAGGATAATGAGGAGGGTGAGAAGAAGGATCAGGAGGTGATTCTTCAGCGCCTGTCGCCCACTTCGGCATGGCTGTCCCCCCCCACCCACACCCCCCACGGCTTTCCGAGGACGTGGCGCCCGAGCAGGTGTCCATGCGGTGCACGGAGTTCTACGTGCCCCTCTGCCCCTCGATCAAAGAGCCGGGCCTCCGCCCCAGTGAGGCCTCGCCAGACGTCCAGATGCTGGACAATTTGCGACTGTTTTTTTCCCCTCTGGTGCACTTCGCGCGCGGGTTTTCAGGGCTGGGTTTTTTGCGAGGGTTTCTTGCGGCCGCGCCCGCACTGTGCACGTGCAGCCGAAGGAAGAGGAGGCAAAGCGGGCGCCGCAGCGCGGCGTCTTCCAGCCGCCCTCGGGGCCGCTGTCGCCGTGCTCGCCGCGCTGCTGCCGCCGCCGCC
>CAUYUJ010001777.1:55568-58068 GCA_963575745.1 Prorocentrum cordatum
TGATGATGATGATGATGATGATTGGGATGATGACGATGATGATTTTGATGACGATGACGATGATGATGCTGTTGCTGATGATGCTGCTGCTGCTGATGATGATGATGTTGATGATGATGCTGCGGATGCTGATGATGCTGATGATGATGATGATGATGATGATGATGATGATGATGATGATGATGATGATGCTGATGACGCTGATGCTGATGCTGATGCTGATGCTGATGCTGATGGTGGTGATGATGATGCTGCTGCTGTGATGCTGCTGCTGCTGCTGCTGATACTGATGATGATGCTGCTGCTGATGATGATGATGATGATGATGATGATGATGATGGTGGTGGTGGTGGTGGTGGTGATGGTGGTGGTGGTGGTGATGGTGGTGGTGTGAGGAGGAGGAGGAGGAAGAAGAGGAGGAGGAGGAGGAGGACGAGGAGAAGGAGGAGGAGCAGGAGGAGGGAGGAGGGAGCAGGGAGGAGGGAGAAGGGAGGAGGGAGGAGGGAGGAGGAGGAAGAGAGGAGGGAGGAGGGAGGGGGAGGTGGACTGGGAAGGGGAGGGAAGGAGGAGAAGGAGGGATGAGGGAGGGAAAAGGAGGGAGGAGAGAGGATGGAGGAGGTGGAGGAGGAGGAGGAGAGGAGGAGGAGGAGGACCATCAGGAGGGAGGGAGGGAGAGGGTGGAGGGACGGATGGGGAACGAGGAGTAGCAGGAGGAAGAGGATCAGTATCCGCGGAGAGAGAATAGGAGAGGAGGAGAAGGAGGAGGAGGAGGAGGAGGAGGAGCAGGAGCAGGATGCGGAGGATGTGGAGGAAGAGGAGGATGAGAAGGACGAGGAGGGATATTCTCATGAGGAGCAGGAGGGAAAGGAAGAGGAGTGAGGCGCAGAGTGTGGTCGAGGAAAAGCAGGAGGGGTACGCGGAGGGAACGGATGAGGAGTATGAGGAAGACGAGGGGAATGTCCTGACCGTCGGTGCAGTTCTTCGGCCCCCCCCCCCAGGAGGCGATGGTAGGCCTCTTTAGCGACTGGCGCGAGCTTAAGGCGGGGAGCGGCCAGCCATAATTCTTCCTCCCCTCATCCTCCTCCCTTCTTCCTCCTTCTTCCTCCCCTCTTACTCCTTACTCCTCCCTCCTTGCTCCTCCCTCCCCCGTTTCCTGTTTCACGCTCTCTCCATCCCCTATTTCGCATTTCCTCCCTCTCCTCCCTCCTCCCCCTTCCTTCTCTTCTTCCTCTCCTCTCCTCTCCTCCTTCCGCCCTCCTCCCTCCTGCCTCCTGCCTCACTCCTCCCGCCACCCACCCTCTCCTCCCCCCTGAGGCAAGCACGCGCGCGACACCCAGAGAGGAGGGCAGAAGGAGGAGGAGGAGGAGGAGGAGGAGGAGGAGGAGGAGGAGCAAGAGGAGGAGGAGGAGGAGGAGGAGGAGGAGGAGGAGGAGGAGGAGGAGGAGGAGGAGGAGGAGGAGCGTATGCCTCGGATAGGTGGGTTCGGGGAGCGCTGCTGGACTTTTGCTGCAGTGAAACAGCGGTAGAAAACTGACTGCTTGTTGTTTGTCGCTGCTGACATCACTGCAGGTTCGGCTCTTGTGGACAACAACTGGTTCACGCCGGTTCGGCTTGGCCCAGTTCGGTTTGGGCGGTTCCGGTTCGGCTCGGCTCGGCTTCAGAACCACCCTGCGAGCTCGAGATGCGCACGGTTACGCTATAGGCAAGTCGGATGCGCGGCCGCACGGCGACGACACCGACCACGACGACGGTGACGACAATCGTGACGACGTCGATCACGGCGTCGACCACGACGCCGACGCCGACCACGAGGACGCCGACGACAACGGCGGCAACGGCGACGATGATGCGACGACGACGACGGCGACCACGACGACGGTGGCGGCAGCGGCGCTGCAGGTGGCGTCGGCGCCTGGCGACGGGGCCACCGTGCTGGGGGAGCTGGTGCGCCTGGTGCAGCAGATCCGCGGGCGGCGGTGGGCCGGGCCGTGCGCCTGCAGGGGGCAGAGGGCGCGGGTGTCCAGCGGCCCTCCCGTGCGCCTGGCCCCAGGGCGCGGAGGCAAGGTCGCGCGCCTCGCGCGCCGCGGCCTCTCAGCGCCCAGCATGGGACCCCCAAGCGCGGCCTCACGGTGGTGAGGCAGTTGGAAGCCCATGCCCATGCCAAGAAGCACCCCGCTTGCCTCCAAAGTGCATTGGGTTTCTTGGGTTTCGATGGTTCTGCGACAGAGAGCGTGACGTTCTCACGCAAAAAACATTGGACGTCCTGGGATCTCAGGGTTGGGTTTCTTGTGGAAGGTTTCTTGTGGACTGGCCTGCACAGTATTGCCGAATGGGTTCCTTCGGCAGCAAGTCTTGGGGGACTTGTATGTCCTCGCGCTTCCGTCTTCAGGGTTGCGTTAGCGCCGATCAGTGTCCGCGAACCGGTGAGATGCGCTGATTTAGCGTCGATTGGCGTCGAGCAGCGTCGAGTGGCGTCGACGAGCGACGATTTAGCGTTGTT
>CAUYUJ010001777.1:63068-65568 GCA_963575745.1 Prorocentrum cordatum
GATGATGATGATGATGATGATGAGGATGAGGATGAGGATGATGAGGAGGAGGAGGAGGAGGAGGAGGAGGAGGAAAGGGATGGGCACTGGACCAAGGGAAGCTGCTCAATGGTGTGGCAGGGTGGCCTGCTTCGTTTTCCACTGATGTGCAGGTGGGCCCCAGAGGCCGAGCCGGGGCCCTGGCACGCGGGGGCGAAAGCGGCTGAGAGAAGCGCCGCTCGCCAGCCTGTACCAGGGTCCTTGTCAATAGGCGTTGCATGGCGTTGCGATGATTGTCGGACTCCGCCTCAGGTCGGGGCGCAGGAGGAAGTGGACGCGATACGGCGAATATGAGGAGCGGGCGGAAAGGGAGGAGCAGGAAGAGGAGAATGAGGAGGAGCGGGAGGAAAGGGAGGAGGAGGAGGAGGAGGAGGAGGACGAGCAGGAGCGGGAGGAAAGGGAGGAGGAGGAGGAGGCGGAGGAGGAGGAATAAGGATAACCAGAAGGACGTGGTGTGGGGGAGTTGCAGGAGGAAGAGGAGGAGGAGGAGGAGGAGGAGGAGGAGGAGGAGGAGGAGGAAGAGGAGGAGGAGGAGGAGGAGGAGGAGGAGGAGGAGGTGGAGGAGGAGGAGGAGGAGGAGCTCACTGTATTGCCTGGGCCCGAAAGCACGGCTCGTCAGACACGGGCCCACGAGTGGTGGCCCGACAAGGACGAGGGCCGCACGCGCCAGTACCGGTCGAGCGCGCTGCGGCCGATGCGCCTCACGCTGGAGCAGTACGAGCTGACCACGTGGTGGCTGTCGCTGGACCTCGCCGAGGACGGGCCTCTGTCACGCCGCCCTCTGCCGCCGATGGCCCCGTTCGCCCGCGTGGCTTGGCCCAGCTTACTCGCGGGGGGCGCGAAGCGGCTTGCGCTGCGCGCGCCGCGGTCTTGGCCAGCGCGGCTGCCCCTCTCCAAGGGGCCGGCTCGAGGGCGCGGAGGTGATCGCGCGTCGCGGGGCGCGGTACGCGCCGCCAGGTGACCTACAGTCAAAAACCCTAATAAGGACGCGCGACTTTGCTCAGGGTACCCTTGCGTCCTTGCTCTTCCTTGCTCTTGCGTCCTTGGGGTTTTCGTCGTCCGCCGCCCCAGAAACCCCAGCTTCGGCTTCCAAGGATCTTGCGTCCTTACCGCGCGTCCTTATTAGGGTTTTTGACTGTACGCGCCGCCAGGTGACCTGCCAACACCCCCCGGAAGAGTGCTGCAGGTTTTTGTTCCAGCTCCTCGGGCCGCCGCCCGCCGGGCCCCCGATCTCCACGTCGAGTCGGCCGCGGCCGGCGGCGGGGAGAGGCCGCGCACCGCGCGGCGCTCCGCGCGAGCACCGAAGCCGAGGGGCGCGGGGAGACGCACCGCGCTCGAGCGCTGCACCACTCTGGGCCTCCCAGATGGGGTCCGAGTCGATGGGGTCGGAGGATCGCACCGGATCGCCGATGCTCGATGCGGAACCCCGCTTTCTCCACGCGGACGGCGCCGATGCACCGCCGACGTCGCCGATGCATCGCCGACGCATCGGCGATGCAGCTCGCCGATGCATCGGCGATGCGGCGCGATCCTCCGACCCCATCGACTCGGACCCCAGCTGGGAGCTAGGAGGCCTCTGACCACGACTCCAGGAGCGAGCGCGCTGGCCCGGACCTCGGCGCCGACCTCCTGGCCTCTTGGGGATGCCGGGGTCGGCGCGCCGGGTGGAACTATGGTGGTCCGCAGGCCCTCGCGCCCCCCCCCCGCTCTCCTCGCCTCCGCGAGAGCGCCGCCGACGTCGAGCGCTGGCGGCTCGCAGCGGGGAGGCGGCGCGGCGGGGGGGGGGGCGTGGGCGATCTTCCAGGAGTCGAGGTAGGGGATTGACTACAGAGTCGGTTCCCCACCCAGACTGGATATTTCGGTCGACTCTTGTATATGAGGACATGCGATCATTCCCTGTTCCGTGGACCTGCCAGCACTCTCCGCATCTCTTCGCAGCTCCGACGAGAAACTCAAGCCTGGGGTGAACCAATTCTGTGGTCTTGGCACCGCTCGGACGTGTGCACTCTTCCTTCGGCGCGAGGGCCATCGAGGAACACCCTTGATCCTTTGGCCCAAAAGCCACGCACGACACCGACAAAATCACGGGGAAGGGACGTCCGAGCGATGGCGAGTGGTCGATCCCCGGCTCGAAGAGGAAGGCCGGGCGGCCACCCGGTGGGCGCGCCGCCCCCTCGGGGGTGCGAGGCCCTCCCGGGCGGCGCCCGGCCTGCTCGACGCCCGCCGGCCTCGCGCGCACTTGGGGTGGCGGGAGGCGGGGGCGCGTGCCGCTCCCCTGCGCTTGGCATCGCTCGGACGTGTGCGTTTTTCCTTCGGCGAGGACCATCGAGGAGCATCCTGGACCATTTGGCGAAAAAGCCACGCACGAGGCCGAAAGAGGCACAGGGAGTGGACGTCCGAGCGACGGCCAGCTGCGGGGTGTGTGCCAGGCCGAGGCCGAGGAGGGGAGTTTCGTCGAGAG
>CAUYUJ010001777.1:70568-97110 GCA_963575745.1 Prorocentrum cordatum
CCTCGACATAATGTTCTAAGAGAAAGTTTGGCAGATGCGATTCCGGAGGAAGATCAGGCGTATCTCAGTGCCTTGCCTTGTTTCTTCCGACGCAGAGAAGAGAAGTGATTTTTCAGAATCATCAAGTCCGGGGGGATGAGTATCAACATTCGTTTCTGGAAATATTCCCCGACATGGGTACACTGTCCCTCAAATGCGCCAGATGCCAGCTGGCTATAAATTTGCAGGGCTACAACAGGCGTGGTAACGAAGGGGCTACCTGGGAAAATGCTCGACATCTATGCCCAGGAAAACCAAACACGATTGCGTTGACAGACCTCTCTGCTTGGCAATATTTATCTCAACAACGTTTCAAGGCCTGGTCCAGCAAACTCGTGGAGCACAGCCAGAACGCCGACGATAACCAGCACGTGTTCTTCCTGATGAAGAACTGCGCGACGAACTGCGCCTGCAGGAAGCGTGGTTGCAGCCATCATGCTTAGCACCTCGACAGCAGAAACTTATTTAAATCTCTGGAAGGTCAATGTGACGGGGTGGCCCTGGAACAAGAACAAGAGGGACACCGATCGGAGTACCTCGCTCGAGCAGTCCACGATCTGTTTCCAGCCCAAATACACCAAGCATGATATGGAGGTCGTATGGATACTGAGGTCCAGAGTGCAGCTACAGCATCTGCTACGAGATCACACACATTAAGCCCGACAACTTCCTCATCGGCCTGGGCAAGAAGGCCAACCAGATGCACATCATCGATTTCGCGCTTGCCAAACAGTACAGGGACCGCAATACCTTACATGCCGTGGTGCGAGGGTAAGAACTTGACAGGCACTGCCAGGTACGCCAGCGTGAACACGCACCTCGGCATCGAGCAGAGCGAGCGTGACGATCTGGGGGCGGTGGGGCACGTGCTGATGTACTTCAACCGCGGCAGCCTGCCAGGCAGGGCCGTAAGGCCAACTCCAAGAAGGAAGCGTACGATAATATCATGTCGAAGAAGATGCCTACACCGATCGAGGTCTTGTGCAAACACTTGACCGCCGAGTTCGTGACGTACCTCAACTACTTCCGCAGCCTGCGCTTCGAGGACCGCACCGACTACGCCTACCTGCGCCTCCTTTTCAAATACCTGTTCTTCCGCGAGGGGTAGCAGTACGATTTCGTGTTTGATGGGGCGATTTAGAACTATCAAGCGAGCCATGGTAAGCGAGCCGAAGACGAGGCTCCTCAGTGATGTTGCGGAGCGGCCCCCGCATCTGATCCAGGCGGCTCTGGCAGAACTCGGGCAGACTTCGGCTCTGCAGTGTCGCTGAGTGCCTTTAAGGGAGACGCTGCTCGGCAGCATCCCGATGCCAGCAAGGTAAGCATGGCGACTGAACTCACTGAGCTGTTCGAGGATGCTCTCGTCTTCAAAAAACAAAAAAAACACCGTGAATCAACGTAACTGTTGCGCCCTGACAATCCTGAGTCGTTGCCAAACACAACTTCTAGCACCAATCATGAGAATCAGTGAGACTCTTGCAAACTTTTAGAACGAATGGGCGCGGCGCTAAGGCGAGAGCCACATGTTGAAAGCGGCCCACCCTCAATCCGGGAAGCTCTTGCAATTTTTTAGAGGGAGTGGGCGCGGCGCTAAGGCGAGAATCATACTTTGAAAACCATCCGCCCTCCATCTTCGAAACTGCTGCCATTGTGAAACATCAGGGTCATAACGTGTGAGGAAGTCTCAGGCGACACGCCGGGCCCGCCCTTTCGACCGGCTTCAGGGTGCGACAGGGCGGAGTTATCTATCAAGAAAAGGAAGGGAGGAGGAGGAGGAGCAAGAGTAGGAGGAGGATGAGCAGGAGGACGAGGAGGATAGGGAAGGTGGAGGTGGTGGAGGAGGAGGAGGGATGAGGACTGGGCCCTCAAGAGCCCAACACCAGCTAGAGCCCGCCCCCAACCTCCAATCCTTGCCTTTCCTCCTCCGCCCCCCCTTTCTTCCCCCAGAGGTTCCCTCAATCATCCCTCCTTCCTCCTGCTTCTCTCTCCTGCCCTCCCCTCGCTCGCATCTTGCTTGGGAGGCATCAAACAAAGGAAACTCCCTCGCACTGGTGGCGTCCCTCGTTTTGCCAGACCCGCTGACCAGGCAGATCCTCATCGTGGGCTTTCCCATAGCGCATCATGTGTTCATGAACCCTGGGTTTGCCAGATGTTTCCCGTCGATGCTTGGACCTCTGCTTGTCTTTATGACTGTGCAGTGCCCCCCACCCCTAGCACACGGCGGAGGAGAGATGCGGCGGAAGGGAACGGACGGGATGAACATGAGATTGGCATCCCCGGACACGCTCGCAGGAAGGCGTCTGCGTGCACTGCTCGAGCCCTTGCTTCCTGCTCCGGGTTACACCCGCCGATTGGAGACAGGCCGCCTTCCTTTCGCCCGCATCGAATCGAGTCGAATCCTCTTCGAGGAGGGAGGGCCCTGGGCCTCTGGCGTCGTGGTGTCGGATCGCTCGCCCCCCACTCTTCCACGGCGTGCCCCACGACACGGACACCAGTCTTGGCTAGGTTCAAGTCGGGCCTATCCTTCTACAGGAGGAGTGTTCAAGAATAGTCAAACAAATAGTCTGGGGACGACCTTCTACTATCTTGAATGCTTTTGCATGTATCCTTTGCGTACCCTTGTATTTTCCAAAGGTCCGCCTGTAGGAGGACATGCCCGACCTGAGGCTGCGTCGATCCCGCGCCCCATGATCGGTGTGCAGATGCCTTCTCTGCCCCACGCCATGCTCGGCGTGCACGCCGACCCCGTGGTCCAGGAGGGGCCTGGCCAGGGCCAGCGCAGGCGCGGGCGCGGCGCCCCGGCCCAGCTCCATCCGTGTGGGCCCTCCTCATCCTCATGCTCGTTTTCGTCCTCTTCTTCCTCGCCCTCCTCGTCCTCCTCGTCCTCCTCGTTGCCCTCCTCCTCCTCCTCCTCCTCCTCCTCCTCCTCCTCCGTCTTTCTGCCCCTGTCCTCCGAGGGCCCGCAGAGGAGGGGGCGAGGGCGCCCCGTGCGAGCGGCACCGCGGCGCCAAAAGGACCTCTTGAGGGGCGGCGGGCGGGGCGCTCGGCGGCCGCTCGCGCTGCGCCCTCGGCTCCAGGGCCGGCGCCCCCCCCCACCCCCCCCCCCCCCACTGGAGCCCCGGAGCTCCCGGGGGCCTCCCGCCGGTTCCCCCCCCCTCCTCCTCCTCCTCCTCCTCCTCTCCTCCTCTCCTCTGCTCCTCCTCCTCCTGCTCCTCCTGCTCCTGCTCCTGCTGCTGCTCTCACCTCATGTTCCTGATCGTGCCATCTTCGTCGCGTCGTCGTCGTCGTCGTCGTCGTCGTCGTCGTCGTCGTCGTCGTCCCTCTTCTCCACTTCCTCCCCTCGTGAAATTGGGATCTTCGGGTTAGGTTAGGGTGGTTTGGGAGGTCGTCTACGTGAGTACACCACGCGAATCTACTACGCAAGTACAATACGTGGTTCGTCCCCTGCCATGTCAAAGCGCGGCGCGTCACAGTGCTGAGGAGCACACCACAGCCCTCTGCACAGTGGCGTCACCACGGATATTTCCAGTATTGTCATTGCTCATCGCCCGATTGAGGTGTTGGCGAGCGTCCCCAGGCCTCGCAGTTCTGTCTCCCTGTCTGGATTCATGGGTCGGAAAAACACTACGCGGACACATTGCGCGCTAACCCACGTGTAAACACTACGCCCCCGCTCGCTACGCGAAACACTACGCGACATGTACTACGCACATGTTCTGCTCAACTACTCTACGTTTTCCATGCAAATCGACGACGCGACTACCCTTCACGAATACATTTCGCACATACACCACGCGAACGCGCTACACAAAAACACTACGCAATACACGATGTTCAAAAACACTACGCGAAACACACTACGCAAACACAATTTGCAAAAACACTACGCAAACAACAAACACTCAAACACGATACAGGAACAAACACGACGCGGATTCACTACGTGCTAACTCCATGCGAAAACACTACGCCAATTCTCCACGCGAAACACATCGCGAAAGTACATACGCGAATGCACGACACAAGTAAATACATTGCGTGGCGCGTCTCTTTTCATGTCAAAGTGCGGCGCGGCACAGCGCAGAGGAACACGACACAGCCCTCTGCACAGTAGCGTCACCACGGACATCTCCAGCACTGTCATTGCCCATCGCTCGATTGAGGTGCTGGGAAGCGTCCCCAGGCTTCGCTGTTCTGAATTCCTTTCCAAGTTCCTGGGTCGATCATGGAAACGCATGGCGCGAAAACACTTCGCGAAAACACCACGCGGAAAGTTAACTCCACGCGGAAATGCAACGTCCATTCGCTACACGAAATGCATTACGCGGAAAACGCTACGCAAATACTCGACGCAAGTATTCCACGCCAAGCGGCGACGCAAATACCCTCCACGAGAGCACTGCGCACATTTACCACGAAGAAGCACTACGCCAAAACGCTACGCGCAGACACTACGCGAATACAACACGCGAAAACACGATGCAAAAACACTACGCAACAACACGACGCAAAAACGCAACGCAAAAACACCACGCCAAACCATTGCGCATATCATTCCACACCTCGGCGCGCCTCTCGCACGCGCCTCCCTCCCTCCCTCGCTCCCCCCCCTCCCCCCCTCCCTCCCTTCCCTTCCCCCCCCCTCCCTCCCCCCCTGCCTTCCCTCCCTCCCCTCCCCTCTCCCCCTCCCCCCTCCCTCCCTTCCCTCCCCCCCCCTCCCTCCCCCCCCCCCCTGCCCTCCCTCCCTCCCTCCCTCTCCCTCTACCTCCCTCCTCCCTCCCTCCCTCCCCCTGCTCTGGCGCGCACCGGAATGGCCTGCGACCTGCGCGAGCCCGCGGGGCCGCCCCGCTCCATGGGACCGCCCGCACCTCTGGCGCCGCCGGGCGAGCGCGGGCAGGACGCCCCCTCCGCGCGCGCCCCCTCCGCACCGACGCCGACGCCAAAACGACGGCAACCACGACGACGACGACGACGACGACGAGGATGACGACGACGCCGTCGCCGCCGCCGCCGCCGCCGCCGCAGCGGGCCGCCGCCGGCCGCCGCCGGCCGCCGCCGCCACCCGCCGCCGCCGCCGCCGCCCGCTGTGTCGTCGTCGTCGTCGCCGTCGTCGTCGCCGTCGTCGTCGCCGTCGTTGTGGTTGCCGTCGTCGTCGTCGCCGTCGCCGTCGTCGTCGTCAAGACGTCGTCGTCGTCGTCGTTGTCGTCGTCGTCGTCGTCGTCGTTGTCGTCGTCGTCGTCGTCGTCGTCGTCGTCGTCGTCGTCGTCCCCCCCCCTCGCCGCTGGCGGCCTCTGGAGGCCGTGTCGCCGGGCCCCAGGACCGTCAAGAAGCGACTCGTGACGAAAAGCCGTCCCCACAGGTAGGTCGGGCATGTCTTCCTACAGAAGGATTTGGAAAGAAAAATCAAACATAGCCAGAACATGCTCCAAAATAGTTAAGAAGAAGAAAATCGTCCCCAGACATTTTTTTGACCATTTTTGAACAGTCCTCCTTTAGAGGGACATGCCCGACTTCCACAGGGAAGGGGCCGGGGCTCGAGGGGCCAGGACACCGCGTGTCTGAGGCTCGCCCCCCCTCGCCGCCCTGCGGCCGCCGCCATCCGCCCCCGGGCGACCCTCAACGAAGAGCTGAAGAGACATGTGTGTTCGGCGGCGGCGAGGCAGGGGCAGTCCGCTCCAGCGTGTGGCGTTTCGGGACAGCCGAAAGGCGAATTGGCCGGCGAGCAGGGAGGGTGCGAGAAAGACGAGAGCGGCCGCACGGGGGGAGAGGGAAGGGAAAGCGCTCAGACGTGGAAGCGTTCCGCGTCGAGCGGGCCGGGGCGGCCGACCGAGGCAGCGGTGACCGTGGCAGCAGCCGGGGACAACTGAGTAAGCACAATTTCTCGGAGTGCCGCGCGGATTTATTGGATTTTTGGATCGGCGCTGGGCCCCCCTAGCGGCGCCTCCGGCGTTCTCCTTGGCGCGCTCCGCGCGCCATGGAGGGCCTCAGAGAAATTATGTCTATGCCGTGTTTTGTTCCTCTAGACCCCCCTCGCCGCTCGCCCGCCCGCCCGCCTGCCCGCCTGCTTGCCTGCCTGCCCGCCTGCCCGCCTGCTTGCCTGCCCGCCTGCCTGCCCGCCTGCCTGCCCGCCTGCCCGCCTGTCTGCATGCCTGCCCGTCGCCGCCCGTCGTCGTCGTCGCCGCCCGTCGTCGTCGTCGTCGTCGTCGTCGTCGTCGTCGTCGTCGTCGTCGTCGTCGTCGTCGTCGTCGTCGTCCTCGTTGTCATCGTCTTCTTTCGTCTTCGTCTTCTTCTTCGTGCTCGTGGCCGTGCGGCTCTCCTCATGGGCAACGACGGGGAATGACGGTCAGCCTCAGCAGGGGGACGCATCGACTCGCATTCAGCGTGGGCCACTCACTGCCGATCGGGGCATGGGCGCTCCACCCCGTTCGCTTGCAGCGGAGGCCCGGGCGGCACGCCGCTGCACAGGGTCAGAGCGGGCTCCGCTTCGACGCGCGCGTGGAGCACGCGCGCGGAAGGCGGGTCAGGATGATGGTGATGAGGGTCATGATGGTGAAGATGATGGTGTTGTGTTGATGATTCTGACGACGATCGATGGTGATGGTGATGATGATGATGACGATGATGACGATGATGGCGATGGTGACGATGATGACGATGCTGATGCTGATGATGATGCTGCTGCTACTGATGATGATGACGATGATCACGATGACGATGATGATGATGATGATGATGATGATGATGATGATGATGATGATGATGATGATGATGATGATACTGATGATAATGATGATGATGCTGATGACGGCGAATATGGTGGTGGTGGTGTTGATGGTGATGGTGGTGATGCTGATGAGGATGATGCTGATGATGATGACGCTGATGCTGATGCTGCTGATGGCGATGATGATGATGATGCTGATGATGATGAGATGATGATAATGACGATGCTGATGCTGCTGATGATGATTACACTGATGCTGATGCTGATGATGGCGATGACCATGATGATGCTGCTGATACTGATGACGACGATGATGCTGATGCTGATGCTGATGCTGATGATGATGATGATGATGATGATGATGATGATATGACGAGGATGAGGATGATGCATCTGATGCTGAGGATCATGAGGATTATGATGATAATGCTTATGAGGATAATGAGGATGATACTGGCGATGACGATGACGATGATGGCGATGATGACGATGTTGATGATGCTGTTGATGATGATGACGTGGATGATCATGATGATGAGGATGGTCATGATGATGATGGTGATGATGATGATGATGATGATGATGCTGTTGCTGCTGATGATGCTAATGATGATGGCGATACTGATGATGATGATGATGATGATGATGATGATGATGATGGTGGTGGTGATGATGCAGATGATGCTGATGATACTGATGCTGATGCTGCTGCTGATGATGATGGTGATGACGATGAGATGGTGGTGGTGATGATTAGGATATCGCCAGTGCTTCGCGACACGGCAGTGTGTGGGCTCGCCCCAGACTTGCCGAGTTGGGCATGTGGCCTCGGTGGTAAGCAATGTCGAGTCCCTGACAACGGATCGCAACGTGATGGTACATTTGGCATGCTGCTGAACAGCCGAGAATGTCACGACGAGTTCGTCGTGCTAGCTAGGCTTAATTCGGGCCTGTCCCTCTACAGCAGGAATATTCAGGCATTGTCAAAAATAGTCGGTCGACGATTTTATAGTATTGTTTGACCATCTTGGTTTGTTTTGACTTTTTAAATTTCTCCTCCAATATCTACCTGTAGGAGGACAAGCCCGACTTCAAGTTAGGCAACAGCGCTCGCTGCCGACATAATAATCATGCTTGATCCTCCATCCAGCCCCAACCAGCATCCAAGAACAAACTGCACAGCTCGGATCGCCTTGTATTCAACTGAGTCTGGCTGTTTCGAATCTTTGTGCCTCTTCATTACGGCACCAGTGTGCGGGTCACCTAATCTCCAACTCAACTTGATAGCAAAGCCGAGGCGCGGACCATATCTGGCTCAAACGGCGAATGAGCCTGCCCAACATGTGCGCTGAGCCAGTGTTGGTAAACATGCAGCACAAGGTGCACTGCTTCATGCTGGCCCCTCCAGTTTGGACGGCTTGGTTAGGCTTGGATTTGCTAATTCATTAAGTCAAGATGTGCAGGCGCCAGCTAGCTCTTCGAAGCTGGGCAACAAAAACGCACAAACGTGCTCTTTTGGCTGCTAGGGAGTGCTTGCATAGCCTGCGATGACGTGCGATCATGTGTTCCGGCCGCGCTCTCAGCTGGTGCATGCCGTCGCTTGGCGGAGGGAGCTACTCCGAAGTGTGTGTTTGAATGCAGGCTCGAATCGAGCACGACACGCCTTGCCGAGGTCGTGCTCCCATCACGGTTTGGGTGTGGAAAGATGGCGTGCCATGTGGCGCCGCCGGCCCACATGCTATCCCCACCTTGGGGACGGCGTGCACAGAGGCAGCCCTGCCGGGGGGCTAGCGCGCACACAAGTCACACGAGGGGGCCCTCGCGGGGGGATCGCCTCGCAGGGCGTGCTTTTCGGAGAGCGACGTTGCCAGCTAGCTCTCCGACCCCAGCCGTATCCGCATCCGTGCCCATGCGGCCTGGACTCTCGGGCCGGACGAAAGGGGGGGATTGGGAAAGGGGGGGTTACGAAATTTGCTGCATGCAGCTGGTTTCGGCCGCACCGAGGGGCCCATTCCTCGATACATAGCCGCCTCCGGCGCCGGGAGGCGCCGGGAAAATCAGCTACGTGAGCTGATTCTCAAACCCCCCCTCTGCTATCCCCCCCTTTCGCCCGACCCGAGACTCCGAGGCAGCATCCCACGCATGCGCGGTCCCCTCGATGCGTTCCGCGCGGGGCATCCGTGCAAGGCCGCCCCGTATGCATGGGCTTGCGGCCGAGGGGTTCGGACCGGGGGGCCGGGAGAGGGAGTGAGCAGGAGGAGGAGGAAGTCGGAGGAGGAGGAGGAGGAGGAGGAGGAGGAGGAGGAGGAGGAGGAAGTCGGAGGAGGAGAATAACAGAGAAATCACGAGTTGGTTCCCTCGGGGAATCGAGACCACGGGTCGGCAAGCACCAGGTCTTTTCAGCATGAGCCGAGTTTCAGTTGGCGCGGAGCTTGGACCCAGAGAAGGATCCCTGGAACCACGCGGCGGCTAGTCTAATACAGCCTCTCGCCTTTGGAGCTCAACCAGGCCTTCGGCTCCTTCGACAAGGCCAAACACCGCTTCGAGGGCCTCACAAGGAACTCCAGCTGGGGCGAAAGAGCTTCGGTGTCTTAGGGGGGCATGCTCTGCTGGGCTCAGGAGGCGTCTTGGATATTCATTCATGCGGCAAGGGTCCGCAGGCCAGATGGTTTTGAGTTTCTCCTGACAGAGACTCCGCCTGCGGCGGTCGAAACCTACCTCGCAGAGGACCTCTGCTCCCTTCTCCTGGCTCCCGAGGTCCTCATGCGGCTTCCTCACGCCTCTGGAGATCCAGAGGCCCCTACGGCTCCCCACGAGATCTGAGATAAAAGCCTTCGGACCTACTCTCCCAAGACATCTAAGAGAGACCCCAGGAGATCAGCCAGACAGGGACATGTTGTCCGACAGGTGTTTGCGGCAGCCACGTCACAGCCGCCAGGCTCCGCCAGTGGGGCTACCAGGTCTCACCGCCGTGCAGCTCGTGCGGCGCGAGAACAGATTCGGCCTGGCACCGTGCAGAGGAATGCAGGTGGAAGGATCAGGAGAGGAGTGAAACTGTGGATTGGGGAACCCTTCGCGAAGCGGTAGCTGCTGGGCCAGACCACTTTCTGTTGGGTCACCTCTGGGTCCCGATCCCCGAGCTGAGGGCTCCACCCATCCCGGAAGAAATCGCTGAGCTTCTGGACTCCGAGGGTTCTAAGGAACCTTTTCTTCTTTGGGAGACACTGCGAGAAATTCTTGGACGGCAGCAGCTACGGCCGATCCCGGAGCTCAGGGCCCCACCCATCCTGGAGGAACTCGTTGAGTTTCTGGTCTCCGAGGGCTCCAAGGAACCTCTTCACTTTTGGGAGGCACGGCGAGACATTCTTGGACGGCAGCAGCTACGGCCGATCCCCGAGCTAGTGGCCCCACCCATGCTGGAGGACATCGCTGGGTTTCTGGACTCCGAGGGCTCCAAGGAACCTTTTTCACGTCGGGGAGACATGGCGAGACAGTCTTGGACGGCAGCAGCTACGGCCCCGGCAGCTTTCAGGCTCAGGAGGATGCATTGTGGGCTGCTGGTCAGCGACAGCGGCCCGCGGGCACGTTTTTCTCGAGGAGGCGATCTGCGGTGCCGTCCCAGGTTTTGCGGACTCCGTGCCTTTCAGCGGAGAAAACGGATTGTGCGGCACTCGTGACAAGGGGCTGGCCTCCCAATCAATAGAGTATCAACGGCACGACCAGCTCAGCAGACGTCTGGCGCATCGTGTTCGACGGCTCCTTCCCTCGTCTGTCCTTGTCGAAGGTGGAGGCCCACGCGACACTTGCGGACGACGCTGAGGAGCTTGCGGTTTTGGATTTCCAGGGGGCCAGCTCGCAGATGCATGCTATGCTAGACGAGGAGCTCTGATCCGTCCTGAGGCCCAGACTGCTGAACTGGAATCTCCCACTAAATGTTCGGTGGCTTGCTGTGGCCAAGCAGATGGCCAGCACGTCAGAACTCTGACCATATTCCAATGAGCTGTTCGGGACCCTTGCCAGGAGCGCCCATGCCAGGAAGGGTCTCAGACTCCTCTGGTGCTGGCCAATCTCACGATTGCCGTTGGAATGGTGGCAGGTGGCGGTGCCTGATTTGTGCTCGGACTTCTGTAATGCCGCCCAGCGTCGCCAGTTTCTGTGCGCAGCTGACCCCGAACCTCCTGGCCCTCGGGACTCACCGCAGTCTCTGGGTCTGCTAGGTGTTTCGAGCCGGGCCTATGGCTTGTTTTCTTTGAGAGGTGCGGTGCCTGCTGCTCAGGTACCCCTCGTAGACTCCTCGCGCCCTGCGATCGGGCCTTCGAGGCCTAGAAGCGGACCTTTGGGGCAGGCGATAACTCCGTGGCTTAAGGGCCATCACATCAGAAAAGGTTTGGCCCTCGAGACACAGGCGGCGGAGTGGTGGGTCAAGTACGCGAAGGCGCGGCCCGCCACTCTCTCGGCTCGATATCTATTTTTCGAGCTCCCCTTTCACCCTCTTCGACCATGACCGTTTCGGGGTGCGGAGGCGGCGCAAAAGGAGGAGGAGGAGGAGGAGCAGCAGGAGGGGGCAGGACAGGAGCATACGGAGGAGGAGGAGGAGGAGGAGGAGGAGGAGGAGGAGGAGGAGGAGGAGGAGGAGGAGGAGGAGGAGGAGGGGGAGGGGGAGGAGGAGATTCCGCCTCGCCCGTGGAGGTTCGCGTTGGGCGAGGAGGGGGTGAGTTGGAGGGGGTTTGGGAAACCTGCTGCCTGCGTGCGTGACATGGTCGATCCACTGGGATCCCAGCGCTTTTTCTGAGGGTCCGGCCGCCCGCGAGCTCTTTTCGGTTGGGTCATTCTCCGCCTCGTCGCTGCTCGCGAGGCCGCGGCCTCCAATAATTGCGTAGCGTCAGACGGTGTAGCGACTGGGGAAACTGACGGTGTGGTTGCCCGCGGGGTGTTTTGCGCGCACAGAGCGCGTGTGTCTGGCACAACCCATGGACTAACCGATGGCGCAACGCATGGCGCCCTGTTGGGCAATGGACGGCTTTGTGGTCTGCGGACTGGCGCAACCCGTGGCGCAAACCATTTGGTTGCCCGCGGGTTGTCTGGAGCAACCCATGGCGCAACCTATTACAAACCCAGTGGGCAACGCACGACCTTGTCGCCCGCGGGGGGGTTATCTTGCGCAGCTTATAGCTCAAGCTATGGCAGACCCACCAGAGCAACGGACGATTTGGTTGCCCACGGGGTGTTTCGCGGAACCGATCGTGCAGCCAATGACGCAACCTATGGCGCACCCGCTGGGGCAGCGGAAGATTTGATTGTCCGCAGGATGACTGGCGCAACCTATGGCGCGATGTATTCACACCCTCTGGGGCAACTGGCGATTTGATTGACAGCGGGTTGTGCGGCGCAGCACATGGCACAGCGAACGGCACACCCACCAGGGCAACGGCCGATATGGTCGGCCACGCGGCATCTGGTGCAGATTATGGCGCAGCAGGTGGGAGACGTTTTGTTCATGGTCTCTTGGCGAGCTGCTCTTTTCTATCACGGTGAAGCTCGGCTTCGGGAGCGCAACTCATCTTTTTACTGGGGGTCGTGTCTCCGAACGCGCGAAGAAGTAACATTCTGCAGCGTATATTTTGGTTATCTCATGGCCTTCAGCCATCGCGCCACCGTGTCATGGCTGTGGGTCCGAGGCCTTTGGGATGGTCGTCGGGATCTCGTCGGGGCCTCTCGGGGGCCTCCTGGAGGCAGGTTTGATGCCCCTGGGGGGGCTATTTTGGAGCCTCTTAGGGCCGCTTTGGCCCTCTGCCTCTTGGGTCCTGCCCTCGCTTTGGGCCTCCTGCCTATGGGCTTCTTGGGGGCCTCTTGGGGCCTCTTTAGCGCCTCTTGGGGCGGAAGGCTGG
Organism: Prorocentrum cordatum; assembly: GCA_963575745.1. Classification (NCBI taxonomy): domain Eukaryota; class Dinophyceae; order Prorocentrales; family Prorocentraceae; genus Prorocentrum; species Prorocentrum cordatum. The sequence goes on from CAUYUJ010001777.1 coordinate 83,220, forward strand.
GATTTTCGGTTCGTGTTCCTCTTTTGGGGCCGTCTCGGAGCCCTCGTCGGCCGTCTTGGGCGCCTCTTGGGCCGCCTTGGGGCCATCGTGGGGGCCTCTGGGGCCGTCTTGTGGCGGTTTGGGGGGACGTCTTGGGGCCTGCTGGGCCGTCTTCGAGGCGCCTCGGGCCGTCTCGGGGCCCTCCCGGGCCGTCTTGGTGGCCTCTTGAGGCCCTCCTGGCCCCTCCCGGGGCCCGCGTGGGCCCCCCACAAGTCGGGCGAGACGATGTGTGGGCTCCCTTGGGGCGCGCGGGAGGCCCCAATAGAGAGTTGGGGATGTGGGGTTCGTGCCCTTCAGAAGCTCCTCAGGAGAGAGGGGCGGAGGCTCAGGGGAGTAGGCAAAGGACCTGAGGACGCGCGCACTCCGTGCCTAGAGGTACGGTGGCGTCTGTCTCTGTGTGACGCAACAGGGCTCGTGACCTAGGGAGCGCAACCACAATTGTAAACTGTGTGTGTGTGTGTCTGTGTGTGTGCGTGTGTGTGTGTGTGTGTGTGTGTGTGTGTGTGTGTCTGTGTGTGTGTGTCTGTGTGTGTGTCTCTCTCTCTGTGTGTGTGTGTGTGTGTGTGCGTCTTCGGTTTGTGGCCCAGCCACAGAGGGGCATCGTGACCTCGAGAGCGCAACCCCGTCTTTGATAATGGAGAATCGTTGCCTTGGGCTCGGCATGCTGTTACGAGTGGAATCGGTTTGTTCATGGAGGGTCGTTGTTTTGGGCTCGGCATGTTGTTACGAGCGCAATCGGTTTGTTTTTCCCAGGGGTCTCGGCTTGCTGAGCGCCAATCGCTGTACCAGGGCATCGTAGCATCAGGACCTCAAGTCTTCGATTTTACCAGTGGTCGCGGCTTCGAGCTTGCGACTGTATGTGTTCTCTTTTACGGGGGATCGTGCCATCCCGAGCGCGAATGCATTCGTTACAGGGATCGCGGCCCTGTGTCCCGAGCGTGTCGTTTGACACGAGGGACTGTGCCTCCCTGAGCGCGAGCTCTTCATCGCTACGTGAGAAGGGACCGTGGCTCCAGAAACGCGGACATTTGTTTGACGAAGGGTCCTTTCGCCCTCCCTCCCCCCCCTCCCCCTCCGAGCCAGGGCGGTTTGAGGTAATGAAGCATCTCAGACGCTGGGACACCCCAAAGGTCGGCGGACGAATGCCCGTGGTACTGCCGAGGGAGCGCAGGATGTGCCGCGGTGTCGCGCACACGACTGAGCACGCAGAGCGGGAGCTACGGCAGGGCAAGGGAAATGGACACCAGCGCCCGCGCGTCTGCCAATCGGAGGGTCACGCAGGTCCGCCAAGCGGCGACGTATCTACACAACCTGCTTCTGCGCTGATCGACATGCCGCGGCGCCGCAGTCCTCAGAGATCCGACGCCTTGACCCACCTCGGTGCCGGATCTCTTTCCCCAGGGCCGGCTCTTCGTCCCGAGCCGTTGTTGACGGGCCTGGGCCCCAGCGAAGGCCACCCCAGTGGCCGAAGACGGCGAGAGCAGTCCGGCGAGCGCAACAACCATCGGCCCTCGACGCGAGGCCGAGTTGGGTTTCTTGCGCGTCTCCCTTTTGCTTCGCACCCGCTCTATATTTCTGTGAACGCACCCCCTGTCGGGGGGGAGGGTCCGTTCGAATTCTGGGTAAGACTCCGCGGGGGAACATCCGGTGCGCGTCGCGGGCGCGCCCTCGCGGGCGGACCCCTGGCGGGCTGACCCCGGCGGGCGGGTCGGGCGGGCGGGGCACTGACGGCTCATTACCAGCCTCGAACGTATCCCTATCCCTAAGATTGACACGCCAAAAGGCGATGATAATCTCAGCGATTCGCTTTTAAGAAATCAGGGAACCCCTAAGTTTGGCATCGTGATGCGGAGGTGCCCAGCATAGGGATAGGGATATGTTCCAGGCTGGTAAGCTCAGGAGGAGGCAGGAGTGGGGGGGGTATTTTCGAGGCGGCCCTTCTCCGAAACAGTCAAACACGCGCCCTGCAGGCGCACCGTCCCGCCATGGCCTGCGTGCGCGCTCATTCGCCCCCGGCTCCGGCCGCAGGCACGTGTTTGCAGGACGCCGAGCGTGGTTTTCATGTCATGTGGGGCGTCGCGCACGAGGGCGCGATTCTGCCGTAACTTGGCGAGGAAGTATGTGGCCGCAGCGGGGCTCCGGAACATCTTGCAGTAGAACTCCGGCGGGAGCCGCTGTTGTGGTGGCTGGGCCGCCGAGGTTTTTTGACACACGTGGGGTTTGAGGCGAGAGCGCGATCCCAAAGTACATCGAACACAAGTCTCTGGCGGAAGCGGGGGGCCTGCGATTCATTACGAAGATGTCTCTGGCGGGGTCCGTTGGGTTCTCACTGCCAACAAACAGGTATTGTTGGTCCGTTCCCTCCCGTGCCCATGATGTTTTTCAAATGACATGCCCTTCCTGGGGTTCGCGCCCTGTTCTGTACAAATGAAAAGTTTTGAGCCTCAGAATGGGTCGTTGGCCCCGAGCTGCAACAACAACGGCTCCCGCCTGATATTTCCTCGGGCAATTTATTCATGAATCGCGCTCCCGTGTGGTATTGCTTCACAACTTATTCAGATGACGACCCCTCGACACTCAGGGATCACGCTCTCGGTCTGGACTTCCTCGCGAGTTGCTTGGGAGTCGCGCTGATGCTCGAGATCTCTTCGCGGTCCGTGCAGGAGTGATGCTCCAGCGACTCGCCCGATCAACCCGGCTGGCTGGGCTCGCCAGCCCGACCCGACCGTTGGGATCTGCCCGCCCGGTTCAGCCGTTTGTTGTCTTGCTCCGGACCCCCCCTAGTAGCCCTTCTCGTCCTCCGTCCTTCTCCCTCCCCATCCCTTCCCTCCTTCATCCTTTCCCCCGCTCCGAGGGCTGCGCCAAGTACCCGTAGCAGCTGAGGAAGACATGCCCCAAAGGGGGGCACGATAGAAGACGAAGAGGGCGGGTACCGATGGCTCGGGGTATACCTGTTTCGTGGCACTCGAGCAGATTCGCCGACCCAGCGGGCCAGAGGCGTGTTCAGATCTCAAAGTTCCCGGGGCCGGTCTTCGGGGCTTTCCGGGAGCGCCCTATAGGAGCGCCGCCAAGGACCGGAGAGGCCCCAGGATGAGCCTGGCATCGCTCGGACGTGTGCGTTTTTTCCTCGGCGAGGACCATCGAGGAGCATCCTTGATCATTTGGCGAAAAAGCCACGCACGAAACCGGAAAAAACACAGGAAATGGACGTCCGAGCGATGGCCAGTGAGCCAAGAGGCACCCAAGAGGCCCCCAGGAGGGTCCAAGAGGGCTCAAGAGGCCCCCAGGAGGGTCCAAGAGGGCTCCGAGACGCCCGAAGATCTCTCTTAGGACGCCCAGGATCGCCTCCAGACGGCCCAAGACGCCTCCCAGACGCCCCAAGGGGCATCCAAGAGCGCACCCACGAGGGCCCCCAAAGACAAGCGATTTCCCATAGGTCTTGAAGGATTCTCACGTTCCCGCCTTTTCGGCTTCCACACGCTCCAAGACAGCCCCAGAGGCTTCCAAACGCGCTCCAGCACGGCCCAAAAACCTCCAAGAGCATTCCAAGACGGCCCCAGAGGCTCCCAAGATTGCCCCAAGCCAGAGGGCCCCAAGACGGGTCAAGAGGCCTCCAAGACGGCTGAAGTGGCCTCCAAGGCAGCCCTAATCGGGAGCCCGGACGGGGGGACCCGAAGGCACCTTTCGACCCTTCGGCCCCACGACGCCACTGGGAGGCCCCAAGGAGGCCCGCAAGAGGCCCCAAGGAGCTCCACGAAACCCACACAAGAGGCTCCCAGGAATCCCCAAGAGGCTCCCAAGAGGCCCCCAAGAAGTTCCCGACACTCTCCCCAAAGGCCCCCAAACTGCCCCCCCCAAGCCCCCGAGAGCGCTCCCAAGAGAACCCATGCCAGCATCCCTCAGGACTCTGGCCCACAACCCAGGCACGGTACCGGGGCACGGTGGCTGGATGGGCCGAAGGCTGGCGCTGGACCCCATGCCAGCGTCCCTGAGGACTGACCCACAACCCTGGCACGGTGGCGGGGCGGGATGGGCAGAGGGCCATTGGATGACAGCATTCACAGACATACTCAGACGCCTCCAACGACCGCTCGAAGATGCTAGACTTCATTCCTCTGAAGACGGTTCTGGACTGGCGCTGGACCCCATGCCATCTTTTTCCCCACTCTTCCTCTCTCTCCTCCTCTCCTCTCCGTCGTCTCCTCTTTCACATTCGCAAGCACCCCTGAGGACTCGGACCCACAACCCAGGCACGCACGGTGGTGGGATGGGCCAAAGGCCATTCGATGACAACACTTTCATCCTTAACACGAGGGCTTACAAGAGTGCTCGAAGATGTTAGAGTTCATTCCTCTGGAACCGGTTGTACACTGACGCTCGACCCCATGCCACCACCTTCCCCCCTCTTCCTCCTGCCCCTCCTACTCTCCTCTCCTCCGTCTCCCTCTTCACACTCGCCACAAGATACCAACAGGCAACGGCATTCACACACTCACCAGGCGACCACGACGACGACGACGACCAGGACGACGACCACGACGGCGATCACGACGACCACGACCGTCACGACGACCACGACCACGACGACCTCGACGCCGGCGGGCGGTGTTGTGGCCTGCGCTCGCCGCCCATGTCCTTACGACCTTTCGTCCTTTTCTTTTGTGGCTTGGCAGCCAGGGGAGGCTACGCGCACCCAGAACAAACGTGCCTTGGCAAGGGGGCTTCGTGGTCCACGTCGGGACACCCACGGGGCGGGTCTTCACACATTGCGTTGCTAAGATCGTTGCCCTTGTGACGCCTTAGTGGGGTACGTCGTCGATGGGGCACGTCAGAGCCTATCCATGAACGCAGCTCCCGACAGGCGTCCAGCGACTGCTTTGTATGTCCTGCATTCGGGCAGTCTGCCGGTTTCACAGAAAGACGAAGTCGAATCGAGCACGCGTGTGCACGCTTGCGCGCGGCATAGGTCAGCCTGGCTTTCCCCAACGGGAATCCTCAGTCCTCTCTGCCTTGTTTGCTCCCCCAGTCGGGGGTTCGGATTCGAAGAGCGACAGTCTTCTTTTTCTTCCGCCCCCCTCCTCCTTGATCCCCTCTCCCCCCTTTATCCTGTCCCCGACCCCAAGTCGATAGTGCAGGACTGTCGCCCGGAAAGAACTACCTGGTCGGCGGCCATTCGTCCACTGGCGCCCGGCAGTTGAGCTGGCGGCGGGGTGCGTTTCAACGGGTCGCTCCGCAGGGTTAGTAGATCAACCAGGTTTCGCATAAGAGCTACAGAACCCACCGGAACGAGATCACGAAAATCACCTTGATTATTTGAGTTGCCGCGGTGCCGCAATCCTGTGGCCTTGTATCTTGGGTCGCTTCAGCGGCCATCCTTGGCGGCTGCGGCTGTTGCGCGGGCGTCTCGGTGGCCTAGTGCCGAGAAGCAAAGGTCGGGGCCACAGTGACAGATCGTGCCAATGCGTCCAGATCGGACGCCGGTTTTGGGCTGCGCTTGGGAGGGCGCGCGCTTCGTTGCCCGAGGAGGTCGGCGACTGCCGGTTCCTGGGAGTCCGTGGGTGTACAGGCGCGCGGTGGCCGCGTGCATGCAGTGCCCACCCCGGGAACACCCCGACACAAGCAATGGTCTTTCAGCCGCCCCCGCGGGGTTCAGTCAAAATCAAGCACAGCGTGCCTCGTGCAACAAAGCAAGTATGTTCGCAAACAAACCAGCCGAGGGTCTTTTCGCCTGGGCATGGTCAGTTCCGTTATTTGGAGGGCGCGGCACCTCTGGCGCGATTATGCGACAGGGAAGCAACAACATGATAACCCAGACCTTGTCCTTTTCGGGAGGCGTCGCCATGCGCGTTTCGCGATGCCGCGTTCACTCGTACATATCCAGTTGCCCGCGGCACCCCGCCACCGCGCCACCGCATCACGACCCCCGAACAAGAGTTGTAACAGCTGTGCGCCATCCGCCGCCGAAGCGTTCTGTGGTTAAGCCCTGTCGTTGGCCGTTCCTTGCCCAGGTGTGTTGTCTTGGCCGCCGACGGTCACATTGGTTTGCCCTGGCTGTTAACACGTTTCTCAACACACTACATGGTGTTTGCTGGATGTTTGGGGTCGACGCTGTGGTCTCGTTATATAGTCAGCCGTGGAGTTAAACAGGGGCGAGCGAGCCATACCCGTCTGGCGTTGGTCCAATGTCCCGCAACCCTTCCAAAGACGGCCCCGTGGGGCTTTTTTTGAGGGGAAAAGAGGGCTGCGGCCCTCATCGACAGGTGTCTTCCACGAGGCCCTATCCAAGAGGGTCCCAAGAGCCCCAGGGACGACCCGATAACCTGAACCATTCCGAACGATCAAGAGAACTCCAAGAAAGGGGCGGTCCTTCGGGACTCAGGAGTACAGGCGAAACGATACAGTTTTGAAGGACTTGGGCTCCGGAGTCGGCCTTGCGCTGAGCTCGTTTGGGAGTTGTTTGTTGGCGGATTCTTGGGTTTGGTTGAGGGGACCTGGCAATGCCCCAAAAGGCCCCCAAAGGACCCGAGTCGGCCCCAGGACGGCCCAAGGACGCTCCAGCAGGCCCGCAGTGCTACACCAAGGGGACGGCCCAGGAGGCCCCAGAATGCCTCCGAGCAAGCTTACGCCGGGTTCTTTCCGCGATGAATTTTGGGAGGAGCTTCCGGCTCCCAACAGGTCTGCAGGAAATTCCCAACACGCCTTGGGAGGGCGCCAGCAAGGCCACGAAACAAGTTCGGCGATGCCCCAAGACGCCCCAAGACGTCCGCAAGAGGGCCGTCTCCTCGCCCCCCTTTTCACCTCTCCCCCCATCCCTCCGCGTTTCCCCAATTGCGGGTACCTCGCCGAGTCTGGGCAGGGAGGGCGATTCTGATGATGGGGATGATGATGATGCTGATGCTGCTGCTGATGGATGATGTTGGTGATGATGAAGAAGACGATGATGATGATGATGATGATGATGATGATGATGATGATGATGATTATGATGATGATGATGATGATGATGATGATGATGATCATGATGATGGTGGTGGTGGTGGTGATGTTGATGGTGATGCTGCTGATATTGATGATGATGCTGAGGGTGCTGATGATGATGGCGATGATGATGATGATGATGATGATGATGATGATGATGATGATGATGATGATGATGATGATGGTGGTATGATCATGATGGTGGTAATGCTAATTATGATGATGATGACGAATCTGATGCTGACGCTGATGCTGCTGCTGTTGCTGGTGCTGGTGGTGATGCTGCTGGTGATGGTGTTGGTGATGACGATGATGATGATGATGATGATGATGATGATGCTGTTGATGATGATTATGATGCTGATGATGATGCTGATGGTGGTGGTGGTGATGATGGTGGTGGTGGTGCTGATGATGATGATGCTGTTGGTTAACTATGATGATGCGGCTGCTGATGATGATGAGTATGATGATGATGATGATGATCCTGTCAATGATAAATCCGATGAGGATGATGAGGATGACGATGATTAAGAATATTATTTTGATGGTTGTGATGATGGTGGCGATGATGATGATTGCTAAGAAGAAAGCTGATGATTATGCTGCTGATGATGACGATGATGATGCTGTTTATGATGATGATGGTAACGACGACGATGATGCTGATGCTGCTGATGATGTGGATGACGATGATGATGCTGATGATGATGATGGTGATGATGCTGATGCTGATGCTGATGATGATGATGCTGGTGATTATGATGATAATGCTGATGATGATGATGCTGATGCTGATGATGCTGATGATGCTGATGATGCTGATGCTGATGCTGATGCTGATGCTGATGCTGATGATGATGATGATGATGATGATGATGATGATGATGATGATGATGATGATGATGATGATGATGATGATGATGCGGAGGAGGAAGAGGAGGAGGAGGCGGAGGAGGAGGATGAGGAGGTGGAGGAGGAATAATAATAATAAAACTAATAATATGATAAGAAGAAGAATAATAAGAGGAGAAGGAAGAGGGAGGGAGGGAGGGCGGGAGGGAGGGAGGCAGAGAGGAGGAGGATGAGGAGGAGGAGGAGGAGAAGCAGGAGGAGGAGCAGGAGGGGAGGAGGAGGAGGGAGGAGGGGGAGGGGGAGGAGGAGGAGGAGGGAGGAGGAGGAGGAGGAGGAGGAGGAGGAGGAGGAGGAGGTTGAAAAGGAGGAAAGGTAGGGGGAGGGGTATGGGCAAGGGGGAGCGAGAGGGTGACATCCCCCTGTTGCCCCTGTAGCTTCCAGATTCCCCAAACAGTGCTGACACTTTAGGGTTCTCGCTTGTTTGTAAAGGAACTGGGTTCGTGTGCCGCCCCGGCCAGCTTGTCGTCGCCTCGTCGCCGCCCCGTCGCCGCTCGTCATCGCCCGTCGCCGCCTTGTTGCGGGCTCGTGTGCCGCCTCAGCCGACTCGTCGTCTCCCTGCCGCCGCCCCGTCGCCGCCCGTCGCCGCCCGATCGCGGGCTCATGTGCCGCCCTGGCTGGCTAGTTGTCGCCACGTCGCCGCTCGTCGCCGCCCGTCGCCGCCTCGTCGCAGCAGACCACGTAGTCCTTGCGCAGCAGCTACGGAGTTTTAATTTCGAATGCGCATGTTTTTCGGATGCATCTCTCTTTCAGATTTGTTTTTGTGGAGGGGGTCGTTCCCATCCATCCTGTGGTATTGGGTCCTTATTTTGAAGAGAGTGCCCCGCGACCCTCTCCTCTCCTCGCCTACTCCTCCTCCTCCTCCTCCTCCTCCTCCTCCTCCTCCTCCTCCTCGTCCTCCTACTCCTCCCCCCCCTCCTCCCATCCTTGCCCCTGCCCTCCGTATGTTTCTGTTTCGGCACACCCTTCACGTGTTTCGTTGCTCCATAGGGAGCTCCAAAGACCAGCGTTCGCATGCGCCCACCGTGTTCATTTTGGCACACCCCTCACACGTTTCATGGCTCCATAGGAAGCTCCACCGACGGCCCCAGTGGCTGCGTTCGCATGCGCCCACCGCATCTATTTTGGCACACCCATCACACGCTTCGTGGCTCCATAGGGAGCTCCACCTATGGCACCAGTGTCTGCGTTCGCATGCGCCCACAGCATGTCTCTGTTCCCGCACACCCCTCACATATTTCGTGGCCCCCTAGGGAGCTCCACCGACGGCCCCAGTGGCTGCGTTCGCAGACGCCGACCGCACCCATTTTGGCGCACGCCTCGCTCGCTTCGTGGCTCTATAGGAGTTCCACCTTCGGCCCAAGAGGCTCACACGTTTCGTGGCACCATAAAAAGCTCCACCGACGGCCCCACTGGCTACATGCGGGTGCGCCCACCGCATCCGTTTTGGCACACCCCTCACACGCTTTGTGGCCCCATAGGGAGCTCCACCGACGGCCCCAGTGGCTGCGTTCGCATGCGCCCACTGCATGTTTCTGTTCCGGCACGCCCCTCACACGCTTCGTGGCCCCATCGTGAGCTCCACCGAAGGCCCAAATTCCAGAGTTCGCATGCGCCCACCGCGCTCATTTTGGCACACACCCCTCACACGCTTCGTGGCCCCACGGGTAGCTCCATCGGCGGCCCCGGTGGCTGCGTTCGCATGCGCCCACCGCGCCCATTTTGGCACACCTCTCACACGCTTCGTGGCTCCAGAAGGAGCTCCACCTTCGGCCCAATTGGCTCACACGTCTCGTGGCGCCATAGGGAGCTCCACCGACGGCCCCACCGGCAACGTCCGGATGCGCCCACCGCATCTATTTTGGTACACCCCTCACACGCTTTGTGGTCCAATAGGACGCTCCACCGACGGCCCCAGTGGCTGCGCTTGCATGCGCCCGCCGCACCCGCTTTGGCACAACGTTCCGTGGCCCCGCAGTGAGCTCCATCGACGGCCGCAGTGGCCGAGTTCCGCGAACACCGCGCCGATTTTGGCACACCCCCCTCACACGCTTCGTGGCCCCATGGGGAGCTCCACCTGCGGCCCCCCAAGTGGCTGCGTTCGCATGCGCCCGCCGCGCCTATTTTGGCACACCCCTCACGTGTTGTGGCCGTCTTGGAGCTCCACCGACGGCCCCAGTGGCTGCGTTTGCATGCGCCTATCGCACCCATTTTGGCACACCCCTCACACGCTTCGTGGCCCCATAGGGAGCTCCACTGGCGGTCGTCGACAGACGGCTTCTCAAGAGGAGGCAGAAAGAGCAGGACTCTACAGGGAGGAGGGCTGGGGCGGGAGGCAAGGAAGAGAGAGGTGGACTAGTGAAGAGGAGGATTCAGCAACAGCGAGGAAAACGGAGAAGCAGGAGTCCGGCGAAGAAGGAGCAATACCTGGCAATCGCCAGTCGCTGCCGCCATCATAATTTTACAAGGCAGCGCCACCGTCATTGCCTCTGTCCTGTGTCGTCGCCTGGGTCACCATCGCCACGACAGACAGCGACATCGTCACGACAAACAGCGACATCGTCATGTTCCCCTATTTGATCCCCTATTTGTCCTCTGTCGTCGCCTGGATCACCATCGCCACGACAAACAGCGACATCGTCATGTTCGCCCTCGCCGATGCCTCCGTCGCCATCGCCATGCGCTCGCCTGGGGCAGCGATCCCGAGGCACGCGCGCAGCGCGCACCGCCACCACGAAGTCTACGGAAAGGACAAGAATCAGGAGGGGAAAAAACACAGACACAATTAATCGTCGATTCCCCAGCACATATGGGAAAATCTGGGAAGTGGGTGGGAAGACAGAAACCCAGAAAATATGGACAAATATGGGGAATCCTTTTGTTTGTGTGTATTTTTTTGTGTGTCCCGAGGCCCCTTCAAAGAAGACATGCAATCATCCAGAAAAGACCGTGTGTATTTTTTTCTCGGCGAGGACCATCGAGGAACATCTTTGATCATTTAGCGGAAAATGCACGCACGGAGTTTGATCATTTAGCGGAAAATGCACGCACGGAGTCGAACAATGCACGGGGACTGGACGTCCGAGCGATGGCGAGAGATAGCCTGGCGGAGGGCCCGACAATGTGCAGCTGTGAGCACCGTCGTCGTATGCACCGCATTCGGAATAGCTCCCCGTAGGGCCACGAAACGTGCCAGGCGTGTGCTAAAATGGGCGCGATGGGCGCGTGCGAACGCAGCCACTGTGGCAGTCGGTGGAGTACCCTATGGGGCCGCGAAGCGTGTAAGAGGTGTGCCAATATGAGCGCGGTGGGCGCGTGCACACGCAACCACTGGGGTCGAAGGTGCTGGGGCCACGAAGCGTGTGAAGGATGTGCCAAAACAAAATGGGTGCGGCGGGCAGCATGCGAACGCATGCGAACGCAGCCTCTGAGGCCTTCGCTGTCGCCCTACACCGTGTTATGTGGGCTTCGCCAGCGCCGCGCGCAGGGAGCCTTTGCTGACGTGGTTTCTTGCGTGCGGGGGGAGGGGGACATCGATTATTCTAGCAGAGTGAGTTAGGAATCTAAGAGGAAATCGAACGTAAGAGTAGGCACTGGGACTCGGGCGGGGAATCCCATTGCGGCCGCACGCGGCGTCACACGGCGCCGGCTCTTGCAACTCGGCCCATCCAGTTGCATTCGTTTTTTCCCCAACCATCCTGTGGTGTTGTGTCCTCGTTTTGAAGAGACGGTGGCCCGCGTCTCCCCTCCTCTCCTCCTCCTCCTCCTCCCCCTCCTCCTCCCTCCTCCCCCTCTTCCTTGCGTTTCACCCACCCAGTACGGCGTTTCGTGGCCCCATAGGGAGCTCCACCGAAGGCCCCCAGTGGCTGCGTTCGCATGGCGGCTTCGGGCCATTTCGGCACACCCCTCACGAGGATCGTGGCCCCATAGGGAGTTTCACCGAAAGCCCCAGTGGCTGCGTTCGCATGGCGGCCTCGGGCCATTTCGGCACACCCCTCACGAGGATCGTGGCCCCATAGGGAGCTCCACCGAAGGCCCCAGTGGCTGCGTTCGCATGGCGGCCTCGGGCCATTTCGGCACACCCCTCTCGAGGATCGTGGCCCCATAAGGAGCTCCACCGAAGGCCCCCAGTGGCTGCGTTCGCATGGCGGCCTCGGGCCATTTCGGCACACCTTTCACGACGATCGCGGCCCCATAGGGAGCTCCACCGAAGGCCCCAGTGGCTGCGTTCGCATGGCGGCCTCTTGCCATTTCGGCACAGTCCTCACGAGGATCGTGGCCCCATAGGGAGCTCCACCGAAGGCTCCCAGTGGCTGCGTTCGCATGGCGGCCTCGGGCCATTTCGGCACCCCTCACGAGGATCGTTGCCCCATAGGGAGCTCCACCGAAGGCCCCAGTGGCTGCGTTCGCATGGCGGCCTCGGGCCATTTCGGCACACCCCTCTCGAGGATCGTGGCCCATAGCGGAGCTCCACCGAAGGCCCCAGTGGCTGCGTTCGCATGGCGGCCTCGGGCCATTTCGGCACACCCCTCTCGAGGATCGTGGCCCCATAGGGAGCTCCACCGAAGGCCCCAGTGGCAGCGTTCGCACGGCGGCCTCGGGCCATTTCGGCACACCCCTCACGAAAATCGTGGCTTCCACCGAAGGCTCCAGTGGCTGCGTTCGCATGGCGGCCTCGGGCAATTTCGGCACACCCCTCACGAAGATCGTGGCCCCATACGGAGCTCCACCGAAGGCGCCAGTGGCAGGGTTCGCTTGGCGGCTCGGGCCTTTTTCGGCACACCCCTCACGAGGATCGTGGCCCCATAGGAGCTCCACCGAAGGCTCCAGTGGCTGCGTTCGCATGGCGGCCTCGGGCCATTTCGGCACAGTCCTCACGAGGATCGTGGCCCCATAGGAGCTCCACCGAAGGCCCCAGTGGCAGCCTCCCTCATGGCTCTTAGAGCCCTCTCCTGCTTCTGCTCCTCGGTCAGGGGGGCGCCGTCCTCGTCGTCGTCGGCGCCCGCGAAGACGGCCACGAACGTGTCCCTGAGCATGTCGGGCTCCGGCGGGAAGTTGTGGCCACATCGGGAGCGCGGGCGAAGTTTTTTTTTTTTTCCCCCCAGAATTGCGGTAGTCACGGCTGCGTATGGTTGGGTCTTTCGCCAGGCTAATTCTAATTGCATTCAGTTTCCCTCAGTACACTCAGCTTCCTTCAATTACATACAGTTTCCTCATTTTTGCACCTCGTTTCCATCAGTTGCAGTCAGTTCTTCTTTAAATCCCAGTTTCATTCAGTTGCAGTCAGTTTCACCATTGCATGCAGTTTCCTTCAGTTACACCCGGTTTCCCTCAGTTGCACCCCGCTTCGTTTAGGTACGCACAGTTTCCTTCCGTTGCTTTCAGCTTGTCCTGAGCTATCGAAGACGCCTACGGCGAATCACCGCCGCCCCCTGCCTTTTTGGAAGCGCCTATGTGGCCGAACGTTGAGGCCAGACCTGCCAAGCTATCGGACCACGTGTTCCCCGAATCGGTTTGGAAGCCTTCGGGGAACACGTGGGCATCTTGAAGGTCATCTTGGCCGTCTTGGAGGCCTCTTGGGCAAGCTTTGGGCGATCTTTGGGGCTTTTTGGGCCGTCTCGGGCCAGCTTCGAGCCAACTTCGGCCATCTTGGTGGGTTCCTGGCACGTCTGAAGCCGTCGGAAGCCGTTTTGGGGGCCTCTATGGGCCGACTTGGGGCCCGCTTGGAATGCTCCAGGGCCGTATTGGAGGCCATCTTGGGCGTCTTGGAGGCCATCTTGGGCGTGTTGGAGGCCTCTTGGGCCCTCTTGGGGCCCTCTAGGGGCCATCTTGGAGGCCACTTGGGCCATCAGGGGGCTCTCTTGGGGGCCTCTTGGGCGATCTTGGGGGCTTCGTGGGCCGTCTTGAGCCGTCGGAGAGCCGAAAGGCGCAAATGCCAAAATCCTTCAAAAACCAAGGGAAA
>CAUYUJ010001778.1:0-65000 GCA_963575745.1 Prorocentrum cordatum
CATGATCATCATCATCATCATCATCATCATCATCATCATCATCATCATCATCATCATCATCATCATCATCCTCATCATCATCATCAGCATCATCATCACCATCATCATCATCATCATCATCATCAGCATCAGCATCAGCATCATCATCATCATCATCATCAGCAACATCATCATCATCATCAGCATCATCATCATCAGCTTCCACGGCCTCCGTCTCACCCCACTTCGTCGCCGACGTCGTGGTCCGCTTAAGGGTCGGCGGCACGGGCCGTCAGGCCTTCGCAATCAATCCGGGAGGAAATCCTACCCCCAGGGAAGCGGTCGGAAGCTCAGGGGCCGCGGATTGGAAAATGCATGTCGGCGTATGTCGGGAACGGCACAAGCATAAACTTCAGGAGAGACCCGCGCGGACCTCCCTCGAGGACTGGCAGAACCCCTGTAGCGAAAGCTGCTTGGGCAATCCACACGCGCGCGCCTGCACATTCAGTCCCCCCGGAAAGAATCACGAACCAACGTCCAAACACAACCAAATGTATCTTGCGAAGCGCACGTCGATTAGCGAAACCTGCCGGGGACCGCACTGGCACTCTCGTATGCCAATGTCGAGTGGAACAGTGCAGATTTCCTCGGTCGACTTGTCTTGGTGGGCGTTCCTGAGACGAAGCCAAGACGAGGATAAACTCAGGTGAAGACAAGTCGAGAATATCTGAGATCTGGCGGCTTTGGAGGATGTCTCTGGCGCCGCGGCCTTCTCAGAGCGTTCCAGAACGCTCTGGAACGAAATGATCCTCGTCCTGGCTTCTTCCGCATTCTCTCCATGCACGACTCCCGGATCGGCGCCGGGACACCTCGCAGCACCTCCGGCGCCGCCCCGAGGAGTCCGTGCGGACCTTCGCGCGACCTCCTGTCCACCGCAGGCACCCACAGCTTCGTGCGTCGCGCGCCGCGCGAGTCTCAGCGGCGCGCGACTCGCTTTGCGCCCTCCCGAGGAAGCCGTGCGGACCAGCGCAGGCTCCTGTTGAGCCGAGGGCACCCGCCGCTTCGCGCGCCGCGCCCCGCGAGATGCCCCAGCGACGCGCGATGCTCCCCGCACCCCCGCGCCAAACCCCCCTTGGATGATGGGCCTGTTTTCCACCACCACCACCACCACCATAAGGAGGAGGAGGAGGAGGAGGAGGAGGAGGAGGAGGAGGAGGAGGGAGAGGAGGAGGAGGAGGAGGAGGAGGAGGAGGAGGAGGAGGTGGAGGAGGAGGAGGAGGAGGAGGAGGACACCCCCCTCCTACTTACGGTGGTGGCGGTGGAAAACAAGCCCACCCTTGGAGAGGGGCAGCCGCCCCGGCCCAGGCCGCGAGGCGCGCGGAGCGAGCGCGAGCTGGCCTCTGCGCCCCCGCGGGGGGGCCCGGTTTTTGCCGAGCAGGGCGAGGCGAGACACCGACGGCTCAAAACCTCGGGGGCGTCCCAGGTCGAGCTGGGGATCGACTGCAGGATTGAGTTGCCTCGAAGGTGTATTTTCCAGCCGGATCTGTGAAAGAGGCGCAGGAGTGCTCCGTAGATCTACGGAGCACTCGACATATTTCCTGTAGATTCGACGGGAAACAAATTTTTGGGGCATACCAATTCTGTGGTCGATCCCCTACTCGGCGAGAGAGGGGCGTCCCAGAGGGGGGGCGCAAAGCATGGCCGGCGGCATGTGCACGGCCTGGGGGGGGGGCGTAGTGAAGTAAGAAGAGGCGCCACATACATGAAGTCTGGGGAGAGATCCACCCTCCCCTAGTCGTCACCCCCCTCTTTGCCGCCCCCCGAAAATCGATCCCTAGATATTTCCCAGGGTCCGAACGCACCTGCTGTCCGAGCTGCGTTCTCCGCCGTGGTGACGAGTGACGAGGGGCCCGCCCAAAGGTCAACTATCCCACTCACCATCAAGCATACATTCTGCGTGCACCGTGTGGTCGTGGGGAAACACCAGCAGATGTCGCCGCGCCGCTTGTTCTGAACGCGTCCAGCTGGACGACGCCGACACAACGGCAAACCCACGGCGAGCCCTGCGCCTAAGCCAGGCGAACACGCCCAGCTCGGAGGAATCGAGACGCCGGGATCTCAGGGCTGATAACTCACGCAGTTGATTCCCCTCCGGCCTTCAGGCTGCGGACCCCTCCAGGCGAAGACGCCGATCTCCGCGGGCTTCTCGGGCGCCGGCTCCGCGGGCCTCGGAGGCGGCGCGGGCGGCAGCAACGCCCAGTCGTCGCCTGGCCCGGGGGCGAGGCTCGGCTGGCCCGTGGTCTGCATGAGCCTCTCGAACTGGCGGCCCAAGAGGGACACCTCTCCGGTCGGACGGCAGCGGGGGGCCCTGAGAACCGGGCGCTTGGATTTGTGCCCGCATCGGAGATGGACAGAACCCCCTTCCGTAAAACGTGGTGTAGTGAAAACGGCCGCGGACCCAAACCTGGCGGGCGCACGCCTGGAAAATGACGGCCGCGGCGCCCTCTCGAGAACCGAAAACGGACAACTCGCTAATCGACGCGTCAGGGTGGGAGGTCTGTCCACCCCCGATCGCACCCTACAGGGGCGCTTTCGCACGGAGCCGGGCCCCGGGGCCGTCTGCAGATCGCTCCGGCTCGAGACATGCAGCAGGAAGGTGGGGTCTCTGGGGCTCTGGCCGTGACATCTGCGGTGTTGCAGTGTCTCCGCGACGTCGGATCTCAGCGGATGGCAAAGGGGGGCTAACGAACCAGCTCACGTTGCCAATCTCTCTGGCGCCTCCTGGTGCCCAGAAGCACCCATGTATCGAGGAGAGCGCCCAGACACCTTCCTGGTCGGACGGAAGGATGGATAGCCCAGACCTCCAACATATGGAATAAATCACGACGTAGGTTGTTTTGTGGCATTCAGCCTCCAAGGACACTCAACGGACCCCAAGACCTTGAAAAAAGGCCGCAGTCCCGGGGAAGTGATCCAGACCTCTGGGAGCCGCGTTGCACAGAAATCACGACGTCGGATACCTGGGGGGATACTACACGGGGGGCTGGCGAACCAGCCTCGTCGGCGAGGATCCTGGCGCCTCCCCCGGCGCCAGGGGGCGCCCGAGGCCAGCAGATGTCGCAACGCCCCCTCTCCCTATCCCCACCCCCCTCGCCCGCCCCGAGCCTTGCGCGGCCCGGTCATCTCCGTGATGGCATGGATGGGGAGCATCACGTAGCGCCCGTCCACCTTGCCGACGGTGATGCCGGAATACCCCGCCATGGAGCCGTGCACGGCGTGCTGGGCCAGCACCGAGCAGTAGACGCTGTCGTTGGCGTTCGCGGGTACTGCGCGGATCGTGTAGGTCGGGTCGATGAACTTCACTGTGAGGGGCACCTGCATTTTCTGGAAGTGCTCCTGAGAGAAGACACCAACGCGCAGACATGACCCTGTCGGAGCTCCGCGCGGAGATCTGGGATCGGCGCTGGCCCCCCCGCCTCTGGTGCCGCTCCTGGCGCGGTCGCGTGGAAACGAAAAGCTACCGATGCCGCCGGGGTACGCTCTGACCAGACTTGCGCGGCGAATCCAGCGGTGGCGACGAGAGCGTCCGATGAGGCCCGCACAGGCGAACACAACAAGGGTCATGCGCCAGGGAGGGAGGCCCAAGGCCGACTCCAAGAAAGCCCGCGCGGAGGTCAGAATACACTCCCGCGCGTGCATACATGCTGGACGCCGGCGTTGCGCACAGGGCTGGGAGCGTGGAGCCCGAGAGTCTAGGAACCCATCCGGGGCCCCAAATCTGGCCGAACTCGGCGCGCTCCCCCCAAAACGCCGACCACGACATGCCCCAGTCCGATCTTCCTCCACCGATATTCCGGCCAGCGCCCACATATGCCCCACAGCGCATCATTTTTCTTCCTCAGGCTCCAGCAGCGCGGCCTGCAGCCAAGGCCCGACGTCGGCCAGCTTCCGGTTGCCGCCCGCGTCGCGCTCCCCAGAGCTCCTGACAAGGCTCGACCCGAACATCCTGCTCCGTCGCTCTGTTTTGGCTCCGCCTTTCGCTGCGGAGCGAAGCCAAAACGAAAACAGCGCACGAAATCGCCAAAACATCTTTAGCTCGAGCCCTGGCTCCTGATGAGGGTGTCGCCGCAGCCCTCCGCCACGACCACGACGGCAAAGCCCTGCCTAGAGGAACAACAACAACAGCAACAGCAACAACAACAACAACAACAATAATAATAAGTTTAAGACTGTTCGCCCTTATATGCTCGAGTGTCCAATAACGCGTATTTCCCAAACCCTCGATACCCGCCCTCTTCGTCTTCGATCGAACCCCTTTTGGGGGGTATACCTTTCTTCCCTGCAGGCCGGGCCCCGGCAAGCGGCGGGGCGGCAACAACAACAACAACAACAACAACAACAACCACAACAGCAGCAACAACAACAACATCCATTTTACCCTCATGCGCCATGCTTTCACACGAAACATGCGACCATCATGGTAACCATCCACATCATGGGGAACTCGTGTTCTGTTGCGGTACTATAGCGGGGTCCGTTATTCCCATTCCCAGATATCCCGCCCAATGAGGTCTTGCAAACACCTCCTCCGAGGAATTTCAACATATCCCGCCTCGTAAACACATGCCCGCGCCTTGCTGCGCCGATGCGAGATCGCCAGTAGAACCCCAGCGAAGGGTAAAGCACAAGGAAGTATCGAACGATAGGATTGCCTTGGTGGGGATGGGGGCTGTCGGCGGTGAGGCAAGGACCTGGCCCTGAATAGAAAAGGAGGAAGCCTCGATCAGGGCTGCTGTTGTTGCTGGGAGCGGCGCCAATGCTGAAGAGAGTAGGGCGCTAGTCCAGCGTAAAGCAAAACGAAGTCTCGAGCGGGAACGCTGGTTTTGTTGGGACGGCGGCTTTCGTCGGCGAGGAAGAACACCGCCTTGAGCAAGAAAGGAAGAAGCATCGAGCGGGAACCGTGGTGTTGTCGGGACGGGGGCTGTCGGCGGCGAGGAACAGCACCGTCCCGAGGAAAAAAAAAACATCTCGAGCGGGAGCGTGGTTCTTGCTGGGAGCGGCGCCAATTCAAAAGAGAGTTAGGCGCTAGTCCAGCGTAAAACGGAGGGACGTCTCGGGCGGGAGCGCTGGTTTTGTCGGGGCGGCGTTCTTCGGCGGCGAAAGGGAACACCGCCTTAAGTAAGAAGGGGGGAACATCGAGCGGGAGCACTGGTTTTGTGGTTGTCGGCGGCGATGAACACCACCGTCTTCAGGAACAAGGGAGGAAGCCTCGAGCGGGAGCGTTGTTCTTGCTGGGAGCGGCGCCAATTCAAAAGAGAGTTGGGCGCTAGTCCAGCGTAAAACGGAAGGAAGTCTCGAGCGGGAGCGCTGGTTTTGTCGGGGCGGCGGTTCTCGGCGGCGAGGAGGAGCACCGCCCTGAGTAAAAAGGGAGGAAGCCTCGAGCGGGAGCGTTGTTTTTGCTGGGGGCGGCGCCGATGAGAGAAAGACTAGCGCGCCAGTCCAAGGTAAAACGGGAGGAAGTCTCGAGCGGGAGCGCTGGTTTTGTTAGGACGGCGGCTTTCTTTCGGCGGCGAGCAAGAACACCAACCCTGATTCAAAAAAAAAACGTCTCGAGCGGGAGCGTTGTTGTTGTTGTTGGTGGTGGTGGTGGTGTTGTTGTTGTTGTTGTTGTTGTTGTTGTTGTTGTTGTTGTTGTTGAACATTATTTATTCTAAAGAATAATTATTGTTGGGCCCCCTGGTGCACGCCCCCCCTGCGCCGCCTAGGCCGCAGCTACATTTTCATCATTTTCGTGAGGAAGCCTCAGGTAAAACGATGTGATCCAGATCCGGTTGTTTTGTTGTAATCCGTTTTCCCTTGCAAAAAACACTATAAAATGACATTTCTTGTTCTAATATAATCAAATTTCAAGAATCCCTTGCAAAAAATAAGGTAAAGTGGACATTCGCGCGCGCAAGACGAAATCCTTCCAAAAGCTTAGTGTTCGGAGCGATTTTAACATAAAAACATCAAAAAACCAATGGTTTTTCAACAAAAAAATGTCAAAATCTCATCCCGCGCGCTCTTGCGGATTCGTAGGAAACCCAACACTTTTTAAACATTTCTGTCAAACGGGCTTTTGCGAGCAACTTTTTCGAACTTCTGCGACAACGGTTGCGCACCTGCCAGGGCCATCATCCCTGTCAAATAATACCATGCGGGACACATTCGTTTTTTCTTCGCGCGCGCACGCCGTCGTCGTCGGCCGCGGGGCCCTGAATAGTAGCCACGGTCGTCCGCATGCCACGAAGTGAAGTGTCCGAACGTCATAGGGCGGGAAGCTGGGTGTGGGTGGTGGCGAAGAGTCGTTTGGAAATTTGGTAGAGCTTGAACCGGCCCCCCCACAAAGTGGGGGTATTGCCCGCCTCCTATGAAAACCCTGGCACTGGTGAGAACGGAGTGTCCCCAGTCTTAAATGATTGTTGTTGTTGTTGTTGTTGTTGTTGTTGTTGTTGTTGTTGTTGTTGTTGTTGTTGTTGTTGTTGGGGGGCAGGTTTTGGCGGTCCCCCAAACCGCTCGAGCGTGAGCCTCATTTTCAATGAAACTGTAGCCGGCGCCTCGGCGAGAGCGCCAGGGCGCCTGCAAGGGGTCCAACAATGATATTGTTCAGCAGTTAACATGCAACAGCAGCAGCAACATCAACAACAGCATCAACAACGACAACAACAACAGCAGCAACAACAAAACAACGGTATGGGCATAATTCCTCGGACGTCCGAGCGGCTTTCCTGGATCGGCGCCAGAAGCGCCGCAAGGGAGGCCCAGCGCAGGTCCTAGAAATCCGCGCGGACCTCCGAGGAATCATGCGTATTAGCGGACGAAGCACAATATAACATAAACTGTTCCGTCACCGGGGGTGCCTGTCCCAGGGCCGCTGGAAAGTTTATACCTGGACGTGCCACCGTAGGGGTCTAAACTTCCAGCCGCCCCGGGACAGGCGTCCCCGACGGTGAAAAAGTTTATGTTATACCGTTCTTCGCCCGCTAAGCTTATGCAATTTTGTCGTTCTTCGATCGCCTCTTCACGACCTTGATCAGGTGCGTGAGCAGCTTCGGCAACGACACGTCCATCTCGGGCAGGAGGCACACGTCCACGTGCCGGGCCGCCAGGACCGCCTCCATGGCGATCCAGCCGCAGTGCCTGCCCATCAGCTTCACCAGCCCGATGCAGTTGGCGTTCGAGGTCGCCTCCGTGTAGGCCGAATCGATGGCCTTGACGGCCTCTGTGCACGCCGTCTTGAACCCGAAGGACCTGTCCAAGATAGGGATGTCGTTGTCGATGGTCTTCGGAATGCCGACGACCGCACACTCGTGGCCAATCTGCTGCGTGCACTTGAACATCTCCATAGCGCCCCGGTGCGTCCCGTCGCCTCCAATTATGAAGCACTGGCTCACGCCCTGCTCCTGAAGCGTCTTGGCGATGTCCGCGTGGGGCGGATTGCCACGGTCGCTCACCAGGATCGTGCCGCCCTTGTTGTGGATGTCCTGCACCACCCCCGGAGTGAGCTGCATCCAGCTGCTCGGCTGCACCATCCCTCTGTATCCGCCGCGGCAACCATGGATCCGCGTCACGCCGTACCGCGTCAGGGTCATGACGATCTCCCTGATGACAGAGTTGAGCCCTGGGCAGAGGCCGCCGCAAGTCACGATCACGGCAGCGCTCTCCGCTGGGTCGAAATGAAGGACCTCCCGTGGTCCACCCAGAAGCATCTGATAGTAGATGTGCCCCCTGTCATCTCTCTTGTTGAACCGCATCAATGTTGTGGTGGCCCAAGCCTGGTCGTCCAGAAACGCGCGGTGGTCCGTGCCGTGGCTCTTGTTTGGAAGCCTCTTGGAAGGGAACACAGTGCCCAACGTCACAACGCCCAGCTTCTGAACCTCGTCGCCTGGCTCGAGCACCTCGTTGATGCTGCTCGGCAGCGACAGGCTCCGCAGCACGGTGTCCGAGTCCATGTCTGCCGAACGCGAGCTGGGCCGCACACCGTCCGGCGTAAAGTCTGGCTGCGTGGTCGTCTCGATCAGCCTCTTGAACCAGCGGCCCTGCGTGTCCACGCGGCGGCCCCGCTGCTGGGTGATGCAGTGGATTGGCAAATACACGTAGCGCTCGTGCACCTTCCCGACAGTGGCTCCCGAGAACCCGGCCATTGCCCCGTGGACGGCGTTCTGCGCCAGTGCCGCGCAGTACTGACTGTCAAAAGCGTTTGCTGGCACCGACCGTATCATATACGTGGGGTCGATGTATTTGATCGTCAACGGCAGGCCCAACTGCTTGAAGCGGTCCGTAATCGCGCTCTTCAGCCACAAACCGATGTCGGCCAGCACCTTGTTCCCGCCCGCGTCCCGCTCGCCGCTGCTCTGGATCATGGTGTCGCCACAGCCCTCGGCTACAACGACGACTGCGTGCCCTTTCGTCCTCATCAGGTGCTCGACGTGCACGAGCACCTTCTCGGCGTCGATGCTCATCTCGGGCAGCAGGCAGATGTCCGCGTGCCGCGCCGAGAGCACAGCGTCCATGGCGATGAAGCCGCAGTGCCTGCCCATCAGTTTGACAAGGCCGATGCAGTTTGCGTTGCAAGTCGCCTCGACATAGGCCGAGTCCACCGCCTTGACGGCCTCTGTGGTAGCTGTGTCAAACCCGAAGGTCTGATCCAACATGGGCACGTCGTTGTCAATGGTCTTGGGCACGCCGATCACAGCACACTCGTGGTCGATCTCTAAGCAGGCATCGGAGGACTGCATAGCGCCTTTGTGGGTGCCATCCCCGCCCAGCACGAAATACTGTCGCACGCCCTGTTCCTTGAGCACCTGGGCCATCTCCGCAACGGGCGGGTTGCCACGGTCGCTGACCAGCATGGTTCCGCCCTGCGTGTGGATCTCCTTCACGGAGTCGGGCGTCAGCTGGATCCAGCTCTCGGGGTGGACCACGCCCTTGAACCCGCCTTTGATGCCCCAGATGCGTCGCACGCCGTAGTCCCAGAGCGTCATGACGATTTCTCGTATGACGGAATTCAGTCCAGGGCAGATCCCCCCGCAACTGACGATGGCGGCACAGGAGGCGGGGTCGTGGGGGTCGAAGTGCAGCTTCTCCCGCGGACCGGCTCTTATCATGTGGTAGTACGTCGCCCCCTGGCCCCCGATGCCAGTCAGGAACGACTGGGTGGTCCACGACAAGTTGTCCTGCAGCGCCGTTTTCTTGCCCGTCTCGTTCAGCGTCGTGGGCAAATCGTACACACCGAAGCGCTCAGAGAGGTGGAAACAGGTCAGCTTGCGGATCTGCGCCCCCTCTGCCAACAGGTCGCCGCGCTGTAGCGGCCTCGACTCCTTGGTGCAGCCGAAGCCGTCAATGCACGTGAGCTTCGTGTTGGGGATGCGCACCTCCAAGCCAGCCTCATCGTGCAGCTCGGCGTTCGAACGAAGGTGACGTCCGCTGAGGCTTGGTTCGATGGGCTTGGCCTTTGTCAGGCCCTCCACTCCGAGATGAGGCTGCAATGTTGCGGCCAGCAACCGCTCATAATCCAGGCCTTCAGGGTTGACTCTTCGGTTCGGCGTCCCAGTGATGGCCCGTATGGGCAGATAGACAAAGCACTCGTCGACCTTTCCGACAGTGACGCCCGTGTAGCCAGCCATGCCCGCGTGCACGGCCCCCTGCGCCAGGCTGGAGCAGTAGATGCTGTCGTTGGCGTTCGCGGGCAGCGCGCGGACCATGTACGTGGGGTCCACGTACTTGACCGTGAGGGGCAGGTTCAGCGACTTGAAGTGCGACAGCATCGTCTCCTTCAGCCACACTCCGGCGTCGGACAGCTTCTTGTTCCCTCCACCGTCCACCTCGCCAGAGCTCTTGATGAGCGTGTCCCCACAGCCCTCAGCGACCACCACGACGGCGTACCCCTTCTGCTTCACGAGCGAGACGCAGTACTCAAGTACGCGCTCGGTGTTCACGTCCATCTCAGGAAGCAGGCAAACGTCTGCGTAGCGCGCCGCGAGCACAGAGGTCATCGCAAGGTACCCGCAGTGGCGCCCCATAAGCTTCACCAGGCCGATGCAGTTCGCGTTGCAGGTGGCCTCCACATAAGCAACCCGGATCGCATTGAGCGCCTCACTGCACGCCGTGTCGAAGCCGAACGTCCTGTCGAGGATCGCGATGTCATTGTCGATCGTCTTAGGCACCCCGATAACCGCACACTCCCATTCGAGTTTCTTCAGCGCTTGGCATGTGGCGTAAGCGCCTCGATGCGTCCCATCGCCGCCGATGACGAAGTACTGACGGATGCCCTTGCTGCGAAGGACCTTAGCAGCATCCTCCTCGGGTGGGTTGCCACGGTCGCTCACCAGGATGGTCCCGCCCTGCATGTGGATGTCCTGGACGTTGTCGGGAGTCAGCGTCAGCCACGTCTGCGGGTTCACGGTCCCCTTGAATCCGCCCTTGATGCCGTAGACCTTCTTCACGCCGTAGGCGAAGAGGCTCATGACGATCTCGCGGACCACGGAGTTCAGCCCTGGGCACAGGCCACCGCACGTCACGATGGCCGCGGCCACCTCGTCCGGCCTGAAGTGCAGCACCCTCCGGGGCCCGGACCGCAGCAGTTGCAGGTTCACCCCGAGCAGCTCGACCCGCGGCCCGCTCCTGGCAGGATCGGTCAGCATCGCAGCGGGGCATCCGATCGAATTGGAACGCGCGTCGGACAGACCGCATCCGCACGGAGTCGAAACCGGATCGGATCGGCTGCGCCGGCCTAGCAGCGCCATGGAAGCATCGGGCCGCGCCGCATCGCAGGAAAGTCGACCTCGAATCGGATCGAGCCGGCCGGAATCGGCATCGAACCGGATCGATCGGATCCCAGTGGGCCGTGCTCCTGGTGTGCCCCAGCGCCCCAGTTACCCAGGACTCCGCGCCCATGAAGCGGAGCGAGGCGCCTTGCACGCTCTCCGCGAGCGTGGTGGGCACCTCCCTGGTGCCGAAGGCGTCCCTCAGGTGCTCGAGCTCCATCCTCGGCTACTCGCAAGGGCGGCCCTGGGCAAGAGTGCCCACTCGTGCGCGGCGTCAGGGGTGAGTGGGGGGCGTGGGCAGGGGGCGCTGCCACAGCATCGCAGTCAGCGATCGGGGGCCCCAGTGGCCCCGTTCAGAAGGTCACGCTGGCGAAGGGCCACTCTCTAGAAGGGCAAAAGCACAATTTCTAGCTCCGCGCGGACCTCCGAGAAATGATGCTTGCAGGCGAGGCTGATTGAAGAGCACACGCAAGAGGACACAAGACCCTTCCAAGCGTTTACGTTGCCATAGGAATGTGGAAAGCGTGGGCGCCGCCAGGGGGGCCCATCGCCGATCCAGGAAATCCGCGCGGGCCTCCGAGAACTGACTGGACGCCCGAATTATCTGCAATCTCTGCGGTCCAGGGTAACTCCGGCTTGGGCCCCCGAGGCCCGAATCTGTAGTTCCCCCGGACCGCCCCCAGCCCTGATGATTCGAAAGGGTCGGGCACCGAATTATCAAGGATAACTGCGGTCCAGAGGAGCTCCGGCGTGGCCCCCGAGACGCGAATCTGCAGTGAATTACCCCCCTGACCGCCCTCAGCCCTGATGCTTCGGGGCTCTGCCTACTAGAAAAAGAAACACGCGGCGCCGCCCCTGGCGCGCTCCGCCGCCCCTGGCGCGCTCTGCCGCCCCTGGCGCGGTCCAGCGCAGATCCCAGGAATCCGCGCGAAGCGCAAAAAGTTCATGTTTATGGCGTTTACTTTCTCTTTTTCCCAACCCTCCTGCGTTGGGTTCTCGTTTTGAATAGAGCACTGCTCGCGCGTCTCCTTCCTTCCCGCCCCCTCCCGTCCCTCTCTTCCCCCCTGCCTTTGACCTCGCCATCCCTGGGGGGCTGCGATCTGTGAAACTGTCGCCACTTTCGAGGCCTGCTGGGGGGCCCAGCACAGTGGGTACTCACCGCAGACTCAAATGGGACCTCGCCATCCCTGGGGGGCTGCGATCTGTGAAACTGTCGCCACTTTCGAGGCCTG
The DNA here is from genome assembly GCA_963575745.1 of Prorocentrum cordatum. Classification (NCBI taxonomy): domain Eukaryota; class Dinophyceae; order Prorocentrales; family Prorocentraceae; genus Prorocentrum; species Prorocentrum cordatum. Next base: position 12,017 of record CAUYUJ010001778.1, read on the forward strand.
CTGGGGGGCCCGCGCAGTGGGTACTCACGGCAGACCCAAATGGGACCTCGCCATCCCTGGGGGGCTGCGATCTGTGAAACTGTCGCCACTTTCGTGGCCTGCTGGGGGGCCCAGCACAGTGGGCACTCACGGCAAACTCAAATGGGACCTCGCCATCCTTGGGGGGCTGCGTTCTGTGATACTGTCGCCACTTTCGAGGGCTGCTGGGGGGCACAGCACAGTGGGTACTCAACGCAGACTCACATGGGACCTCGCCATCCCTGGGGGGCTGCGATCTGTGAAGCTGTCGCCACTTTCAAGGGCTGCTGAGGGGCCCCGCACAGTGGGTACTCACCGCAGACTCAAATTGGACCTCGCCATCCCTGGGGGATTGCGATCTGTGAAACTGTCGCCACTGTCGAGGACTGCTGGGGGGCCCAGCACAGTGGGTACTCACCGCAGACTCAAATGGGACCTCGCCGTCCCTGGGGGGCTGCGATCTGTGAAACTGTCGCCACTTTCGAGGGCTGCTGGGGGGCCCAGCACAGTGGGTACACCGCAGACTCAAATCGGACCTCGCCATCCCTGGGGGCAGCGATCTGTGAAACTGTCGCCACTTTCGAGGCCTGCTGATGGGGCACAGCACAGTGGGTACTCACCGCAGACTCAAATGGGACCTCGCCATCCCTGGGGGGCTGCGATCTGTGAAACTGTCGCCACTTTCGAGGGCTGCTGGGGGGCCCAGCACAGTGGGTACTCACCGCAGATTCAAATTGGACCTCGCCATCCCTGGGGGGCTGCGATCTGTGAAACTGTCGCCACTTTCGAGGGGTGCTGAGGGGCCCAGCACAGTGGGTACTCACCGCAAACTCAAATTGGACCTCGCCATCCCTGGGCGGGTGCGATCTGTGAAACTGTCGCCACTTTCGAAGGCTGCTGAGGGGCACAGCACAGTGGGTACTCACCGCGGACTCAAATTGAACCTCGCCGTCCCTAGGGGGCTGGCGATCTGTGAAACTGTCGCCACTTTCGAGGCCTGCTGGGGGGCCCAGCACAGTGGGTACCCACGGCAGACTCAAATGGGACCTCGCCATCCCTGGGGGGCTGCGATCTGTGAAGCTGTCGCCACTTTCGAGGGCTGCTGAGGGGCCCAGCGCAGTGGGCACTCACCGCGGACTCAAATGGGACCTTGCCGTCCCTGGGGGGCTGCGATCTGTGAAACTGTCGCCACTTTCGAGGCCTGCTGGGGGGCCCAGCACAGTGGGTACTCACCGCAAACTCAAATTGGACCTCGCCATCCCTGGGGGGCTGCGATCTGTGAAACTGTCGCCACTTTCGAGGGCTGCTGATGGGCCCAGCACAGTGGGTACCCACACGCAAATTCAAATTAGAGCTCGCCATCCCTGGGGGGCTGCGATCTGTGAAACTGTCGCCACTTTCGAGGCCTGCTGGGGGGCCCAGCACAGTGACGCCACACGCAGATTCAAATTAGACCTCGCCATCCCTGGGGGGCTGCGATCTGTGAAACTGTCGCCACTTTCGAGGCCTGCTTGCGGGGCCCATCACAGTGACGCCTCCCAAGTAGCTTACACATCAAGTTGATTGTCCATACAAGTTTCGGCCAACTCCTCGTTTCCATTGATATAAGTGGGTTGGGTACGTCGCAGGGTAATTCGATCCATCCAAGGACAACTGCAGTCCGCAGTAACTCTAGCTTGGGCCCCCGAGACGCGAATCTGTAGTTACCCCCCTGACCGCCCCCAGCCCTGATGCTTCGGGGCCCTGATTACGTGCAATCGCATCCTTTGGAGGAGGAGGAGGAGGAGGAGGAGGAGGAGTAGGACGAGGGAGAGGAGGAGGAGGAGGAGGAGGAGGAAGGAGGAGAGGAAGAAGGAGGAGGTGCAGTCGCGTCCTCCGGATCTCGTCGGCCGCCGGCACGATGCCGGCGAGGTCCGCGGGCTCTGCACACGCCAACACGGGCACCTGCTCCGGCTCCGGCGGCGCGGCGTCGGGCCCGGGGTCTGGGGCCAGACTCGGCTGCCTCGTGCAGGCGATGAGCCGCAGGAACCTGCGGGTCCCAAGAACATACACCACCACCACGTCGATTCCTCATCCCTCCTCTACCCTCCTATTCCTTTCTTCTTTCCAGGGGTGGCGAGGGGGTGAGGGAGGTGGTGGTGGTGTATACGTTTGGGCCCCGCAGAACCAGCCACCCCTCAGGTCCACCCTGCGCGGCTTCTGCCCCGTGATCGCCTGGACAGTGAGACGAAGCTAGGGCGAGGATCGAATCGGGTACGGATAGTTCGAGAATCTCTGAGATCCAGCGGCTCTGGAGGACGTCTCAGGCGCCGCGGCCTTCTCAGAGCGTTCGGAACGCTCTGAGAGCGTTCTGAAACGCTCTGGAACGGATGTATCCTCGTCCTAGCCCCGTCCGAGACAGGATCAGTCAACATCGAATCGGGAAGTCGGATGGAGCCGACATGTGCGTCGGATCGGGCCGCATCGGCACGGGATGGACATCGGATCGGATGGGCCGCGCCAGGACGCACCACAGCGCCATGCAAGCATTGGCTCGCGTCGGATCGTCGGAATATCGGAATCGAATGGATCAGGCCAGTCGGAATCGACATCGAATCGGATCGATATGGGCCCTGCCTGGATGGGCAGCACCACGACCCGGCGGGACACCTGGCCGATCGTCACGCCAGTGTAGCCCGCCATGGCTGCGTGCACGGCGTTCTCCGCCAGCACCGCGCAGTACACGCTGTCGTTAGAGTTGGGCCTGACGGCGCGGATCATGTAGGTGGGGTCGATGTACTTGATGGTGAGGGGCAGCTTCACGGCCTTGAAGCGGTCCATGATCTTGTCCTTCAGCCAGGGCCCCACGTCCGCCAGCTTCACATTGCCGCCTGCGTCGCACTCCCCGGAGCTCTTCACGAGGGTGTCGCCGCAGCCCTCCGCCACGACGACGACCGCGTGCCCCTTGGACTGCAGCAGGTGCAGGCAGTGCTCCAGGACCCTGTCCAGCTGGATGTCCATCTCTGGCAGCAGGCATACGTCGACGAAACGGGCCGCGAGGCAGGCGTGCATCGCGATGAAGCCCGAGTGCCTGCCCATGAGCTTCACCAGGCCGATGCAATTGGCGTTGCATGTCGCCTCCACGTACGCCGCGTGCACCGCCTTGGTGGCCTCGGTACACGCGGTGTCGAAGCCGAACGTCCTGTCCAGCATCGGGATGTCGTTGTCGATCGTCTTCGGAACGCCCACCACGGCGCACTCCCAGCCCTCCTCGGCGGGAGAAGTGCATCAACGCAGACTTTCGGAGCTCCGCGCGGGTCTCTTGGATCGGCGCTGGACCCCCCCTTCCCTGGCGCGCAGGGGGGCCCAGCGCAGATCAGAGAAATCCGCGCGGACCCCGAACATGTACGTGCACGGTGGGGGCATCGGAGATAAGGAACCCTCGGACACGGAAGCCAGGGCCCGGAAGCCGGTGGAGAACTGAGGCCTGGCCTTGGGCACCACCGCCGCCCCCCCTCGGAGAAGGACCCCATGCAGGGCCTGCAGCCTCCCGGGCACGCTCCCTCCCCCACGCCCCCGCCGTGTGCACTTGCTGCTCCTCCTCGGCTCCTGCTTCATGGCCTCGTACGTGGCCTGCGCGCCCCGGTGCGTGCCGTCGCCGCCGATGACGAAGTGCGCCCGCACGCCCATGCGCCTCAGGGCCTGGGCCTGCTCCTCCACGGGGGGGTTGCCGCGGTCGCTCGTGAGCACCGTGCCCCCCAGGTCGTGGATGTCCTGGACGACCTTCGGGGCGGGACCGATGGGCACCCCAGACAGGCGGCGTCTCGAACGCCCTTCACAGTTTGTTGGCACCTCGGGGCCCTTCCTGGGCCTCGGGACCGTCAAACGACGACTCGGGATGAAAAGCCGGTCTTGGGGACGTGGTCGAGATGTCTGGGGCCCGCCTCGAAAACATCGAGAAGTCGGATTTCCGGGGTCGAGTCGGAAGATGCGATCGATTCGGGATGCGCGTCGGATCGGCCTACGACGGCACGGAATCGGAATCGGATCGAAACGGCCGCGCGGGGGTGCACAGCAGCGCCATGCAAGCATCGGGTGGCCGCATCGAATCGCTGAATATCGGATCGGGCGTTGCCAGACGTGCCCCTGGCCCAAGGTGCCCTCCCAGGATTTCCGACAAGGCCCCCACGGCCTCTAGAGGACCCCGTCACGAGGACCAGACGGCCCCAGGGGCTCCAAAACCGAGCGCAAAACTGGGGGCACCTTTTGAGCAGGGACCAACCGTCCTGGCATTCCTATAAGTCTACCACGAAATCTTCTAGAACAAGAAAGGATCGAATAGCAAAAACAGTGTTCTTAGAACGTGAGGTCGATCAGTCTCAGCCAGAAATGCTCTGAGAACATCTCGTACAGACCACAAAAGATTATTCCAACATTCTTTGGTGGGCCTATATGGGCAAGCCATGACGCCTCGCCACTCCTTGAGCCCTGGGCCAGGGGTGCCTTTGGCAACTCCCGACCGGAGTCGAATCGGAGCGGGCCGGCCGGAGCCGAGGTCAAGTCGGATCGATCGGGTCGACGCTTGTGCCCCGCCTTCGGGGTGAGCTCCACCCACTCCTGCGGCTCCTGCGCGGCCACGTTCAATGGGCGTTTGGGGGGAGAATCGCGCGGGGGTGTCTTGTCATCGCTCTGACGTCCATTCCCCGTGCATGTTACGATTTCGTGCGTGTAAGTTCTCGCAAGATGATCCGAGATGCTCCTCGATGGTCCTCTCGCCGAAAATAAATGCGCACGTCCCAGCGATGCCAAGGTGCAGGGATGGGGCCGTTCTTCGCGGTGCGTGGGCGGGGTGGGTCGCTATCGAGGGGCTGGGCTGGGTGGGCGTGAGGGGAGGGCCAGAACGGGCCGCCGCTCGGGGTGACAAAGGGGGAAGTAAGACGAAGCCAGGACGAGGATAACATCGGATGAGGATAAATCGAGAATCTCTGAATTCCGCCGGTTCTGGAAGATGTCTCGGGCGCCGCGGCCTTCTCAGAGCGTTCCGGAATGCTCTCAGAGCGTTCCGAAACGCTCTGGAACGGATTCATCCTCGTCCTAGCCCTGCCCGCCTCGCCCGAGGAAGTGCTCAGTGAGCAGCCTGGAGTACCCCTGCAGGTCAGGTTTCCGAATCACCGGCTGGGCTCACAATCCGAATAAGATTTGCTAACAAAGGATATGACGACCCCGATCCCAGGCTTCGTGGGGTCTTCGAATGGACCAGAAATTTGGGGCCCAACCCTGGGATACACCATGGGGGGTGGGGCGCCCATCCTCGACAGGGTAGCGTCCGAACAGCCGCCTTGGGGTGTATCCCAGGGTTTCCCTCCTTTTCTGAGCGCTTCAATTTTTCGTCAAAGTCGGGGGTGGGGGGAGAAGCATCGCCTGCGATCTGCAGCCAGGTGGTTCCCAGCGGAGGTGCCTGATACCTCAGTGTCGCTTGGACCCGCAGGGGTAGGGTTCGCAAGCGGTCGCCGAGCTCCGTCACGCCCTTGTACCCGCCGCGGATACCGTAGACCTTCTTGACCCCGTACAGGGCAAGCATCTGCACCACCTCTCAGCACAAGGAATGTGGCGACATCCGAACATGATGCCCACCAACAATCGATTCTCCTGAATCGCGTTGATTCGGTCACGTGGTGGACGAATTCCGAACCCTACCCCCGACGCCGATCGAGTTGCCTGAATCGTTGATCGGTGAGGGTAGGATTCGCATTTCGCCGCCGATAAGCGAAACGTGTCCTGAGGAAATGGACCCTGTTGGGGCCTGCACCTGGGACCTGGGACCAGCTCTTTTGGTCCTGATTCGGTGCTTGGCGGTCCTGGGGCCTGGGCCCCGGGCGGATCCGAGAAGCCAAACACAGCGAACAAAAACTCAGGACCCGCTTCGCTCAGGGACCCTTTTCCCTGGGCTTGGTTCATGGCACCACCTGTCGCACGACTGAGTTCAGGCCGGGGCAGAGCCCACCGCAAGTAACGATCGTTGCCACCACCTCCCCGGGCTCGAAGTGCAGCTCTTCCCTCGGCCCCGCGGACAGCATGCTGAAGAACTTCTGGCCCTCGCTCTGTCGCAGGATCGCCTCGGTCACCCAGGCGTCGCTCCCCACGAAGTGCGACGTCATGTCCCTTGTGAGACAGCGGAATACCGGCACACGCGCAGACTTTCGGAGGACCGCGCGGATTCCTCGGATCGGCGCCGACCCGACCGTGGCCGCGCCTCCCGGCGGCGCCGCCGGTCCAAGAAGTCCGCCAGGGCCTCCGAGAGCAGGACTTGACGCAGATGATCGGGCGCGGGCTCGTTGAGACATCGGCGGCCCTCGCGCCGGGCCGAGATCCACTCCCAGACATGCGACGTCCGAATTTTCTCAGGACGGCGACCCCGAAAGTCCAGACCCGTTCCCCGGGAAAGGTGTTTCATTCGTTTTTGGATGGTCCCGGGGGCCGGCGAAGGGCTTCTGGGGCCGAAAATGGCGAAAAACTTGCCGTCCTGACTTTTCTTACGACACGATCATGTCTGGGCTCAAAGTCGGTTCCCCGACCCCTCCCGGAGTTCGTCCGGACGCGCTCTTCGACGCGGGTCCAGCCGCGGGGACAAGAGAAGCCTCTGGGAGCCCCCCCCCCCAACAAAGACGAGGCACGCCAGGGAGGGCCGCCGATGTCTCGACGGGCCCTCTTTCGAGCTCCGACGCCCTGATGTTTTTCAATACGGGGTCCCCGGGTGCGCGTACTCCGCGACTCCGCTGGTCCTCCAAGGAGCCCACGGGAATGGCGGAGCCCACGAGAGTGGCGCGACAATTGCACAAGTCGCAACACCCAAGGGAGCTGCGAAGTCTCGCCCGAGCTCTGGCCCGCTTCCCCAGGACCGCACTGCCGTCTCGGGCAAGTGTTTCTGTACGGTCTCGGGGCCTGGCAAGGGCCCCCCAGCGCCAAACACGGCATGCAAACGCCGCCTGGATTCTAGTCAGTACGTTGGAGGCGTGAGCTCTCCGACCTTAGGGGAGTCGACACGCCGCGGCTCGGGAACGTCTCTCCGAGATTCTCCACCTGTAGAGGCCTCCCAGATGGGGTCCGAGCAGATGGGGTCGGAGGATCTCGCCGCATCGGCGATGCATCGGCCATGCACTGGTGACGTCGGCGATGCATCGGCGACGTCGGCGTGGAGAAAACTGGGCCCCACACCTAGCCGCATCGCCGATGCATCGCCAATGCATCGCCGATGCGGCGCGATCCTCCGACCCCGTCTGCTCCGACCCCATCCAGGAGGCCGAGAGCCTGGGGCAGTGCCAGGGGGGGCCGCCAACAGTGGGGTCGCCACTTCCTCAGGGCACGCCACTGTCTCGAGGAAGCGGGCGCTCCAGAGCACTCCAGGGCCGTCCAAAAGCCGCCTCGAGCTTGGATCCTGGAACCTCGTCTTCGAGGAGGAGCTGATGACCCCCTGCGATGCACGGACACACGCCATCATACCTGTGGGGGGTGCTGACCCGTGCCTCGCGACTTGAGGGCGCGTCATAGGTACGGGCGTAAGATGTCGGCCCCCGAGGGGGGGTCCTATGCGAGCGGGGACCCCCATGCTACGACCACCCCCAGAATCCCACCCTTGGAACTCTGGGCCTCGTCTTGCGCGGAGATCTAGCGACGCGAACAACATGAAACATCGTAAAAGATCACGGCTTGAGCGCCACACCCCACAATTCTGCGTCATTTTTGAAGCGGGATCGATCTGTTAGGATCCCCAGGCCCGAAAACACGCGAAAACTCCTGGCTCCCAAAAATTGAGACGCCAGGATCTCATGGTTTTGGGTCTCCGGTAATGTCCCTGTCCCCGAACACCCTTCGTCGTCATTTTTTCGTGACGTGGACCCCCAGAGATCCAGACCCGTTCCCCGGGACCATTTTTCATTCTGAGTCGGTCTCTGACGGCCCGGAGGCCTGGCGAGGGCCCCCAGATGCCGAAAACAGAGAAAACCCTTCCGTCGCGCTTTCTTTCAAACCTCGAGGGGGTCTGTGAGAGGTCTTTTTGGGAGACCCTACTCCCATTCCCAAGTTTTGGCACAGTTGCCTCCTTGTCACGTGCCTGCCTTCCCCCCCTTAGGGCACCATCCGTCCTTTCGGTTGCGCCGTGGTTTTCTGCGGTAGTTTTTAGTTGCCCCGCGAAACTTCCTGTGAGAGGTCCGCCGCCTTCCACCGAGGAGGAGATGCCACCTCCTTCGGTCCTCGAAGGCAAGGCTCTTCCTGGAATGCCTCACGCAGCCCCAGTGGTGGCCCCCCTGAGCTGCGGGGACAGGAAGCAACCACAACCGCATCGAGGACACACCCGAGGGGATGTCTTGTGCATGCCAAAAGCTGTCGGAACACCCACACGTGGTCGATGTGGCGTCCCGAGACGGCCAAGCCGACCACAACCACAACCAAAATGCTCATGTCGAGGTCGGTGGGCTCTCCCCCGAGGGGTCCTCCCGAAGAATCCACTCAGTTGTGGTTGTGGCTCCTTGTTGTGCCCGGAGGATCGCCGCCCGACCACCCTGAGGCGGTGGACCGAGCCCCCCGCGGGCAGCACGTCCCTCTCCACCAGCGGCCTCGCGGCCTGCCGCTCGCCGCCGGGGCCCTCCACCACAAAGGCGGGGCCCTCGAACCCCTGGCGGAGGAGGCGGAGGAGCCACAAGCCCAGACACCGTCCCGTTGCAAAAAAAGACGGCGGGAGGTTTTTGTTGGCAAGTGTTCGGGTCTCCGCGGGCCCTCGCATGGCCCCAGGGCCGTCAAAAACTGACTCGGGATGAACAATCCAAGGGCCGAGACCGTTGGGGAGCCCGTGTTGACAAAGATCCGGGCGAAGGGCCCAATGATGATACGCAACAGAAGTACCCCATAACTATTTTGGATGGGACCTCACCTAGGAGAGCCAAATGCATTAGGGATAGAGGAGTCGTATTGCAAACATATCAAACGAAACCATCAATACGTATGCTCAGGGATAACTTGCCCCAACACCCGGGGACCTGAGTCATGTCGCGAACGCATTGTTATTAGGGCTAGGGGGGGTTCGTGTTGTATGCTTACCAACAGCGATACTATTTTTTCCCACGGCGAAGTGAGTGCTCATCGCACCCTCTTGCTGACAGCAGTGGCTCCTGGAAAGGCGTTCCCCAGACGGGCGGCGAACACCGCCCGTCCCATACGCACGGCTTTGTGCCGGAGCCCTGCGGAGCTTCTGCTCCGGCAATGTGCATCGGTGAGTGCCGCAGTTGTGGGTATCGTCTTCAGCTGGAGCTCCCCCGTGTGAGCGACGATCAGAAACGGGTCGTGCTACGCGCGATGGCATGGCGAGGTTACGCCGCGGCTTACGCGGGCAACCAGCGCGGCACGCCACACTGGAGACGAGGGCGCTTATGCGCGACCTGACGCGGGCAGCTTACGTGCCAATGTCGGCGCAGACGGCCCAGCTTTTGGGCGCCGCTCATGTGGCAACGAAGCCTGTGAGCGGTGTGCTGGGGTGGTCGGAACTGCTTGCTGACGGTGCCACTGGGGCCGTTGGTGGAGCTTCATATGGGGCCACGATACGCCTGAAGGTGGTGCCGGCCATGGCGGGGATCGGCATGCGGGCTATGGGGTGGCCAAATGCGGACGGTGCAGCAAGAACCTTCGGTATAGCTCCCCATGGAGCCACGAAACGTGTCACGTGGACAGTGCCAGTAGAAGCCTCGGAGCTCCCAATGGGGCAACGAAACGTGTAAGCGGTGCGCCGAAATATCTTCTCCGGCCACATGCGGACTTTGCCAGTGGGACCTTCGGTGGAGCTCCCTGTGGGGCCACGAAGCGCGTGAGGGGACTGCCGACATGCGGCGGCCAAATGCGGACTTTGCCAGTGTGACCTTAGGTGGAGCTCCCTGTGGGGCAACGAAGCGCGTGAAGGGTGCGCTGAAGTCGACACGAGGAGGGCAGGGGCAGGGGTGCGAGGAGGGAGGAGCGGGAGGAGGGAGGAGTGACGCGGGACGCTGCCTCTCGTGAACGCAAGAACCCAATATCACAGGATGGCCGGGAAACAACAACATAACAGGCTGGGTGGGAGAAAAAACAGCATAACCAGAACTTGTCGGAGCTCCGCGCGAACTTCTCGGGTCTCGCGCTGGGCCACCCTGGCGCGCCTCCAGCGCCTTCTCTGGCGCGTCCAGCGCCGATCCAAGGCATCCACGCGGAGCTCCAAAAACAAACATGTGTGTATGCTTGCGGATGCCACGACTATGGAGAGAGAGAGAGAGAGTTGAACAGCCCCATCATCGAGTTATGGATGTCTGGTTAGTGTGCTTTGAATGTTTTTGTTGATGTCCTCCCTCTGCCGGGAAACAGAGATCATGCTTGTGCACCCTGTTTCTTTGGACGCCCGAAATGGGTACGGAAAAATGGGTACAATGCCCAACAACAAATGTCGTCCCAAACCAACAGCGGCCGCCGTTGGGCAGGCGGTTTCTGTTTCAAATGGACACAGGCCGCGGCGGCGCGGACAGCGAGTCCTGTCCAACATGAACAGGAACTGCTGCTGGGCATTCTGCCCTTTCTTACCGTCGTACCCATTTCGCTCGTGCCGAGCTTCTCCTGCGACCTTCGGGGCGGGGGCCAGCGCCCCGGCGGAGGGGCCGAGGCTCGACTTCGCCTTGGCGAGGGTCCGGCGGCCGCCTGCCTGAGGGGCAACCGCAGGAGGGGAGACTGGCTCGGGGGGGGGGAGACTCGAGACCTCGACCTGAGCGACGAATGGAGAAAGGGGTCTTACGGGAGATGGCATAGCGACCTCACGCGGCGGCGAGCGAGGGGGGGAAGTGAGAAGGGGCGAGGCTTCTCAGAAGGTTCGAGAGTCCCCCGGCTTTCTGAGAAGATTTCTGAGCCTTCCCTGAAGACAAAGAAAACTTCTCCTTCTCACTTCCACCCCTCGCTCGCCGCCGACTGACGCCGCGGCTTACGCGGGCCGCCAGCGCTGCATGCTGTGTTGGAGACGAGGGCGCTTACGCGCGACCTTACGCGGGCAGCTTGCGAGCCAATGTCGCCGCAGACGGCCCCGTCCCAGACATGCGACGTCCTGATTTTTTCAGGACGGCGTCCCCGGAAGACCAGACCCTTTACCCGGGGCCGGGTTTTCATCCTGAGTCGCCCCGGGACCGGCGAGGGCCCCCTGGGGCCGAAAATGATGACGAACTTGCCGTCCTGACTTTGTGCGACACGATCATGGTTGGGGTTGTTTTGCGCCGCCCACTTGGGATCAGCGATGCGTCGCCCATAGATCGGCGACAGGCCCCTGAGAGGCGAAGCGGCAAGCACCTGGGCAGGCTGGGCCGTCAAGCCCCTATCTTGCCATCGCTCGGACGTCAGTTTTCCGATGCATTGTTCGACGTCGTGCGCTTAGCTTTCGAAAACGACCCCAGGTGCTCCTCGGGGTCGACTCTACCCCCCCCCCCGAGATATTCCATGTTCCGGGTGGCTTCGGGGAGGCAGCTCGGGCCTCACGCGACAGCTCGGGGCGACCCGGGCCCCCCCAGAGCACTCTCAGAGAGGCGCAGCCACTGGAGAAAGCATCCCGAGGCTGGAGAACCGTGGAGAACCGACGAAAGCGCGCGAAGCCCTCGACCCCACGGGCAGGAACTGTTGTTTTTTCGCGTGCCGCGGCGGCGGCCTCGGAGACTCGCTGCGCCCCGCGGGCGGACAGCCTGCCGCCCCGCTCCGCGAGGCGGCAGGGCAGGGCTCGGGGCGTGGACAGCGTGTCGCGCCGAAGCGCGGTTGGCCAGAGCCAGCGGCGCGCGCGACACGCTGAGCCAATGAGGAAAAACCCCTGGAGGCCTCGCGCGGCAACTTTTAGGCCCAATGTAATTACGTCGGGTCCACGGCAGATTGACGTCGGGTTCACGTCGGATCGCGTCGGGATCGCGTCGGGATTGCGTCGGAGTCACGTCGAGCTCGCGTCGGAGCATCGCCGCGCAAACGTCGACCAAGGTCTTACGAAGCGGATGTGTGGACCAGATGGCATAACTATCGCTTCTTGAGGGACCCGAGGCCCGGCCAGGAAGGACCTCGAGATGCCGAAAACAATGGAAAACCGCCGCCCCGATTTTTTCGAGACGCCAGATGTCTGGGAAGCCTATCCTCCGACGGCGCAAAAAAGTAAGAAACTCGTAACGATCACCACAGGAGCCCTTGGATATATCTTCCTGCGCCATTATTCGAACCTGATCGATCTGTGACAGCCCCGGGGCCCGAAACCGGGCGAAAACGCTCGGCTCGAAAGAAAATTAGACGCCAAGATCTCAGGGGCTTAACTGCCCCAGCATGCAACACGCAACCCGTAGCGGATTGACACGAAGCTCAGCATGTATATTGAAAACATGTGGGCGCGACGCGTTCACCCAAGCAAGGGCCAACACGCTTCGCCAACACTCAGCGCGTGAACACGGACGCCTTGAACATGGTACGCACTGCGTGTAAAAAAAGGGCGTACCAGGGCAGCTAATTCAGAACTCCGACGTCACGATTGTTTCATCACGTCGACACCCAGAAGTCTCGGCTCACTCCCCGGGACCGGTGGCTTTTCATCCCGAGTCGTTTTTTGACGGCCCCGAGGCCCAGCCCCCAGAGGCCGAAAATAGCGACAGCACCCGCCGTCGCGATTTTTTCCACGCCTCCGGGGGGGGGCCCGGGCAGCTCCGGGAAGGGATGTCCTGGAAGCCGATCCCCTCCCCTGTCGGTGCTCGATGCGCCCCTGGCTGCCGTGGTCGGCTCGGCTTGGGGGCCTGCATGCGCCCCGCGCCCCCCCCCCTCCTGCCGGGCCTGCGTGGGCCTCTGCTGGGCCCCCAACAAGGTGGCAAACTCCAGGGGGCCCAGGGGCACACAAGCAGATGAACAGACGCCAACCGCAGGATTCCTCATACGTTTCTATGTCGCCTGGCTTGTCATCTTCCCATCCACTTCCCATGTGTTCCTATACCTTTTCCAGCGAATCGGCGATTCATTGTGCCTGTGTGTTTTCCCCTCCGGACAAGAGCGTCCACGGTGAAGGGGCTCGCGTCGAGCACGCCGTCGAAAACGCCCAGACAAAACCTCGAACCGCCCCACCGAAACGTCCCCCTGAGCCTATCCCAATTAGGCGGGTATGTTTGGAAGCTCAGCTTAACATATACCGCCTCGGCTTAGTGGCCTTTAGTGGCCTCTAGCGGCCTTCGGAGTGCGCGTGTCCTCAGGCCCTTTGCCCAAACCTCTGAGCTTCAGTCCTGCCCTGACGAGTTCGCCAAGGGACTTGAACCCAAAATTTACAAACCTCTCGGGGCTTCGCGATTGCCCCTTGGGCCCTGGACTCTTGTCGCATGGATTTCCCCAGGACAAACCCAAAAAGACCTCAAGAAGCCCCCAAAACGGTCCAAGAGGACCCCGAGTCGCCGAACGATCGCTCCAAGACGGTCAGGATGGCCCCCAGACGGCCCAAGAGGCCTCCGAGACGCCCGAAGAGGCCTCCGATGGGGGGCCCCCCAAGAGGGCCCCAAGAGGACCGAATCATTGATTTGCCATAGGTTTTTGTTGGATTTTGGTGTTCTCGCCTTTTCGGCTCCCCGACGCTCCCAGACGGCCCAATAGGCCCCCAAGACCGCCTCAAGACGGCCCAGAAGGCCTCCGAGACCGCCCCAAAACAGCCCAAGAGGGCCCCAAGAAAGCCCAAGGGGCGCCCAAGACGGCCCAAGAGGGCCCCAAGACGGCCCCAAAGGGGCCTATAAAGAGGGAACACGAACCGAAACTCTGTGCCTTCCGCCTGTGCTTTCCGCCCCAAGAGGCCCCCAGGAGGCCCCAAGAGGCGACTTGGAAGCCCCAAGAGGACCCCAAGAGGCCCCAAGAGGCCCCCAAGAGACCAAAACAACAAGCGGCCCCAAGAGGCGTCCAAACTGTCTTCAAGAGGTCCCCGAGAAGCCTCCCACGAGATCCCAACGATGATCAAATAGGCTTCATACCTACAACCCAAGCGCTGTGTTGGGATGGGCCAAAAGCCACTAGATACAAAAGTGTAAAGAAGTGTGTTAGGTATGTTAAACATGCATTTCCAAAGAGACCCACTTAATCCAACCCCGTTTCCATACCCCCAACGTCATGATTTTCAACGACGTCGACCCCCAGAGGTCCCGACCCACCCCTGGGGACAGACTTCTCATCCTGAGTCCTTGTTGGGCAGTCCCTAGGCCCGATAAGGGCCTCCAGAAGACGAAACTAGAAAGACACCTCCCATCGTGATTTGTCACGACTCGAGGATCTCAGGGTGCGTCTGGGAAGCCTAGCCCCCTCCCTGTAATTTCCCTCGCGCGCACGCTGACGGAGCTATGCGCACACGAATGGTCGGCCGGCCGCTGGTTGCATACGTAAACAGAAATTTGTACATTCTTCTCTGCAGCGTCGCAGCCTCCAAGCAGACCCAGAACGACGATTGGGGCCGACCTGCCACACGCTAGCCCGCACGCAAAACCTTGGCTCGGAGAAGCGGCGACGATGGCGCTAAAACCTCGGGAAACCAAAAGGTACCAATACCGCTACTTCCCGGATTTCTCCCAGGGCGCATTCTGACCAGAACTTCGCGGCGAATCCAGCGGTGGCGACGAGGGCCACCGAGGATGCCCACAGAAGGGGAAAACGAGGCAAGGGCAGCGGAATCGGTGCTTCTTTTTTGGGGCGCACACAAAACGTACGCGCCCAGCTATGTACGTGAACGCGGTCTCCCGATCCGCGAGACCGGCCGCGTGATACGAACATTCGCGCAATGCGCACTCTCGAAGACCATCGGGGATTCATGTACGTGTGCGTCCTTCTTTCGCTCCTGATCCTTACCCTGAAAACCTCCCCCCCGCCCACCCCTTTCGTTGCCCCTTGCTGCCGTGGTCGGCTTGGAGGCGGGCTCGGCCTGCGCGGGCGGCTCCGGCACCGCGGCCAGAGGGGGTACCGGAGCGGGCGTGGGCGCCGGAGGGGCGCCCGGGGCCCGGGCGTTGCGGAGGCACTCCTCGCAGGGCTTCCCGAACTGGTCACCCCGCGGACGTCCACTGCCCGCACAGGACAGGATGCTTCAAGATGCTCCAAGACTCGGCGGCGAGCGAGGGGGGGAAGTGAGAGGGAGAAGGCTTTCTCAGAAGGCGGCGGGGCTTCTCAGAAGCCCTCCGGCCTTCCGAGAGGCTCTCGATGTCTTCGGGGGTGGCGTGGAAAACTTCTCAGAAGGCCAGGAGACTTCCGAGCCTTCTGAGCACTTCTCTCTCAGGCTCGCCGCCACAAGATGCATCAAGATGGTCCAGATTTGCGGGCCTTGGCCTCGCCAACGGACATGCACATGTCCAGGCGATGCCGAGTAAACGGGGACATGCAGGACTCCCCAAGCGGGGGCAATTTATGAACGTCGCAATGTCCGGCGACTTCGTTTTGAGCTTTCTCTGAGCTTCCGTTTGAAGTTCCACCGTGTTGTTTCATTATTTTATGTGTTCTAACTCTTTGCCTCAAGATCCACGTTACAATCGTAAATAGGGATCCACCAGAGGGGACATTGTCTGAACTTTGCAGTTTCTGGCGAACTTGTTTCAACTGTATTTGAACTGTTGTTTGAGCTTTCAATTTTTTTCAATGTTGTTTCCAGCTCTTTGCCTCATATTCCACATTCAAATCGCAGGGCTCCAAGAAACGGAGACATTTTGGGGTACACAAAACCGGCAGACGCTCGAGTCACGAAAAAATTATCCCGGCAAAGCAACCTAACAGCGATGTGTAGAAGCATATCTGAAAGCATTCCTCTTAAGATTCAGATGAAAATCCAGTTGTCGAATTCTGCTGTTCTCGCAGTCGTAGTCGCATTCGCGATGACAGTCGCAGCGGCAACGGCAGTCGCAGTCACAGCCTCAGCCTCAGCCTGCCTCCTCCTCCTCCTCCTCTTTCTCCTGCTCCTCCTCCTCCTCCTCCTCCTCCTCCTCCTCCTCTTCCTCCTGCTCGTCCTCGTTCTCGTCCTCCTCGTCTTGCTCGTCCTCCTCCTCCTGGTGCTCTCTCCTCCTCCTCCTCCTCCTCCTCCTCCTCCTCCTCCTCCTCCTGGTGGTCCTCGTTCTCCTCCTCCTGGTGCTCTCCCCCCCCTCCTCCTCCTCGTCCTCCTCCTCCTCCTCCTCGTCCTCCTCCTCCTCTTCCTCCTCCTCCTCCTCCTCCTCCTCCTCCTGGTAGTCCTCCCCCTCCCCTCCTCCTCCTCCTCCTCCTCTCCTCCCTGGTCGTCCTCGTTCTCGTCCTCCTCGTCTTGCTCGTCCTCCTCCTCCTGGTGTTCTCTCCTCCTCCTCCTCCTCCTCCTCCTCCTCCTCCTCCTCCTCCTCCTCCTGGTGGTCCTCGTTCTCCTCCTCCTGGTACTCTCCCCCCCCCTCCTCCTCCTCCTCCTCGTCCTCGTCCTCCTCCTCCTCCTCCTCCTCCTCCTCCTCCTCCTCCTCCTCCTGTCCTCCCCCTCCCCTCCTCCTCCTCCTCCTCCTCCTCCTCCTCCTCCTGGTCCTCCCCCTCCCCTCCTCCTCCTCCTCCTCCTCTTCCTGGTCGTCCTCCTCCTCCTGGTCGTCCTCCTCCTCCTGCTCGTCCTCCTCCTCCTCCTGCTCGTCCTTCTTCTCCTGCTCCTCCTGCTCCTCGTCCTGCTCCTGCTCGTCCTCGTCCTCCTGGTCTTGCTCGTCCTCCTCCTCGTCGTGCTCTTGCCCCTGCTGAAAATGTGGCCCAGGAATGGGAGTTCTGGGAAGTCGAAGAGCACGAAGTTGCCTACAGTTGGCTACGGGCATTCAAAATGTGGCCCGGGAATGGAGTTCTGGGAACTCGAAGAGCACGAAGTGGCCTACAGTTGGCTCCGGGCATTCAAAATGTGGCCCGGGAATGGAGTTCTGGGAACTCGAAGACCACGAAGTGGCCTACAGTTGGCTCCGGGCATCCTCCTCCTCCTCCTCCTCCTCCTCCTCCTCCTCCTCCTCCTCCTGGTACTCCTCCCCCTCCCCTCCTCCTCCTCCTCCTCCTCCTCTCCTCTTCCTGGTCGTCCTCCTCCTCCTGGTCGTCCTCCTCCTCCTGCTCGTCCTCCTCCTCCTCCTGCTCGTCCTTCTTCTCCTGCTCCTCCTGCTCCTCGTCCTGCTCCTGCTCGTCCTCGTCCTCCTGGTCTTGCTCGTCCTCCTCCTCGTCGTGCTCTTGCCCCTGCTGAAAATGTGGCCCAGGAATGGGAGTTCTGGGAAGTCGAAGAGCACGAAGTTGCCTACAGTTGGCTACGGGCATTCAAAATGTGGCCCGGGAATGGAGTTCTGGGAACTCGAAGAGCACGAAGTGGCCTACAGTTGGCTCCGGGCATCCAAAATGTGGCCCGGGAATGGAGTTCTGGGAACTCGAAGAGCACGAAGTGGCCTACAGTTGGCTCCGGGCATCCAAAATGTGGCCCGGGAATGGAGTTCTGGGAAATGAAGAGCACGAAGTGGCCTACAGTTGGCTCCGGGCATCCAAAATGTGGCCCGGGAATGGCGTTCTGGGATGTCGAAGAGCACGAAGTGGCCTACAGTTGCATCCATCCGGCCCCCCAGAATGTGGCCTGGGAATGGAGTTCTGGGAAGGCGAAGAGCACGAAGTGTGTGACTGTTGGTGAAAAACGAGCCCGGCTCACTGCCGCCCGGCAACTCCCAACACCTGCCCGGACCCCCCTGTGGAGTGATCCTCCTCCTCCTCTTCCTCCTCCTCCTCCTCCTCCTCCTCCTCCTCCTCCTCCTCCTCCTCCTGGTAGTCCTCCCCCTCCCCTCCTCCTCCTCCTCCTCCTCTTCCTGGTCGTCCTCGTTCTCGTCCTCCTCGTCTTGCTCGTCCTCCTCCTCCTGGTGTTCTCTCCTCCTCCTCCTCCTCCTCCTCCTCCTCCTCCTCCTCCTGGTGGTCCTCGTTCTCCTCCTCCTGGTACTCTCCCCCCCCTCCTCCTCCTCCTCCTCGTCCTCCTCTCCTCCTCCTCCTCCTCCTCCTCCTCCTCCTCCTCCTCCTCCTCCTCCTCCTCCTCCTCCTCCTCCTCCTCCTGGTACTCCTCCCCCTCCCCTCCTCCTCCTCCTCCTCCTCTCCTGGTCGTCCTCCTCCTCCTGGTCGTCCTCCTCCTCCTGCTCGTCCTCCTCCTCCTCCTGCTCGTCCTTCTTCTCCTGCTCCTCCTGCTCCTCGTCCTGCTCCTGCTCGTCCTCGTCCTCCTGGTCTTGCTCGTCCTCCTCCTCGTCGTGCTCTTGCCCCTGCTGAAAATGTGGCCCAGGAATGGGAGTTCTGGGAAGTCGAAGAGCACGAAGTTGCCTACAGTTGGCTACGGGCATTCAAAATGTGGCCCGGGAATGGAGTTCTGGGAACTCGAAGAGCACGAAGTGGCCTACAGTTGGCTCCGGGCATTCAAAATGTGGCCCGGGAATGGAGTTCTGGGAACTCGAAGACCACGAAGTGGCCTACAGTTGGCTCCGGGCATCCTCCTCCTCCTCCTCCTCCTCCTCCTCCTCCTCCTCCTCTCTCCCTCCTCCCCTCCCTCTCCTCCTCCTCCTCCTCCTCCTCCTCTTCCTGGTCGTCCTCCTCCTCCTGGTCGTCCTCCTCCTCCTGCTCGTCCTCCTCCTCCTCCTGCTCGTCCTTCTTCTCCTGCTCCTCCTGCTCCTCGTCCTGCTCCTGCTCGTCCTCGTCCTCCTGGTCTTGCTCGTCCTCCTCCTCGTCGTGCTCTTGCCCCTGCTGAAAATGTGGCCCAGGAATGGGAGTTCTGGGAAGTCGAAGAGCACGAAGTTGCCTACAGTTGGCTACGGGCATTCAAAATGTGGCCCGGGAATGGAGTTCTGGGAACTCGAAGACCACGAAATGGCCTACAGTTGGCTCCGGGCATCCAAAATGTGGCCCGGGAATGGAGTTCGGGAAATGGAAGAGCACGAAGTGGCTTACAGTTGGCTCCGGGCATCCAAAATGTGGCCCGGGAATGGAGTTCTGGGAAATGGAAGAGCACGAAGTGGCCTACAGTTGCATCCGGCCCCCCAGAATGTGGCCTGGGAATGGAGTTCTGGGAAGGCGAAGAGCACGAAGTGTGTGACTGTTGGTGAAAAACGAGCCCGGCTCACTGCCGCCCGGCAACTCCCAACACCTGCCCGGACCCCCCTGTGGAGTGATCTGCTGCTCTCTTTTGATCCCACTAGAAACCTATCAGTCTTCGCTGTTAGGTAATCATGACTTGTGATTTTCGACCTCTGGGAACCCTTACCGGGCAGGCGGACAACCAAAAAAGGACTCGGGATGAAACGCCTGTCTGCGGGAATGGGTCGGAAGCTGTGGGGGTCTGCATTACAAAAAAAACACGACGTCGGGAATTTGGGAACGGTAACACTTTGAGGGACCCACCGGGGGTCCCAAACCCTGGGGACCTGGCGTCTGATACGTTTGAGAGCTGGGCGTTTTCGCCGGGTCTTGGGCCCAGGGGCCCTGACAGACCGATCCGGCTCGAAAAGTTGGAAGATGGGGTCTGTGGGCCCCGGGGTGGTGATTTTCACGATGTCTCAAGTTCTTCGCGCCGTCGGATCACAGGGGACGGATCGCGCGGTGACCTCGGCATCCCCAACGACCTCTCCGCGCAGTCCGTCGCCGCACGGTCTTGTGACTGGCCGCCCGCGACGACCTCGGATAACGACCCGAATCCCAAGACCGTGCAGTGACCCCGAATCCCCACCGACTCGCCGGGCGGCGTGGTCACCATACCGTTTGGGGGCCCCGAATTCGTAAAATGTCCGAACATTGGCGCGCTCAGGAAACTAAGGCCGTAAGTCGAAGCATGCTCCATTCTTCGTTCTCTCCAGGTGGGACCTTTCAAAATCCTGGTTGGCAATGTCCTGGTTTATGGGATGCCCTGGTCCTCCATGTAGGCGAAAGGGTCGTCCGGCAAAACGGCCAGTACGCTCTGCATCAGGTTCTGCATGAACTTCGCGAGGTTGTGCCTCTCCCCCTCCTCCTCCTCCTCCTCCTCCTCCTCCTCCTCCTCCTCCTCCTCCTCCTGCTCCTCCTCCTCCTCCTCCTCCTCCTCCTCCTCCTCCTGCTCCTCCTCCCACCTGCTCCTCCTCCTCTTCCTCCTCCTCCTCCTCGACCTCCACCTCCTGCTCCTCCCACCTCCTCCTCCTCCTCCTCCTCGACCTCCACCTCCTCCTCCTCCCACCTCCTCCTCCTCCTTCCGCCTCCTGATCCTGCTCCTGCTTGTGCTCCCAGTCCTGTTCCTGAGCCCCTGCTCCTGCTTCTGCTCCTGGCCCTCCACCTCCTCCACCTCCTTCTCCTCCTCCACCTCGTCCTCGTCGTCGGCCTCGTCCTCGTGCACCATGCCCTCCTCCTTCTCCTCCTCCTCCTCCTGCTCCTCCTGCTCCTGCTGCTGCTCCTTCTCCTCCTCCTCCCACCTCCTCCTCCTCCTCCTGCTCCTTTTCCTCCTTCTCCTCCTCGTCCTCCTGCTCCTGCTCCTGCTCCTCCTCCTCCTCCTCCTCCTCCTCCTCCTCCTCCTTCTCATTCTTCACCTCGTCCTCGACCTCGCTCTCGTCTTCGTCTTCGTCCTCGTCCTCGTCCTCCTCCTCCTCCTTCTCCTCCTCCTCTTCTTTCTTCTCCTCCTCCTCCTGCTCCTCCTCCTCTTCCTCCTTCTTCTCCTCCTCCTCCCCCTCGCCCTCTGCCACGGAGCGCGCGGAGCGCGGACGGCAAACACACAAACAGCGCGCCTCTCCACGTAGGCCTGGCACTCGCCCAGCTTCGCGCTGCGCTGCGCCTGCCTCGACGCGGTGCGGTCCGGTGGCCTCCCGACGCCGTCCTCGGAGAACAAGAAAAAAACGGAAAAAGTCGGCACGGCCGACAAGACGGGCGGAGGCCCGCGCGGACGTCTGGCATCTGCGCTGGGCCCCCCCTGCCCTCGCCTCGCTCCTCCCTCGCCCCTCGCCTCGCTCCTCCTCTCCTGCCCCCTCTCCTCTCCCTCGCCCCCGTCCTCCCCTCCCTCGCCCCTTGCCCGCCCCCCTCTCCTCTCCTCTCCTTCCCCCCTCTCCTCTCCTCTCCCTCGCCCCTCGCCCGCCCTGGCCTGCCCTCGCTTCCCTCCTCTCTCGCCCCTCGCCTCCCTCCTCCCAGACCTCCCCTGGAGTTTGGAAAAATCACGACGGCGGGTTTTTCGCTCTTTTCGGCCTCTGGGGGCCTTCGCCGGGCCTCGGGGCCGTCAAAGCACAGATGAAAAACGGTTCCCGGGAAAGGGTCGAGACCTCTTGGGGTCGACGTTCTGAAAAAATCATGACGCCGGGGGTCCCGGTCCCTGGCGCTCGGTGGTTCAAAGATGGGGTCCTGAGGGCTGGGGTCCTCGGGACGAGGTGCCCCAAGCAAGGTACAGTCATCGTGCTACCAGACGGAGCGCATAGTAATAAGGAGCGAAGGGGCGTTTCTGGCCACGGCGAGCCTTGGCCACGAATAGGTACCACGACCTACGTCTCCCAGGAACTGCCCGAAAACTGGAGCCCCTCCAGAGCCCAAGCTGGTGCTTGCTGCAGCGTCGCGGCTGTAGATCCACCCTAGAGCTTTGCCCATCCTTACGACCCCATGCCTCAGGACCCCCTGTTTTTTGAACCACCGAGGCGCGCGGAGTGCGCCAGGGGATGTCTGGCATCGGCGCCGGGCCACCCCATCCCTGGCGCTCGGTGCCTCAAAAAACTGGGTCCTGAGGGCTGGGGTCCTAGGGACGGGGTGCCCCGAGCAAGGTAGATCCACCCTGGAGCCCCATCCTATCCTTAGGACGCCATCCCCGCTGGGGCCTCGCCGCTCGGTGGTTCAAGAATAAGGTCCTGGGGGGGGGGGGCTCCTGGGGACGAGATGTCCCAAGCAAGGTAGGTGCACCCTTGAATTCTGTCCTGTTCTTAGCGTCCCGTCCCCCCGGACCCCATCTTTGAGCCACCGAGGCGCGCGGAGCGCACCAGGGGCGGCACTGGAGGCGCCGCTGGGCGAGCCCGGCACCGATGAAGGAAGCCCGCGCGGAGATCCGAAAGTATATCTTTGGTTGCGGTCGGACGTAGGACAGACGAACATCCTACAAGAACCTGAAACACTCCGCCTGCCAAAACACCCCAAACCATAAGATCACTCGAGCATACCCTCCCCAATGGTGCACAAGAGCATCCAACAATCACAAAGAACATTAGCGTACCGTTCCCGAACTGACCTCGATCTTATACCTCGGTCCGACCGTACGCATTGTTAGCAAGCTTGGCGTCCTTGCCGACGTCCCTCACGCTCAGGTTCATGCACATCCCCTCCTTCCCCTGCTCCTCTGAGGGGCAACGATAGGGTGGACCAACTCAGGTGGGAAAACACCAAGCTGGAGATTCGGCGATACATCAGATACATTGCCGAAAGATCGGCGATAGGCCCCAAATAGCGAATCCGCAAGCTCCTCGGGAGGAGGGGGGGCCTATCGGGCCCCTATCGGCGATGAATGGGCGATTCGGGGTCGGTGCATCCACCCTGAGCCTATCCCCTTCCCCGGTGGTTTTCGGGCCATAACTCGGGCCTCTGGCGGCCTTTCGGGACGATCCCAGCCCCCCCTCTAGGCGAGGCGCAACTGCTGAAGAGCACCCGAGGCTGGAAGACCGCGGAGGAAAGACGAATGCGTCCGACAACCTCGAGGAGGAGGACGAAGATGGTGATGCAACGTTGCCCCTGCTCCTGATGGGGACAATCAGATACAGATACCACTGCTCCCCAGGCCTCTCCCGGGGTGCGTTCTGACGGGAATTTGGAGAAGAATCTGGCCGTGGCTGCAGAACGAGCAGCGGTATGGGTACCCCTTTCCTCCTCTGAGCTCCTCCCCGAAACGCACGGAGTACAGCTCGCGCCCGGGCACGAGCGTGAGCCTGCTGGCCCCAAGGGGGGCAAACACGTCCACGGTGAAGGGGCTCGCGTCGAGCACGCCGTCGGGGAAGTACATGGCCTTGTCCGCGGCGAGCAACCCCTGCCGCCGAGCCGCTCCGGCGCGGACGTCGAAGAAGGGAAAACGGCATTAGCAGAAAGCCAGCTGCCCCGATACGCCACACGCAACACAATGGCGTGCTGACACGGAGCTCGACACTAAACGTGGGCCAACACGTTGGGCCAATACGCAACGTACCCACACGGATGCCTTGAACACGGGCACGCGTTGCGTTTCAACACGTGCGTCTCCGGGCAGCTAAGAGCAGAAGCTTTCGGAGCGCCTCGCGGATGTTTGTTGGATCGACGGCGGGCCCCCCCCAGCGGCGCCTCCGCCTCCCTGGCGCGCTCCGCGCGCCGGAGGGGGGGGACCCAGCGTAGGCAGATCCAAGAAATCCGCGCGGAGCTCCAGAAGTGGCTTGCCGTGCCGTTGTTACTCCTTCGGGGACGGACAGGATGCTGCCGAGCGGGGCGCCGGTGACGCTGTCCACGCGCACCTCCATGGTCACTGGGCCTCGGACGAGGGAGAGGTGCCGACGACGCTGCTCGCCCATGGAGGGTCCTCGTCACCACGGCTGGGTTCTCCTCGGAACTCTGGTCAGAACGCGCCCCCAGACCCCCGAAATCACATTTTTTTCATAACGTAGACCCCCAGAGGTCTCGACCCACTCCCCGGGACCGGTTTTCCATCCTGAGTCGTTTTTTGACGGTCCCGAGGCCCGGCGAAGGTCCCCAAAGACCCGCCGTCGTGAGTTTTCATGGCTCCAGGGGCTCTGGGTCACCACAGCTGGATTTTCCTCGGAACTCTGGTCAGAACGCACCAGAGAAAGTCCGGGGAGAAGCGGTATCGGTGCCCTTTTGTCCGCCTCGGGGACCTGTTGAGACGACGGGGTCCTGGCGCCTCTGGCGGCGGACACTCCGGCAGAGACTATGGCTGCAGAAAAACAACAATGTCGCTTGGGCCACAAAAGCCAAGCCTGACTCAACGCTGAGAGCAATCGAGGTGTTGGGCGCGAGTCAGGGTGGGGCGATAAAAAGGGGGGGGGGAAAACAAAAGGTGCACCTCTGGGGCCCCAAAGGGTCCCTGTCTGCAGTCCTCGCTGCCCCCACTCCATTTATCGCCCCCACATTATGCCTCCGCCGAATGTGGCGATTCTGACAGCCCCTCGGGCTCTAAGACAGCCCGCGAACACCCCGTGGCGACCCCAAAACACCCCAGGACGGCCCGCTAGTGGTCCAAGACGGCCCCGCCCGACGACCCCCCTAGAAAGAATCCCCTAAGACCCCACAGGAGGCGCCGAGACGGCCCCGAGAGGTCCGGAAAAAGCCAGAGCACAAGGAAAGTTGCAGAGTCACCACGGAGTGCCGCAAGAGGCCCTGAAGTATTTCGCCACGCGTGTGTCGGAGCCACACACAAACACTCATTTGGCCCAGGAGGCCGTGCTTGGAAAATTTGGGTGCGGTCCCCTGGGCCTGCCATGACTGGGGCCAGCCGGGCTGACTCCCGGGGCCTGTTGAGGCCAGCGGGGACTACCATGGGGCCCAGACATCCAACGTCTCGATAATTTCGAAACACGGCCCTCCGATCTCCCCACCACTTCCCCAGGAATCGTTTTTCTTCCCCAATCGTCTTTTGACGGTCACGCGGCCCGGTAAGGGCCTCGAGGGGCCGAAAGCGATGCACAAATCTCCGTCTCGATTTTTTCGATACGCCAGATGACCAAGGGGGGTCCTCTGTGCGCAACCCGAAGCCTCACCGATTCGGCCACGTGCGTGAGATCTTGCAACTGGTAGCTCCCTGCCGCCCGATCTGCAGGCAGCATCATACAGCGGGCCCACGATAAAGCTGAATAGTGGGGCCTGGACAAAAGACAAGGCCGAACATGACCAATTCCGTTGTTCCGCTCCGTCGCCGTTTGTTTTCTGTCTGGGTTGTTTTCTCCAGTCCTGGCTCTGGTACCGGCTCCGATTCTGGTGGCGAAATGTGTGTTCCCGTTTCTGTCAGCCGTGTTGCGTTTTGCATCGTGTTCACCCTCAGGGGCCAAATCTTCGGAAACGTCAGGACAGAACTGCTCTGCCGCTTTCGGGGCCCACCAAGCACCAGGGGCCCTTGCCCGTGACAGGCCGGTGGAATCAAACTTGCCGACCGAGGGCGAATTGGAAGGCAGGCTCCAGGCTGGCCCGCAGGCTTGAAGGGTGTCAGGATGGCCAGAAGACGGCTGCAAGATGGCCCCAGGAGGCCTCGAGGAAGGGCCAAGGCGGGTCAAGATCTGAGCTGCCCAGATACGCAACGCGCAACCCGTAGCGTGCTGGCAGGAGGCTCCACACGCAGACTGAAAACGTAGGCATGGCGCGATACCTTTGCCAGAACGTGGACCAACACGTGCCGAGCCAACACGCAGCGTGTTAACACGGACGCCTTGAACACGGTGCGTGCTGCGTTTCAGAACGTGCGCCTCCGGGTAGCCGACCTCAAGGTCGTCCCGAAGACGACGCTGTCGGGCGAAGGCCGGCCCGAGCGGCCCGAGATGGACCCAGACGGTTCCAAGAGGCGCCACGAGAGCAGTGACGCCTGGGCCCTCCAGGGAACCACTCGAGACACCGAAACCAGCGAACTCCAACCATCCGTTCGAAACCTTCTTGGCCCTCCCGCCGTTCCGGGACTACTGCTCCTATTGTCGTGAGATGTCCTCGAGAAGGCGTAACAACCCCTTGAGGGGGTGCCACGGGAAGCCACACCAAATATGCTCACAACAAAAATCGGGGGCGGCTCAGAGGGGGGCGTCCAAGAAGGGGGAGCGCAACTCATGGCAAACGACATGTGCGCGGCCCAAGAGGGGGCCAGGGACGTAATGAGCTAAGAAGAGGCGCCATGGAATCAGGGGAAATATCATGCCCCACGCCATGATATCCACCCGCCCATAGTCATCACCCCCCCCAGCCAACGATTTCACAACAAACAGAATAAGCTATAGTCCAAATCGCAATCAGATAATTGCCGAGCTCGCGGAATCAAGCGGATTCCAAACTAAAAGAAAGCCAGGAGACTGAAACTAGCTCGAGCTCGTGGGTTCAAGCCGATGCCAAGTTCGTCCTCAGGGTAGGAAGGGATGAATCTCAACATGTAACACACATTCTGCGTGCAGGAATTCGCGCCAGAAGAAACAACATTTGCGGGTGCTGTCCTGGCAAAAGATTTTCAAGCACACTGCAACGATCATCTAACATCGATTCGTCGCCCTCCTACCAACAATCACCACCATATCGCATGCTTCCACACCCTTGCGTCCCGATGCGTTCCGTGCTTGCTGCAGCCGCCTCCGACCTCTACTAGCTACCTTTGGGCGTGGCTACGTCGCTACGCACGAAACGAGCACCTTAAAGCACGCACATCCTCCTCATTCGTCTCCTGCCCGCTTCTACGCCACCTCGTCCTCCCCCCGCGCCACTCTCACTTGTTCTCTCTCTCTCTCTCTTTCTCCCTCTCTCTCTCTCTCTACCCATAGGTCTCTCTCCCTCTCTCTTTCTCACCCTGCATCCTGCAAGTCCTCCAACCCATCACTCCCTCCCCCTCTCGCGCCGTCTCCTGAAGCTTCCTGTCCCTGCGCGACTGGGCCAGGACTGGTTCGCAAATGACCCTTTTCCCCCCTCACCACCTGGAACGGCTGCCAGCGATATGACGCGAGACTGGGGGGGGGGACAAACCGGGGGGGACAAACCATGCGGCCCAGCAGACGTGAATTTCGGCCTAGGTTCTGACATGGTGCCAGCGCAGAAGAAGCCTCTGCCAGCATTCGTGTCACGGATACTCGTCAGTTCACTACTGCTGTAAGTACTCGCGCCTCGGAAGCTACGGCTGCTTCTGCTATTTCTGCTTCTGCGGCGAAGACCAGTGCTGCCACTGCTGCGGCTGCAACTGCTAGTTTGGCCGGCGCCACTGCGAGGAAGCCCTCTCAAAGCAGGAGTGTGGCTGGCCCCAAAGGCGAGACAGCTATTCCGAGGGAGGGCTGTGGCTGCCACTACGGCGAGAGCAGAGCCGGCCAGGGGCAGCCCCTCCTTCCTCGTCCTTCCTCCCCCCGCCCTCCTCTTTCCACCACCGCCTGCTGGATGTGTGGGAGGGGACCGATGTGAACACCACGTCGTCTGGTCGGCCAAGTAGCTCGGTGCATGGACGTTCCAGCTTCCCGGCCTGTCGGACACGTCGTCTGGTCGGCCTAGGAATGCATAGACGCTCCAGCTTCCCAACCTGTGTGACGCTGGAGCGCCTATACTCGGCAGTGAGCCTGGGGGAGAAATGAGAAGGAGACGGCCTTCTCAGAAGGTTCGGACGCCCCCCGGCCTTCTAAGAAGTTTGCTAAGCTTTCTCCGAAGACACAGAAAACTTCTCAGAAGGCGCGATGGATTCTGAGAAGTCCCGTCGCCTTCTGAGAAGGCCTTCTGCTTCTCACTTCCCCCCCTCGCCCGCCGCCGATCTACACCGAGCTCCTTCGTGTCCTGGGCTCCCTAGCCGACCAAGCGACGCAACGTACACATCGACGCCCCCCCGAGTGCAGCCGCGCGGCCCGCCTGGGGGTAGGCCGCCCCCGAGGCGAGCCTCATCATGGCCCCCGCCTGCGGCCGCACAGCTCGCACACGCAGGGCGCGGCGCAGAGGCCGAAAGCTGGGGAAGCTGAAGGGTACCGATACAGCGGTGGCCCGACCACAAGAAGCCTTCCACAAGAAACCCGACTCACCAGGACGTCCGTTGACTTTCGGTGTGGGAAGGTCACGCTCTCCCTCGCAGAACCATCGAAGCCCAAGAAACCCAGGGCACCCTGGAGGCAAGCAGGCTGTTTCTTGGCATGGGCCTGCACTGTACCGCTACTCCCAGACATCTGGCGTCTCGAAAAACTCGAGACGGAGGTCTTTCACCGTTTTCGGCCTCTCGGGGCCCTCCCCGGGCATCGGGACCGTCAAAAAACACGACTCGGGACGAAAAGCCCTTCCCAGGGAAGTGGTCGAAAGGTCAGCGGCCCGTGTTTCGAAAAATCGAGGCGCCGGGTGCCTCGGCTCCCCAGACTTCTCCCGGGGTGCGCTCTGACGAGAGGTTCGAGGCGAATCCAGCCGTGGTGACGACGGCCTCCCAGGACAAAAAAGCGCGAACACGAAGGAATGGCAGCGGCATTGGTGCCCTGCCCTCCTCTGAGAGAACACGCTGCAGAGCACAGTGTGCGCTGCAGAGGTGAGGCGACGCAGGAGGCTGAGAGCACACTGCACACTGCAGTCCGCACCTGGCACAGCCAGGCCAGCCTCTCGCTGCACGCTAGAGCTGCGCACGCCTGCGCTGCGCTCCACTCTGTTGCGCTCGTCGTCCCACGGTATGGGTGGGGCCTGTTCTGGAAGCTGAAGCCCGACGACCGCCTCAAACGGTGATACTGACGAGGCGATCGGCCTATATGCGGGCAGAAATGCGGCTGAGGAAACATCCGACGGCATGGAGGCAGCTACGTACGAATCTTCACTTTTTACCTCTGTCCCATTCAGTCTCTCTCTCTTCCCCCCCCCACACACGCGCGCGCGCAGGATGATGCTTTGCTGCATGGCTGGCCAACGCTGACAGCACGCCCAAACGATCCCAGTTGAAACTACTAGGACAAAAATCATGGGCTGCAGAGACCAGGTTTGAATGATTATACCCTGGCCACACTTTTGCGGCGACCCAGAATCGATCCAGAATCTTGAGCGGGGCGTGAACTATTCCTGCCGAGTTGGGGGGAATCTTACCTGCACATGTCAAACTCACGGGCGTTAGTATGTTGACGGTTGTAGCCCGATCTATTCCCAACCATCCTGTGGTGTCGGGTCGTCGATTTGAATCAGCAGCTCCTCGCGTCCACTCCTCCTCCTCCTCCTCCTCCTGCTCCTCCTCCTCCTCCTCCTCATCCTTCCTTCTTCTCCTCCTCCTCCCGCCTCGTCGTCAACGTCATTCTCATCAGTTGCGTCATCGTCATTAGCAATACCACCATCATCATCATCATCATCATCATCATCATCATCGTCCTCATCCTCGTCCTCATCCTCCTCCTCCTCCTCCTCCTCATCATCATCATAGTAATCATCATCATCCTCATCCTCATCCTCATCCTCATCATCACCA
This sequence comes from Prorocentrum cordatum, assembly GCA_963575745.1. Lineage (NCBI taxonomy): Eukaryota > Dinophyceae > Prorocentrales > Prorocentraceae > Prorocentrum > Prorocentrum cordatum. Next base: position 41,112 of record CAUYUJ010001778.1, read on the forward strand.
TCGCCATCACCATCATCAGCAAGAGCATCTATTCAAGTAACATCAAATTCACGATCGCCATCGCAATCACCATCACCACCATCACTACCATAACAGTCATCACCACCATCACCATCACCCTCACCCTCACCATCATCATCACCATCGCCATCAGCATCAGCATCAGCACCACCACAATCATCATCGTCATCATCGTCATCATCGTCGTCATCATCAGTACCATCATCATCACCATCCTCATCGTTCTCATCATCCGCATCATCTCATCATCTGCCTCATCTTCAACAACTGCAGCAGGAGCATCCGCACCAGCAGCATCAACTTCACCATCAACATCGCAATCACCATCACCATCACCACCATCACCACCATCAACATCTTGACCACTACCACCACCATCAAAGTCACCATCACCATCGCCATCACCATCATCAGCATCACCATCTCACCACCACCACCACCACCACCACCACCAATATCATCATCATCATCATCACCATCATCATAATCATCATCATCAGCATCAGCATCGTCAGCTTCATCATCGTCATCATCATCATCGTGACACTCATCGTTATCATCCTCCGCATCAGCATCATCATCACTATCACCAATACCAGCACCATCATCACACTCGTAATCACAATCAGCAACAGCGTTACCATCGCCGTTGTCAGCATCACCACCATCACCATCACCGTCACCATAATCTTCATCAGCTTTATCATCAGCATTATCATCATCACCATCATCATCAGCATCGTCATCGTTGCCAGCATCAGCAGCATCATCATCTTTATCATCATCACGATCAACGACGCCATCACCATCATCATCGTCACCGTCAACACCATCATCAGCATCATCAGCATCATCAGCATCATCATAATAATCATCATCATCATCCTCATCATCATCATCACCAACATCATCATCATTATCGTCATCATCAACAGCATCATCCTCATCATCATGATCATCATCATCATCATCATCATCATCATCATCACCACCATCATCATCATCATCACCAACATGATTCTTGCCATCACCATCATCAGCCTCACCGGCATAATCATCAGCACTCTCACCATCGCCAGTCACGTTTCGGCACGCCCCTCACACTTTTCGTGACCTCATATGGGGGCTCCACCGAAGGCGAGTGAGAGGGTTCGCACGGCGCCGCCGCACCCATTTCGGCACACCCCTTACACCACCGAATGCCACATCTGAAGGGTTCGCACGGCGCCGCCGCACCCAATTCGGCACACCACTCACACGGTTCGTGACCCCATAGAGAGCTCCTCCGAAGGCCCCAGTGGGAGGGTTCGCATGGCGCCGCCGCACCCATGCTCCACCGAAGGCCCCAGTGGGAGAGGCCGCATGGCGCCGCCACACCAAATCCGGCACACCCCTCACACGGTTCGTGGCGCCAGGAAGCTCCACCGAACGCCCCAGTGGAAGGTATCGCATGGTGCCGCCGCACCCAAGTCGGCACAGCATTCACACGGCTCGTGGCCCCATAGGGAGCTCAACCGAAGGCCCCACATGAGGGTTCGCATGGCGCCGCCGCGCCGTGTCCGCACACTCCTCACACGCTTCGTGGCCCATCGAAGGCCCCAGTGGGAAGGTTCGCATGGCGCCGCCGCACCCATGTCGGCACACCCCTCACACGGCCCGTGGTCCAATGGGGAGCGTCACCGAAGGCCCCAGTGAGAGGTTTCGCATGGCGCCGTCGCGCCCATGACGCCACAACCCCCATATTTGTCGTGGCTCCATAGGGAGGGAGCATCAACGAAGGCCCCAGTGGGAAGGTTTACATGGCGCCGCCACACACCCCCTCACACGGCTCGTGACTCCATACGGAGCTCCACCGAAGGCCCCAATGAGAGGGCTCGCATGGCGCCGCCGCGCACATTTCGGCACACCCTTCATATGTTTCGTGCCCCCCCTCCTTCGTCTCACCTGCCTCGCGATACTCGCAGCTGCAAATGGTTGGGTCTCGCGCTCGGATAATTTGTTTCGGGAGGTGGCTGACTGGCTAGTTAACTGACTGACGGACTGACTGGTCGCGCTCGTATGCGGGCTGCCACACTTTCGGCTCCCACAATGCAGCATATGGCGTAACCAACAGCAGTCCGCTTCGAGCTACGACTGTAGAGGGCGCCTATGGCCTATGGCGCAAATGATGGCGTGGTCAATGGCGCAACCTGTCGCGCAACACATGGAAGGCGAAACCTCCAGCGCAACGCCTGGCAAAACCAAACCGATGGCGCAACCCATGGCGCAACCTCTGGATGGCGCAACCCGCCAGGAGGTCCTTGATTGTCCCAAGAAGGCCTCGCGGGGCCGCTCCAGTGGCCAGAAGGCCCTCAAAGAGATCCTCAAGATGGACCGTGGAGGCCTCTGGGATGCTTCCAGGGCCCCAGGGGGGGGGTCCAAGATGGCCCCTAAAAGAGGATCCGCGAGCAGAGTCCTGGAACATAACTTGGGAAACCGCGCTGTTCCCCACGACGAGACCAAGATCTCCCCCAAAGCGCCCTGCAACGCCCCCCAAGAGGCGCCAGAGCGACTCCAACAAAACCACCAGATAGCACCCGGCAGGCAACGCAGCAACCGTGCACAATCACGGCCAGGCCACACTACCGCATCGCAGTGCAACGCTGCTTCTCCAGGCGCGGCACAGTGTCTCTACTCGTGCCATTGGCCGCACCAGCTACCAGTAGCCAGGATCGCTATTGAGAACACGAGGCCCTCACCGGCAGCGATGGAGGGATGGATGAAGGAGGGGAGGGAAGGCCAGCTCCGCCTCCGTCTCCAGCTCCACACTTTGCACACCATCTCCACCTCTGTCTCTGTGCCTGCCTCTTTTGTTCCACCTGATCCCTTGCCTTTGCCCTTGGACCTCATCTACCCACTACCTTTACCTTTACCTTTACCTTTACCTTTACCTTTACTTGTACTTTTACCTATTACTATTACTATTACCTTTACCTTTACCTTTACCTTTACCTTTACCTTTACCTTTACCTTTATTTGTGTCCGTACGCGTTCTCCCGCTGTGCCCAATTAGGCCCCGAATTGTCCATCGGCCGCCTTCGAATACGGCGTGGATCCGCGCCGCTGCGACCAAACAACAATCCCATATTCCCATCCCAACTCCATCCACCTCCATCCATATTCCCATCCCAACTCCCACCTCGAATTTCACCCCGAAGGAACACCGGGCTACAATCGACGATGCGTCGGCGACAGGCCCCCCGATAGCCCATTCGCATGCTCCTGGGCGGGGTAGGCTGTCAGGCTCTTATCGGCGACGGATGGGAGATTGGGGGTCGATGCGTCCCCTCCGAGCCTATCCCCGTCCCTGGTGGTTTTCGGCCCGTGACTCGGGCCTCCGGAAGCTCCTCGGGGCAATCCTGCACCCGCGGAACGCTTTCAGCGAAGCGCAACCGCTGGAAAGCATCCCGAGGCTGGAAAACCATCAAGAACCGACAGAAACGCCAGAACACCTCGACCCTCCTGATCCCTCTCTCCCCTCCCGCCGACCAACGCGCCCGGGCCACTCGCGCGCGACGCCCGTGCCCGAGCCTATCGCCGCACGAACCCGGCGGCGAGCCTAGACTGATGTCGGCAGATCATCCTACAGGGCCACATCGGGAACCCTTTTGTTTTTTTCCCCGCCAGGCTCCCGCAGAGGCATCCGCAGGCCCACCCGAAAGCACCCGCAGAGCATCCGCAGAGCATCCGCAAGAGCTATGTCAGGGTTCATGTGTTTTTTCCTCAAGCCCTTTCTTTTTTTCCATATGCACGTTTTCCTTCTCAGCGCCGCTTTTTTGTTTTTTTGTATCTCCGTGTGCTTGGGCGCACCATAGCGAGCGGTTCACGCGCCAACACAATAGTTTCATTCATGCGCACGCACGCCCGACATGACATCAATAACACAGGCCGAATGTACCACGGCACGCCGCGCAATCTCAAGATCCGCTACCAAGAAGGCTGCTTAGCAAGATGCAGCCGTTGCTGGCGCAACAAATCACGGGGGGTCGCACTACAGTTCCGCTACCACTATCACGGGCAACTATACCCGAGTTGTTCGCGCCATACGGCGCATCCGTGTTTGCATCCACAAAAAACGGCCTCCTCCTCCTCATCCTCCTCCTTCTCCTCCTCCCCCCGTCCCCTTTCTTCCTCCTCCTCGCCATCCTCCCACACATCCGACCCCTCCTCCTCCTTATCCCCTTTTCTTCCCCCTCCTTCTCCTCCTCCCTCTCTTCATCCTTCTCCTCCTCCTCCACCTCCTTATCATCCTCCCCCCCATAATGCCATCTGGGTTAGGGGCCTTTAGGGTTAGGGGTCAAAGATATGTTGGTGTTAGGGTCAGTGTACCTTGGGCCCTTAGGGTTAGGAGTTGTCTTGAGGTTAATGTTAGAGTACTTTGGGTTAGGGGTCATCTAAGGGCGAGGGGTTCGGGGCCACCGCAGGTTAGAGGTTATATGATGGTTTGGGTTATGGGGTTATCTCAGGGTTAGGGTTATGTGCTATCTTAGAGGTAGTTTTAGCGTTAGCTTTAGCGGCTATCTTGTAATTGGGGTGGGGGTTAGAGCTAGGCTTAACATATCTTGGAGCCCTCCTGTTACACCCTCCATGCGCCTCCACATTACCCACCTCATCCTCGCCTTTCGCCTCCTCCTTGCCCAACCGCATCCTCGCGCCCCTCGCGGCTATCCAACTTGTCCACTCCCATGCCTTATCATTCATCCGTCTTCGCATTCATCCACTCCCCCTCGTCCTACCGCCCCCCCGCGCCGTCACCCCCCCTTTTTCCTGGTGTTTTCCCTTCCTGTACGTTCCCTCCCGCCTGCCGTCCACCTCCCTACCCCGCCCGTTCCCTCCCCCCTCCTCCTCCCTCCATGCCTCATCCTCCCTCGGGCCGCGGGCTGGCGGGCTGTCCTGGGAAGAGGCCGAAGCTGATGACAGGCGGACGCCGCGCCCGCCCCGAGGACGACGACGACGATCGACGATCGACGACCGACGGTCGACGATCGCCGACGACGACGACGATCGGCGATCGACGATCGACGATCGACGACGACTACGAAAACGACGACGACGACGACGACGACGACGACGACGATCGACGATCGACGACCGACGGTCGACGATCGCCGACGACGACGACGATCGACGATCGACGATCGACGATCGACGACGACTACGAACACGACGACGACGACGACGACGACAAGGGCGAGGAGGACGACGACGACGACGAGTACCTGAGTATTCTTTTCCATTTCTTTTTAACCCACCCCACGTCGCAGCATCCCAGCTGTCGACCACATTACTGCAGCTTCGCTGCCTTGACTGCGCGCTCCACGAGCGCCGACGGCATCTGGTCCCACTTCGCACCCTCTTTCGTCGCGAGCCTCTTGAGCGCGAACACCTTCTTCTTGAGCTCCTCTTTGCTGTACTTGGCGGTGAACAGCGCGGCCACCATGCCCTCGATGTGGCTCTGCGCCAGAGCCTTCATCACGTCGCTCGCCGTCTTGGTGGAGTCGGGGCTCGGCACGCGAGTGAACACGCTGGCCACCTCCGTGTACGACTTGAGCAGCTCCTGGATCTTGGTCTTCTCGACGTTGAAGCTCTCCGACGCGTGCTTGCACACGGTCTCCTTCGCCATGGGCAGCAGCTCGCTGAGGTCGTTCGCGTCGTTCGCTGACCCCCACCACGATTCACCGTCAGCACCGCCCTTGGCCCACTTCGCAGCGTGGTTCACCCTGTTGTCGAGCTCGGCCTTGGATATCCCCATCGCCTGGTCTCCGACGGTCTGGATGTAGTTCTTCGCGCTCGTGTGGGCAGCGACCAGGACCTCCTTCTGCTCGCACTCGGGGATGCTCTGCATGACCTGGTCGAGCGCGATCTCTTTCAGGATGATGGTCTTCGTGCTTTTCATGGGCTCCTCGTCCGTCACTCCAGAGCCGTCCTCGCTGCCGCTGGTCATCGAGACGTGCGCTGCAATGCTGAACTTCGTCTCGCCTGCAGCGTGGAACGCCTTGAAGATGTCGGTCATGCCGTCGCCCGCCACCAATGCGATGTCTTTCATGACACCTGCAATCTGGCCATTGCTCGCGTTCGCCGCGTCCTTGATAGCGTCCCACACGCGGCTGCAGAAGGACGTGACCGCTTCCTTGCCCTCGACATCGAGTGAGCTCTCGGTGAGGTTATGCAGCGCGACTTTGACGGCACGAACTTTCTCAATGTCGATGTTGCCCGCCTCGTCCTTGGCGCCGCCCATCATCATCTCCTTCAGCCCGTTCATGATCTCCTTCGCTCCTGCCTTCTCGATCACGGCGCCGATGTGCTCCCTCGCGCCGATGCCGAACTCCTCGACCCAGCACTTGAGGTCCAGGCTGTCCTTGAACATCTTATCCGCTGCGAGCAGCTCGGCCTTGCTGTAGCCGTCCCCGCCATTGACCACGCCGCTCTTGTCGAACATCTTCGACTGGATCACGCCGAGGACCCCAGCGATCTCGATCTCCAAAGTGTGGGTGGAGCCGGCCCTCAGGATCGTTCGGCAGGACTTCAGGATGTCGAAAGCTTCGTCGATGATAGCGCTGGGAAGACTGATGGGAGCCTCGCTGGTCTTGAGTGCCTTGACCTGGGCAGCGCTCTTGAAGATCTTCGGCATCCACTCCCTGGCATCCTGGATGGTGGTCTGCAGCTCCTCGTAGATCTCCTTCCAGTGCTCATTCAAGCGAATCATCACTCCCAGGTCCGCGAGGGCGCCCTTGGTCTTCTTGGCCTGCTGGAGGAAGAACTCGTCCAAGGCATCGAAGTCCATGTCGGCAGTGCTGTCGCTGAGGGCGCACATGACGCGAAGCACGGCCAACGTGTCGCTCGCGGCGGAGGGGGTCTCCTCCATCTCTGCGACGCCTGCCTCAAACCGACTCAGCATGGCAGCGCACAGGCGCGACGCTGCTACCTGGCCAGCCTGATTCACCTGCATCACCGCTGGGACGATCTCCTTCAGGAGCACGCTCAGGAGCAACGTCATCCTGGAGTCACTCGAGCCGTCGATAGTCGCCATGCTAACCTTCATGGGGTCGAACTCCTCGGGGTCTGGGGCCATCTTCTCGTCGCCGTCGTCATCGCAGGTCACCTCCTGGCTCGCGTTCAGCTTCTCAACCGTGAAAGGCATGACGGTATCCACGATCTCCTTGATGCAGGCGTCGTCGGTATCTCCACTCGAGAAAGCCAGAATCGATGAGAACAATCTCTTCCCCAAAAGCTTGCTCTTGATGTTCGAATCGAAGTCCACCTTCTTCGTCGCAAGTTTCCCCAAGATGGTGCTAAGGCTAACGAAGGTCACTTTCTCATTGGCTAGCTCAGTCATCAGCTCCATGCAAAGATCGATTGCGTCGATGCGTTCGGTCAAGTGGTTGGCCTTCACCGACTCGCCCTGGCCAGCGATGCGCTTGACGCAATCCCTTGCCCAGCCCACGTGCCTCTTCAGGGGGACGCCCGCGAACACTCTCGACGGGGTGATGGTCTCGCGCCAGTGCTCGGGCGGCTTAAGGCGGCCACCCTCGCCGTCCACGCCCGTGGCCGCCGTATCGGCGATCGACGGCGCGACGTTCGTGCCTGGCTTTGCCTTCTTCGAGCTCGGGGCCAACGCGAGGGTCGGGCTCGCGTTCTCGGACGTGCGCTTCTCCTTGGTCCTGGAGCTGTCCGCCGCTGCTGAGGTCCTCGGTGCCCTGGGCGTCTCTGGCGCGTCTGAGTGCTGGGGCCCAGCCGACGCCGAAGCCTGCCCAGCGTCGGTCGCTGGAGGAACTTGCTGCTGTGCTGCGCCTGCAGCTGCCTCCTGCTCGGCCTCGGCCTCAGCCTCGGACGACGCGCCCCCCGCGTCCGAGCCAGAGTCATCAGGAACATCACCATCGCGCACCATGCGACGCAACCCCTTGGGCCTCTCGACGTTCTTCTTCACGAGCTGCTTGATCGCATCCTTCTTGTAGGCGCTGAACTCCTTGGCCTTCGGCTGGTACTTGTCCCCGAACTTCTGCCCGTACGCGCGCGACCGATCAGCCGACATGTTCTCAAAGAGGTTGCTCGCCTGAGCTTTGTAGAAGCTGCGGCCCTTCACGAGGATGGGCGTCCTCCTGACGAGCCTCCTCGTCGTGGTCACCGTCAGCTTCGGAGGTGCATCCGTCTCCGTGGCCAGCACCACGCCGAAAGACTCCTCGCCTTTAGAGTTCGTCACGCGCAGCGTCATCACCTTCGCCTGGTCTGGCAGGCAGCCGTACTCCTCCTTAAAGTCGTCGCGCGACTGGAAGGTGAACTCCTCTGACAAGGAGCTATCCTGAACCGTCTCCTCGTAGACCTCCTCCTGGGGGAACTCCCTGTCGTCCTCAGCGACAGCCTTGCCCTTGGCCCACTCCTCCTTCTGCGCCTTCCTTTCCTTCCACTTGGCTGGCGACTTGGGCTTCATCGATGCCAACGCTTTCAACTCGAATCCAGACTGGTCGCCGAACTCGCCGCACTCCCTGCACAAGAAGAGGTCTCCGAACTTCTCGCACGTGGCCAGCGCCACCTGCAGCTCGCAGAACGAGCACGCACACTTGGCACCGCGACGCGGTGCCCTCGCAACGCTGCCCGCTGCAGTAGCAGCCATCAGGGGCTGCTCTGTGCACTCGCTCAGTACACTAGCATGTCGCAGTGTGGCGAGTTCACCTGAAACTATGAACCTGATCCGCAAAAATGGTTACGCACATGGATATCGGGGGGGAGGGGCGACGACGAGGGGGGCCGCAGATCAAAGCACCGCTTCTCATAGCTACCTCGTTAGCTCGCCCTAGATCCTAGATATAACATGCTATGCAACGGCGAAGAAGCACCGATGTCCGAGCTACCTCTTAGCTACCTCGCTGAATCACGGAAGCCGCTCCGTCTGGGCACCCGAGCAACCAGAAAACATTATCACACATGTTGGGCTGCCCCTCTCATGGGTCCTATAAAGCCAACGAAATTGCCGATGCACGCGTCAACCCCTGCTCGAACTTATCAGGGGCCCCTTGCCCATAATATTGTTATTATTCCGGAACGGTCTAAAGCCCAGGCGGCCCTCAGGATATATTTTTTGTTGTAGATAATGTCCCCTTGTAACTCATAGATAAACCTAATCCTGAAGGCCCCAAGATATGCGACCCCCAACCCTAATCCTAACCCTAACCTCAATACACCCCTAACCATAACCCTAACCCGAATCCTATCCTCAAGATAACCCCATAAGTCTGCCCCTGATAGAACCCTGAACCTCAGCGTTAATATACTCCTAGCCCTTTAAACAATTCCCAACCCCTAACCCTATGATAACATCCAACCTAGAGCATTCTAACCCAACCCCTAGTATAAACTCGAACCTTAAGGGCTCCAAGATATACCACCCCCGCCCCTGGCACAAACTTAACTCTAACCCTAAGGGCCCCTAACCCGAAGGGCCCCTAACCCGATCCCCAACCCGACCCCTACTCCTACCCCTAACCCTAAACCTAACACTCATCCTAATCCTACCCCTACCTCTAACCCTACCCCAACCCCTACCTTTTTACCCTAAGGGCCTTTAACCCTACCCCTAACCGTAATCCTAAGATAACCCCTAACACTAAGGATCCCCCCCCCACCCCTTTTTGTTACGCCCCCCTGGTGAAGAAGGGGTCGTGACATCATCCTAATATAACCCTATACCGAACCCTAAGATAACCCCTAACCCTAATCCTAACCCCTAACCATAATCCTAACCATAATCCGACCCCTAACTCTAATCCTAAGATAACCATAACCTCTGGTCCTAAGATAACCCCTAATCCTAAGATAACCACTAACACTAAGGGCCCCTAGCCCTAACCCTAAGGGTTCCTAACCCCACCCCTAACCCTGATCCTAAGAAAACCTCTAACTCCGAATCCTAAGATAACCCCTAACCCCAAATCCGAAGATCGCCCCATAACTTTCAAGCGTTATGTATGCTCCAACGAGATGACGTTTGAGAGGGCCCTCGTAAAACCCCTTACAAGGACCTTAACATGATCGAATACGCAAACCCCAGAAATCTCTCAAAATAGCCGGCTGTCCCTGGCATTTTCTGGCACACGGGACTTCCCCGAAAGCCCCGAAACGCTCCAGGAACGTCCATGGGGAATCGCCAAGGGCCCCAGTAGGGCCCCCTCCTTTGAAAACGCATACGATCTACCAGCCCAGCCCTACATCGCCCGAAACTCACCCCAAGAAATAAACCGGCCCCAAGATTGCATTTTTCCCAAGAGGCCCCAAAAAGCCAAAAGGTTCCAAGAGGCCAGCGGGGGGGCCCAAGAGGTCAGCGGGGAGGCCCAAGATGCCCCCAAGAGGTCCCAAGAGGCCAGCGCAGGCCCCAAGGGGCCTGAGTCCCCGAAGAGCCCAACGGCCGTCAAGAGGTCCCCCAGGGAAATTGTCTCTACCCAAGTACCAACATCAGTTACCGGTGAGGAAATCAGATCCCCCCGTGTACTTTCGTCAGTTACAGAGAGGGAAATTTTCTATTGCATGTTTGCCCCTCGTGCGTTCGTGGGCTCCAGCGAGGGAAATTTTCATTTCAGGATTTCCGGCTGAAGGTGTTTTTTTTCCCCGTTCCCTTTGTTTTTTTTTACCTGCACGCTGTGGTCCGTTTGCACGAGGGAAAAACACAAATCAACATTTCCCTGATGTGCCTGTGTACTTCGCAGAGAGGAAAAACATGACAACAGTTTTTCGGTTCTGCTCCTGCACGGACGCGGGTTTGGGGGCTCAGAAACTCCACCGCCCCCTTGCAGGGACATCCCTCCAGGGCATATGGAGCCTCTCTTGGGACCGATATTGGGCCTTAGTGCCCTCCCCAATTTGGCCTTGCTGTAATCTCTCCTGGAGCCATCTTGGAGCCTCAATTGGGCCTCTCCTGGGAGTCTCTTGGGGCCATCTTGGGACCTTATTTGGGCCTCTGTTGGAGCCATACCAGATTGGAGCCTCTATTGTGCCTATACTGGGCCTGATTGGAGCCTCATGGGGCCTTATTGGGCCCTCTCTTGGGCCATCTTTGAGCCTCTAGTGGGGCCTCTCCTGGGCCTCACCTGGAGCCATCTTGGGGCATTATTGGAGCCTCTATTGGAGCCGATGTTGTGCCCTAGTGACCCCCGTTGGTGCCTTATTGGAGCCCCTATTGGAGCCATATTGGAGCCTCTGTTGGGGCACCTCCTGGGCGTATGTTTGAGCCATATTGGGGCATCATTGGGACCCCCCTTGGTTCCAAATTGGGGCCCCTGGTGTGCTTCTATTTGGCATGATGGTGCCCTCCTGGGGCCTTAGTGGAGTTTCTCGTGGAGACCTCTTGGAGCCCCCATTGGAGCCTATCTAGGGCCTCTCTTGGAGCCATCTTGGGGCATTGTTGGAATCTCTCTTGGAGCTTAAGAATGCCTATATTTGGCATTATTTGTGCCGCCTCCTCCTCCTCCATTCCCTCGTCCTCGTCATCCTCCCCCTCCTCCGCCTCCCCCCTCCTGCTCATGCCCCATTTGCCTGATCCTCATTCCCCCTATCCTGGTCCTCCTCCTCCTCCTCATCCCCCCTCCTCGTCCCCCTCCCCCTCCTCCGATCTCCTCCTGGCCCCCCTCCTCATCGTGCACCTCCTCACCCCCTGCTCCTGCTCCTGTCCCTGCTCCTGCTCCTCGTGCACCTCGTCGTCCTCATCCTCATCCCTCCTCTTGGATGGTAGTGGACATGTTGATGATGATGAGGAGGATGGTTAGATGCGTTGTGATGGATTGTTGTGTTTTTTTTTCAAGCTGCGCAGCCAAACGCTGCGCAAGCAGAGCAGTTCTCAGGGAACAGACTCGGGCTCGTCGGGCTCGTCTGGCCTGCGGTCGCGCTCAACGGCGAAGAGCGCGCCGCTGCCTGGCACGGCCCTGAGCTCCTCCCTGGCGGCCTGCCTGTCGCCAAAGGGCAGAGCGCAGCAATGGACATGGTCGTGGAGGGTGGCGAAGTCGTCGCCCGTGCCCCTCTTCAGCCACAGCATGAGGGCGCCGAGCGGCCTGCCCTGACCAGCCCTCCAATGGGCAGTTGATCCTCGCACGGTCCTGGTCAATCTGCATTTGCCCCCGTGCCTGGGGCAATGTGCAACTAACTCTAGCTTCTTCGCGTAGTATCGGATGATGCCGTAGGGCGTGACGAATGTGATGTCTGCTGGGTCGCGAGGACCACCACCGCCGCCTGGCGGCGGAGGTGGGGGTGGAGGAGGGCCTCCGCCGCATCCGCCTGGATCAGGGTCGCCACCAGGACCATCACCACCGCCGCCTGGATCAGGGGCGCCACCAGGATCATCACCACCAGGATCATCACCACCAGGGTCGTCACCGTGTCCGCTGTCAACTGATACGTCGTCGACCTCATCTGACAGAATGGCCTCACCACCGTGGTCACTCCCGAACAACTCGTCAGTGTTTGCAACCGATGATGGGCTCTCCCAGCCGTCGTAGGAAAGAGACTTGATAGACCCTCCCTCGCCATGAATGTCATTCTCGGGCTCGGGCTCGACCATCTCGGGGTCACCGTCGCCGTCGCCGTCCTCGCCTTCGTCCTCGCCGTCGGCGCCATCCTCGCCCAACTCGTCAAGGTCGTCCAACCACCCATTGTCATCAGGTCGCTTCCGTTTTTTGCGCCTGGGCGCTGGCCAACGTCGCGTAAACTCTCGGTCATCTTCGATATTGCCAACCACCAGCTGTGACGGCCGTATGGGCGATACGGGCCTGGACGAGGATAGCACCCGCATAACAGACAAACTCCAAGTGCTTGGCTTCGAAAAGTACGCATACAAGTTGTCGGCGACCTCGAAGTTCGTCAGGTAGTCGTCCAGGCAATCCAGCACGATAGCGCCGTCACCGAGCACACCGACATCCGCTGGTACGCACTGGCGATAAGTTGGCCTGTACGGCGAGAAATACATCAGGCCGATATGAAGGTAAGTCACAAATTCGCCCATCGGGCCAGCCTCATCACCTGCAACGTCTCCAGCGCTGGCGGCATCCCCACTCGAATCCTCTGGCACGTGATGGATCTTAACGACGATATCGCCAGACGACAATGCATCCCTCATAGACGTAGATTTGCAGTATACCTTGATGCCACTATCAACCCATTTTTTGAACTTCCAGACGAGGTCCCCCTTCGGGCCACACAAGCACACGCCTGCGTCGATACAACTTTGTTTCTGATGAGCTTTCTTAGGCGTCTCGTCGAAGTCCTGCTGGGAAGCATCTCTCTTCTCATCGTGAAGCTTGTCGTAATAGCTGGTGACCACCTCCCTGATCTTGGCGTTCTCGGACTTGGCCAGCAAGCCCACCATCCTGGGGATAATCTTCCTGACGGGGCAGAAATACTCCAGGACGTATGCGCCACCAAAGTGGGGGCGAGCAACGAGGCCGTTTACCAATGGAGCCATTAGAGGGAGCGCGGCAATGAAATCGTTCACGTGCTGCATGCCCTTGGTAGCCCTCCATTTGGATAAGCTCATGGCCCTGTCGTGGACTGCGCGCTTCTTGAGGCGCCTGCAGAGGTAGTGATCTGCTCTGAGCGTGCCGATGTTCGTCGCGACGTCGCCGACTGGGATAGCGACCATGTCGATGCTCGCAGGGCGCCCTGGCATGCGACTCGCGTTCAAGATGGACTCCGCCCTCTCCTTCGCCTGCTGCTCGCCCAGCAACTTGTTGAGCTCCCTCGAGACGGTGCCGAAAGACTTCTTGCCCTCTCGATGCAAAGATGTCCCGATTGAGCCTGCTCTTTGGTAAACTTCAAACTCTTCTCGGGATAGCGCTCGGTATGCGGCCGCTGCCGCTTGCAGCACAACCCTCCCTACAACTCTGGCGCGAGCAGCGATGAATGCTCTCCAAGCTCCTCCGCCACCCCTCTTTGTAGGCCGGCCTTGTTCGTCTGGTTTTTGATCTCCGCGCTTCCGCTCCTTGGGCTCGAAGACCCCCGCTGGCTTCAGGATCCGAGCCTCTCTCGTAGAAGCCTTCCTCAGAACAAACCTGCCGCTGATGGTGGGCAGCTCGGGCCTGGCGGACTGCAGCGAGGTAGCCTCCACCTGCCTTCTGATCTGCGCGTTCTGAGTCTCCAATTTCACCGTCGCCGTCTTGCTGGCCATCACGATGAGGCTCAACTCGTGCAAAGCCTGGTCGCTCGTTAGCCCGCCAGGCTTATCTTTGTAGTACTCGATAAAGTCATCGCTAAACTTGTCGCGAATAAGCCTGCAAGAAGCCTCGAGTTCTGGAGCCAAAGCGCGATCATCAAGAAGCAAAAACAACCTGAAGGGGAATTGCTTTCCGATCGAGGCCCCGAACTGATAAGTGCAACAGCCTTCTCTGGATAAGTCCTTGCACAGCTTCGTCTGGTTCTCGAGCGTCATGCAATCATCTGGCAGGCAGTCCAGCTCCATAGACTTCGCCACCTTCTCAATGTCCTTGAAGCACTCGGTCTCCAACGTCAGCCTCGCAACACTCATCATAGGCCATTGCCTCCCACCCAACACCGTCGCATCGCCGTCTGAGGCGAGAAGGGCACAGTCCTGATTCATCTCCCACTCCTCGCTTGCCATCTCCAACTCCATCTCCAGGAACTTCTTGATTGGCTCCAAAACCGCCCTGAAGAACAGGACCTGGATGGACGGCTCAGTGGAAATCCAGTCGCGCGCTTGGCCGCGGTATGCCTTGCTCTGCTCGGCGAAGGCCTTTCGTGGGTGATCGGCCTTCTGCGCGCCAGGTTCGGGCGCCTCCTTATCCTTCTCGGGCGGCTGCGCATCGGCAGCTGGACCTTCGCCCTCGATATCCTCGGGCGGGGCCTGCTGCCCTTCATGCGGCACCAGCTGCAGGTCGGGTTGCGCGACTGGGTAGTCGCCAGGATCCTCGTCGCCGTACTCGACGTTCAGGTAGCTCATGTATGTCGCCCCGAAGAGGCCGTGGATGTTCATCGGCAGGCCGACGTCGCGAAACGTGATGTCTGCCCCAGTCCACCTGTGGCGAGGGAACAAGTGCGGGGCGCGGGGGAAGATTGCTGGCACGAACTCCTTGAACAGCAGACGAAGGACGTCAGCTCGAGTCTCCCCTGGCAGTGCAACGAACATCATACGGTCCTTATCTCTCCAATCCCCTGGCGCACACCGTTCGAGCAGCATTCGAAGCGCCACGCGCTGAGGAGAAGCGTCCAAGAATGTATCCATCACCAGGTTCCTGAACGCAACTGCCTTGGCATCCAGAGCTACGCCTGTCACAATCACCAACTTCTGTCTAATGATCCGCCTGGCAGCCTTTCGTAGCAAGCTCATCTGGCCAGCCAGCCTCAGTGAAAGCGTCGTCGCAACAAGCCCCGATATATCTTCCGCGTGCATGTCGTAAACCTTAGTGTGGAATCCAGACACTGTGTGTACCCGACAATGAAGGTATAGCACTGCCCATCCTTCGCGCTCAGACAATAGATGGCGCTCAGCCTTCAGATTTGCCGTGTACCCGTCAGTGCAAACAATGCGAAGCCTCCTGAGGAACGAAGCTGCATTTGATGCCCCAATCGAATATTCTGAAATAGCAGCCTTGTAATTTTTAGCAGAGTTCCTATCGCACACCTGGAGCCACGATAGCATATTCCCACGGAGAATCGCATACCGACCATCAATCTTCAGCAAAAGCAAAACGTTCGTGTCCATCTGTAGTACCTTTTTCGTGCCCACTGTTTTCTCCACAAGAACGACGGTGTTAGCTTCATCTGGCTCTTGTCCTGGAGGGGCCCCGTGGTCCACGATGGAGTGTCCGTCGTCGAGCGTCTCGGTCACCGTCTGCGTACTCTGCAAGATAAAATCGGTGCTGTCATAGCTGGCGTACTCCACGTAGCACAGAAGCTCCACTCTCTTGGAAGAGCCAGCGTAGCTAACCAATAGCTCCTCAGCGTGTTTCCATACGTTGCGCTCGACCTGCGGCGGCGTCTGAAAACAAACCGCCGCTGCATCGCAATCTGGTTTCCAGTGTTTTTTTCCCCGGCCTGGGGCCGAGATGGCCCACCAAAAAAACAAATCGAAATCGCAGCGACGGTTTGCATTTCAAACGCCTCTAAGACCTGCAACGCACACCCTGCCATGATCTTCAGCGTGTCCCTATACTTCGAGCGGCTCTCGTCGAGGTTACGCGCGTTGCTGGTGATCCGCCCTGTGAGCGGGTCGTCGTCCATCACCTCTGTGGCTATCTTGAAAGCTGATTCGTCGAGGTCGCTGTCGGGCACGTGCCTGCAAGCCTGCGATGCCCAGTAGACATCCTTCTTCACCTCTACGGGGACCAACGCCATCTCATGGTCGAGCTCGCCGTCCACGTCGCCGTCGGCAGAGCAGTCGTCGCACGAGAGGGCGTCCACACCTGCCAACCAGTCGTCTCCATCTGGCTGCGGCAGCTCCTGCACAGCGTCAGCCTTATCGCTCACGGCGCCCAGCGCTGAAAGCCAGCTCTCGCCCACATCGTCGTCGACGGCCGTGTCGCTGCCAACGTCGCTCAAAGCCGCAAGCCACGAGTCACCTGCGCCTGCCATAAAGGCTGACGCGAACAAAATTGTTATGTATGCGTACATGAGTACAAGTGGTACGCACATGATATGGAGAATGCCGAAAGTTGAGCCAAAATGGTTACGGTCATGAACGAGATGTGTTGTCTGTTGATTGCCAGGGTTGGTATTTCAAGGCTGGCTGTCTGGTAGATGTTCCTCATCTCTTCGTTTACCTATGTTTGCCCTTTTGATTCTTCTTAAATATATAATGTACTGTGCCCCCCTCCATCATTTCTCATCTCTGGGGTTCTCAATCCGCCCCCCCTCTCCCTGAAGTCACATCCCCTCCCTCCCCGATGTCTCACTATTTTCCAAAACTTACCGCACGTATGGATTTCGGCTCCGACCGCCTGAAACTTTGGACTAAAAGTTCGGGTCAAGATAACTAACCGTTTATATCTCTGCGCTGGCACGTATGACACATCGCGAACCCGCCCTGAGCCATTAAGCACCCCAGAACACCCTGCCCTAGACACCCTGCCGTGGACGCCCCCAGATTCTCAACCTAGGCCTTCAGGAGTCCAGCATGCGATCTGTAGCTAGATACGCCAGCCCCCATATGAGGCCACCCAGCGCATTCACCCAGTAAGGCCCCCCCAAGAATTCCCCCAGCCCCCGTACATCCGCCGACCCCCCCATGAGGCCCCCTATGAGTCCCCTCTTAGGAGCCCCGTCTGCACTCTGAAGATATATCCGCCAGCCCCCTTATGAGGCTTCCCAGCGCCTTCACATATATACTCGTCTAGCCTTTCCTATAACATGCATATCAATCGTCGGTGCCTCGGGGGCGCGCCAGTCTGAACTTCTTCCTACGCTGAGACGATCGTGTTGCGTGCAAGAAATATGATTGCTTGTTTTTCTTTTTTTTTGTGTGTTTTTGCATATGCTTTGCAGATGCTTTGCGGATGGCTTTGCGGATGCTTTTTGTTTTTTCGGTGAGGCCCTGCATGTGCTCTGCGGGTGCCCCGCGGGAGGCTTGCAGGGGAATTTCCGAGGGCCTGCGGATGCTCCTGCGGGAGCCTGGCGGGGAAAAAAACAAAGGGTCCCTGATGAGGCCCTCTAGGATGCCCTGCCGACATAAGCCTAGACGACATGTTCAGAAGGTTCGCAAGGCCTCGGCACTTCTGAAACGTTCTGTAACCAATCTCCAGAGACACAGACGGCGTCCCAGAAGGCGCGCTGTGGTTTTTGAGAAGCGCCGCCGCCTCCTGAGAAGACATGCCCCCTTTCACTTCCCCCCTGGGCGCGCCGCCGACTCAACTTGCCCCGGAACCAACTTCGGCACTAAAGTTGCCGCGTTCGTACTTGGTAACGGTAATCGTTCTCTCGCCCCCCAAGAGCGGTGGCGGCACCCGTACATCCTCCGGCGAATGAGCATCTCAAAACCGAAGTCGCCTCTGCTCAGCTACGCCCTGCTGTTAGGGCGAGGGCGAGGGCGAGGGCGCCAGAGTCGGGCACACAGGTGTGCCCGTGCCCTTTTGGGCTGGGCGCAAGAGGCCGTGGTCTCATATCGTGTCCGAATAGACGTCGTGGACGAGTTTTTTTCAAGAACTTGTGCACAGACTGGAAGAAGCAGAAGGCGTGACAGAGGATGTAGGATGTTCATGAACCTGGTCAGGATCGAGTCGGTGTGGTCGGTATCGTGGCTGGTCCTGCTGACGGTCGTCGGTAGTCGGTGCTGTATGCCGGAGCCCCTGCTGCGGTGCTGTTGGTGCTGCCGTCGGTGTCGCTGTCGGCGTCGCCGTGCGAATGTCGATGTTCATCGGTTGATGAGAATTATTAAAGGGTGGAAGTCTCATTTAGGAATTCCAGTGGCCCCGTGTGTGTGTTTGTGTGTCGGCCAGAGCGGTTACCATAACCGTTTTGGCACAAACTGACGACACAAGAATTGCCCCATCCACGGCTTACATCATCATCATCATCATCATCATCATCATCATCATTATCATCATCATCATCATCATCATCATCATCATCAGCGTCCTCCTCATCGGCGGTGTAGCCAGTGTTCCTGTGTATTCGGTGTTGTTGTGCTGGTGGTGGTGGTCATTTGGCGTCGGCGCTGCAGGGTAGGAACAGATATTCGTGCAACTGGCGTCGGGGAGTTTGTGCCCTCAGCTGTTGTATGCAGTGTAAGCGCTCTCAAGAGAGTCCCACAATGTCGTGTCTGTCGCGGCTGTCAACCATCTCACGTCGTTACTGTCGTAGCTGAGTTATCGTCGTGGATGGATGGCGTCGTTGGTGTCGCTGTCCGTGGCTTCGTCCTTGATGTTCGTGTGTAGGCCTGCCAGAAACTTCTCCACGTCGTCGTCCCATATTTTCTTTTGGCCTCCGTGCTGCCGGGGGCCTTGCTGTTTTGCGTCGAGGTTGGGGTTTCAAGTCAACACACGGTGTGTCCATCGGTTCTGCGGATGGCTTGAAACGAGTGCGGCCCAACACCAGATTTTTGCGCGATGTATCTGTACTACAGCGGAGATGTCGTGCTTGCTCATGAGATCCTCAGCCCTGCGTGTGCTCCGGCGGGCGAAGTCCGACCACAGCTCGTCTTCGTCTGTCGTCTGCTCGTGGGTCTGGCGTGCGACACTGTTGTCATATTGTGAGCTGGTCTGTTATGATGTGGAAGGGGGGGTGCTGAATGCGTCGTGGTCGCTGGAGTCGTCAGGGTGGACGCTGTATGCGACGTGGTTGCCGTGGCTGTCAGCTGATGGTGCGGCGTGCGTTCGTAAGGTGACGTTTGGGCGCTTTCTCGGAATTCCGATGATCGCCCGGACCATCCGTCGTTGAGTGCGGCGTACCTGTTGTGGGAATGGCTCTGTCAAAGTCCACGCTTCCGCGCCGTATGTCATCGTGGGAATGACGGTGCCTTGGTAAAGCCTGAGCCTATGTTTGAGTGGGTAGTGTTTGCTCGTCAGTTCCTTGCCTATGGACTGTGAAGCATGCCCACGTAGCTTGGATCCTGTGTTGGATCTCGGCCGCCGCGGCATCTTAGAATGTAACCGTCTGGCCGAGGTATGTCAACTTCCCAATGTGAGGCCCTATTGTGATATCCATGTTTGCAGCGCTGGTAGACCGAACCCGGGTCTTAGTTTGGTTGGTAATGATTTTTGTTTTGGTCGGGTGTATTTCGAGGCCGTGTGGTTTCGCTGCTGTGACCAAATCTGCGAGTAGAGTCCTCAGGTTGGGTAGCGCTTGGCAGAACTAGCAAGATGTCGTCGGCAATGCGGAGGTTGGTGAGAGCAGATTGGCTGGCGTGCGCCAGTTGGATTCCTTTTCCGTCGTCGCTGCCGTTCCGGAATGAGTGGTGTTAGAACGTGCTGTAGAAGGGCGGCGAAGAGCAATGCACTTAAAAGGGTCTCGTTGCTTCGTGCCGCGTCGTAGTTTGAACGGCTTGCTCGTGGAGCCAGTGCGTACTACGGCCGTTTGGTCGTGGTAGACGCGTTGGAGCAAGTGGACGTAGTCGGGCGACACACCCTGGTGACGCAGTGCTGCCCATAAGCTGTCGTGTTCCACTGTGTCGAATGTTTTGTTGTTGAAGCCTACTGCTGCGACCTATAGAGCCTAGTTCCATTCAGAAGCCCTCTCCCGCAAAATGTTAAGTGTGAAGAGGTGGTCACGCGTCCCGCGCCCAGGTCGGAAACCTGCTTGATCGTCGGGCTGCTGTTGATCAAGTACTTGTGAAAAGGAGGTTGTATAGCATGCGGCTGAACAGCTTGTAAAGCATGTTCATCGTACATTTCGGGCGGTCGTTTTGCGGGAGAGCGATCACCAGATTTGGGAATGACTGTAATCACCGTCTTCCGCCAGCCTGCTGGAATCGGGGCGTTTGGCTCGATGACCGCATTATACAACTGCAGCAAGGCATGTTGTAGTTCCCGGCGCGGGTTTTTGAGCATGTCAGCCTTGCTTCCTACGTCGTCGCGTGACTTGCCAAATCTTGAGCTGTGAGATTGCTGCTTGGGGCTCTTCGGCCGTGGAGGGCGGGATGTGGCTCCGGATGTCGCTCGTAGTTGGTGGTGCGTCGCGGGTGTTGGTGGAATTGTGCAGCTCCTCGTGAAAGTTCGCGAATACATTGGCGATCCCTTGGCGGCTAATGTGCTTGGCGCCGTCGCTCCCACGCATCTCTGTGATCAGGGCTCGCTTTCGTTTCGTTTTGATGGTACCGGGGCGAAGGTGAGGGCGGGGAGGAGAAGGACGAGGAGGTGGAGGACGGTGGGGGAGGGCGAGGAAAGGAACGCGAAGAGGAGAGCGAGGAGGAAAAACGAAGCGAAGAGCAAGAATGGGAGGGGCGAGGGGAGGGACGACCATTCCCAGCCGAGAGCTCGGGGAAGGGAGGCAATAATTCAAGACCCTCTGCTTATCTTGCGCTCGCCCTGCCCGCTCTGTCGAACGAGCGCTGCTGCCGCTGCCTTCCAGCCGAGACTCCGACAGTCCAGCGCCCCGCTCGCAGGACGAGGAAGTGGAGGAATTCTCGGAGATCTCGGACCAACCACAGGAACGCCATGGATGAGCCTGCGGAAGTACCTGCTGCTCCCAGAACTGGCGATCCGAACGGCGCAGTACACACTACAAGCTTACATCATAATGGTGCCGCCCGCGCGCCAATCACGCGCCCCCACGCTACCCGCGTTTCGGCGAGCGTGGGGTCGCAGCCCAGGGGGAGCAGGTCGACGTCGGCGGCGGCTAAGTGGACGAGGGGATGACAAGAGCCGCGGCGCCGCCCACGCATCGCGCATGCAGCGCCCAACGTTCATCGCGGGCAAATTGAAGGAGTGCAAGCTCTCGGTACCGATCCGCCCGCATGACTCGAACGCGACCGGGAGAACGTTGCAGCCGTACCTCGCCCGGGCGCTCGCCTGCATGCGCGCAGCCGCCAACGTGCGGGCACTCGATATAAACGTCCACGTAGAGCGGCTGCACGGAGCCTGGGGGTATCACCACCAAGTCCATGATGGCCTCTTGCTCGGCCCCGTCCCTGCCGTACCGCACAGGCTCCAGAACGGTGCTCGAACTGGGATGGGAAACTGTGGGTGCAGGCGCGACCACCCATCTCAGGGTGCGTGCAGCAGCACGCACGCCGAGTGGGGAGCAGGGGGCCGCGCTCACTTGTGTTCGCTCCTAGCGGTCTTGATCCTTTCGCCGGAGGCCGCCACGGTCGCCAGAGGAAGAGGTTCATCGACGCGATCCGACGCTACCTGTTCGATTACCGGACGCGAATCGACCCTATAATAGACAAAGTTACGAGGGTACACAAGGTTTCCATGATTTGTTACGGTGGGTTCGTGCGGCGTCGGCGCGCGCAAAGGTTTTGACTCCGCACGATCGTTCAGGATTGAACTCCGTCGGGCAATAAGGCGTTACCATGCCCCTCACCGACTGCACGTAAGAGTGACCTCAGGCAACAGTGACCTTTGGTGCGCGGTTTTTGGGGTGCGCGAAGGGGCCAAACCCAGGCGCGCAGGCCGCTGCTATCGCGTCGCATTCGGCGATCGGGGGGCGCCCAATGGGCCCGCACTTGAGGTCACTCTGGCGAACGGTCACTGCTACGCGCGGTCGACCTCGGTGCTTCCGCACCGTTCTGTCATGCGGAGCCCCACCTGGAACGCCTTCGCTGGCGCAGCCGGCGCGCCCTCGCTGCATGAACCTGCCGTGCTGAGGCCGAGGCTTCCTGTCGAGGCCCCCCGCGCCCGCCTCCTGCCGACGGGGCTCAGCGCGGGCCCCCCGCGCGCCGCGCGCACGCGCGCGCGCCCGCAGCGAAGGCCGCGCACCCCTGGGGAGGCCGCGCGCGGCCCTCGGAGAGGGCGCGCGGCGGAGGCGCAGCGGCGCGGCGGCGGCGCGACGGCGCGGCGCGGCGCGGCGCGACGACGGCGACAACCGACGACTACGACGACATACCACCAGGACACGACGACGACGATGACGACGATGACGACGAAGGGCGACGACGGCGACGACGACGACGACGACGAAGGGCGACGACGGCGACGACGACGACGACGACAACGACGACGACGACTACGAGGACCGACGACGACGAAGGATGACCGAAGACGACGACGACGACGACGACGAAGAACGACGGCCAAAAACGACGACAACGACGACGACGGCCACGACCACGCGCACGACGACCAACGCATGCGCCGTGGCCGGTCGCGCGGCCGACGGAGGCCGATTCTCATCGCCCTTCTCCCCCTCCCCCCCGTCACCGTCGTCTTGCCTGCGTGTGGAGCGGGTGGCCGCGAGGGGTTCCCGACCGCAGCGGCTTCGAGGAGGGGGAACCCGCTGCTGGCCACAATGTGGTAAGGGGGGGACGAGGGGGGGGGGAGGGGCAGAAAACATCCATCGCTTCTGCGGTCGGCAGCGAGGAGATCCCAGCGACGATGGATTGGTCCAGCAGGATTGGGAGGATGTGGAGGGAGGCAGGGAGGATCGCGACTAGGAAGTCCCAACGACGATGGCATTCTACAGTTGGAGATGGAGGAAGGGCAGCGACGGGCAACGACGACGACGAGGAGGCTCGTGACGAGATCGACTCGAAAAGGCCGCAGAAACGATGTTAGTTGTGCAGGGTGAGGAAGGGACCGTGACGATGACGAGGATGAGACTGAGGGAAGTAGCAGGTATCGCGGAAATTAGACATTGCTGCTCAAGATCGGGCGGCTTTTAAGGCTGGCCGCACTTGAAATTGCAATGCCCTGATGCAGTAAGAATTGCATCTGATCAATTGACCTGAGAAATTCGGGGCGACTCTCTGACAAAACTTGAGGCAAACGCTGGGACAGCCTTGCTCGCACAGCCCCCGGTGTGCACAGCGGGAGTGAGACGCGCGAGCGCTCATGTTTCTGTAGATGCCGCGACAGATCCGCTGGGCCAACATGAGGGGAAACTGCTTGATGAACGGGCACGTGTTTAGAATTTAGAACCGTGTGTCTGTGAAGGTGTCGATGGGCGCTGATATGATACTGGCCAATAGTGGGTGCACAAGCACATGTAGATGAACGAAGAAAAGAACTGCGTATACAAGATGACTGGGAGGTCGGCACGGATTCCTTGGATCGGCGCTGGACCCCCCTCCCTGGCGCGCGGAGCGCGCCAGGTGCGGCGCCTGGGGCGCCGCCAGGGAGGCCCGACGCAGATCCAAGAAATCCGCGCGGACCTCCGCGAAATTATGTTTTTTCTGTTACCGACTCGGCCTCGACCGCTGTGCGAGCCAGGCAAAGCGGGAACACAACACGAGCCGACCTGCGATAG
>CAUYUJ010001778.1:70000-72500 GCA_963575745.1 Prorocentrum cordatum
CGGCATACGGAGAACGCGTGCGGTGCTGGAGCGCCGGAGGCTCCACAGCCCCAAGGCGGGGCAAGGCAGGCCGAAGCGAGGAGCAAGGGAGAGAGGGGCCAGAAGCAAGCCAATGGAGGGAGGGCCAGGGCAAGGGCCGAGGTGTACGGCCATGGTCCTATTCTTAGCGTGTATGCGATTTCGGGCCCTGCGAAGCCGAAGCCGTTGACACGCTAAGCAGGCCAGGGGCGAACACGCTAAGTCCACCGATCTGGCGTGTGAGTTTAAGAAGTCTAAGCTGAAGCTCTGCTTCAGCATGAGCTTTAGCTCTGCTTGGGAGGGGGGGGAGGGGGGGCGGACCTCATTAACTGCCGAATTCTGTGCTCGGCACCTCCCCCCCTGCCAGCCCCCCCCCCCACGATTTCGGCACCCCCCCACCCACCCACCCCCCGGAGCTTTGCTCTGCAAGGGTGAGGACAGCAGAGCGGGGGGGGATCGCTCTGCAAGGGGGGGGGGGGCTGCAATGGGGGGGGGCCCTCTCAGGCGGGAGCGGGAGCTGCAGGGAAAGGCGGGAGGGTCCGCTTTGCAGATAAGCGCTCTGCAAGGGGGGGGGGGGGACAGGAGAGAGGGGGGGGGAACAGGAGAGAGGGGGGGGTGGGGGGGGGACAGGAGAGAGGGGAGGGGGGGGACAGGAGAGAGGAGGGGGGGGGGACAGGAGAGAGGGGGGGGGGGGGAGAGGGGGGGGGACAGGAGAGAGGAGGTGAGGGGACAGGAGAGAGGGGGGGGGGGGGGTGCTGGATCATCACCATCTAAATCACCATCACCATCGTCACATCACCATCATCATCATCATCATGATCATCATCATCATCATCATCATCATCATCATCATCAGCATCATCATCATCATCATCACCATCATCATCATCATCATCGTCATCGTCATCATCATCATCATCATCATCATCATCAGCATCATCATCATCTTCATCATCATCTTCATCTTCATCTTCATCATCATCATCAGCATCATCATCATCATCCGGAGCGCCCCCGATCGGCGGCACTGGCCGGAGGCCACTACAATGGTGTCGGGCGAAACAGCCCTCCTATATACACGCCAAGTACCAACCGCGCAGGATACACGCTGAGTGCGGAGCGCTTAGCGTGTACAGGCGCAACCCCAACTACACGCTAAGAAGAGGACCATGACCGTAGGGCCGAGGGGCAGGCCTCGGGGTTGGCCCCAGGGGTATGCCCCAAGGGTAACTAGGACTGCGGGTTGGTGGAGTGGTGAGAGTAGTTGGAGTAGTTAGGGGCGTCTGCTCGCTCGTCCCCGTCGGCCGACGCTGGTTGCTCGTCGAGAACGTCGTGGTCGTGGTCGTGGTCGTGGTCATCGTCGTCGTCATCCTCGACCTCGTGTGCCTCCTCTCCCGGCGACGACGACGACCACGACCACGACCACGACCACGACGACGACGACGACGACGACGACGACGACGACGACGACGACGACGACGACGACGACAACGACGACGACGACGACGGCAGTGGGGAGGGCGCTTCCGAAAGCAGCGGCCGATGGAGAGGCGAGGGCCGGGCAGCTCGAGGGAAGAGGATGGAGATGGGGGGGGGGCCTCGAGGAGCCGGGCGGGGAGAGGGGAGAGGGAGGGGGAGCGAGGAGCGAAGGGGGAGGGGAGGGCCCTCCGGGAAAGGGGGCCAGCAGGGAGGAAGGAGAACAGGGAGAGGCAGGAGGCGGAGGAGGAAAGGCTGGGGACCGGGAGGTTTTGGGAGCGGGTGCTGCCCAAAGGAGAGAGGAGAGGCGAGGAGTCTGGACTGCGCGGGTTGGGTGACACCAATGGATCTTCCACCCCCTCTCTTTCATCCCATTGCCTTCCGCAGCCCTGCTGAGCGAGCCGCCGGGATGCTCTTGCTGCACGCCCGGTCGGGCCCTGCTGCTGGAGAGAGCCACCCCGCTTACGGTCTCGAATCCAACGCCCCGTCCAGAATCAGTCGGCCTCATGGTCTCTCTACCACCTTCCCTTGCTCCTCTCCTTCACCTCCTCCTCCTCCTCCTTTTCTCCTCCTCCTCCTCCTTTTCTCCTCCTCCTCCTCCTTTTCTCCTCCTCCTCCTTTTCTCCTCCTCCTTTTCTCCTCCTCCTCCTCCACCTCCTCTGCCGTCTACGCTCCCATCTTCTGGACTTGGGCTCCCACTCGTCGAACCTCGCGCTTGCCCTCCGTCGTCCTCACTCTCTCACTTCCGTCTGCTACCTCAAAATCCATCCTCTTCCTCCTCCTCCTCCTTCTCCTCCTCCTCCTCCTCTTACTCCTCCTCCTCCACCTCCTCCTCCGTTCGTTTCCCACTCACCTCATAGTCCACATCATCGGTTTGGTCAGCTCACTGTCATCCCCCTCCTACTAACCGACATCGTCGTCGGGTCGTCGCGGAACATCATGATCGCAATGGTACTCGTCAACAACACCAAACAAACATCATGAGGAGCACCGTCGTCGAATCATC
>CAUYUJ010001778.1:77500-97105 GCA_963575745.1 Prorocentrum cordatum
CGCAGGTCTGACGCGGTACGTTCGCCACAACGTGGGCCAATACGCTTAACCAGCAGGCGACGCATTGACACGGACGTTTTGAGCTCGGTCCAATAGGGGCCCGACCACAAGAGACCTTCCACAAAAAACCCAACCCTGAGACCCCAAGACGTCCATGGATTTTTGCTGTGGGACCGTCACGCTTTCCATGGCAAAACGTCGAACCCCCAGAAACCCAGGGCACCATGGAGGCAAGCAGGGTGTTTTTTGGCATGGGCCTCCACTGCACGCGTTGCGTCTCAAGACGGGCGTATCGAGGCAACTGAACGTCTGGGTCTTTCGCCTTCAGGATGCCTCCCAGACGGCTCCCAGAAGGCCGCAGGACGGCCCCAAGACGGCCCCGCAGGGCCGCGGGGCGGCGAGAGCCGGGCCCAGAATGGCTGGCGGCCCCCTGGGCGGCCCCCGAGCGGAGCGCTCCAGAGGGGCCCAAGATGCTCGGCTAGACGGCCAGCCAAGACCCAGACGTCGGGCGTCTCGACAGAAAATCGCGACGAAGGTTTTTCGTCGTCTTCGGTGTCTCGGGGCCCTCGCCGGGCCTCGGGACTGTCCAAAGACGATTCGGGGTGAAACACCGGCCCCGCGGCAGTGGTCGGGAGATCGGGAACCTGCGTCCTGAAAAAATTGAGTCGTCGGATGCCTGGGCAGCCCCAAAAACGACCTCTGGCAAGGCTTTCGATCGGCGGCGGACGAGGGGGGAACATGAAAAGGAGAAGGCCTCCTGAGAAGGAGACGTGAATTGTCCGAAACCATCGCGGCGTCTGCCTCTCCGGGGAAGGCTCACTTCCCAGAAAACCCGGGGACTTCCGAGCCTTCTGAGAAGGTCCTCTCTTTCTCACTTCCCCGCCGGCTCGCCGCCGGCTAGAACCGACGCCCGGATGCGCAAGTTTTCTCGATGCGTGGGCCCAAGAGGTCAGGGCCGCTTCCAAGGCCTTGGTTCTCGCCCTGGGTCGTTTCTGATGGCCCCGAGGCCCAGCGAGGGCACCCGGAGGCCGAAACCAGCCAAAAACCGCCCGCTCCGATTATTGTTGGAGCGTCGAAACCTCGGGTCCGGCAGGGCCCCAGATCCCCCAACAGGTCGCAAGAGGGTTCCCGGCAGGACCCCTCGAACCCCAAGCGAGCCCCAAGACTGCCACGTCGGCGGGCGAATGACTCGCGCGGGGGCCTGCCGCGGCCCCCGCTCTGCGGGCCGAGCAAATCATGAGATAGAGGGGGGGGAGGAGAGGAGAGGGAGGAGGAGGAGGAGGAGGAGGATGAGGATGAGGATGAGGATGATGATGATGATGATGATGATGATGATGATGACGATGATGATGATGATGATGATGTGATGATGATGATGATGATGATGATGATGATGATGATGATGATGATGCTGATGCTGATGATGATGATGATGAGGAGGAGAAGGAGGAGGAGGAGGAGGGGAGGAGGAGGGGAGGAGGAGACTTTCCCCGACTTTCCCCCCAGGACAACGTCCCTGGGAGGAGGAGGGGAGGAGGAGGAGGAGGAGGAGGAGAAGGAGGAGGACGAGGAGGACGAGGAGGACGAGGAGGAGGTGGTGGTGGTGGAGCCGCGGTGGAGCCGTTGGGGGCCATGGTCGATCCACTTGTGACACCAGCGGCCCCTAGGTAATACGCTTAGAATTCCCTCGCCCTGCGGCCTACGGCGCCCGTCTCAATTGCCTACTGAGGACGGGGCCGCTGCGGCAGGGGAGCGCCAGGGAACGGAAGGGGGAATGCCTAGAAAACGATCGAAACGAGAGGACGACTGAGGAGGAGGAGGAGGAGGAGGAGGAGGAGGAGGAGGAGGAGGAAGAGGAGGAGGAAGAGGAGGAGGAGGCCAGCCCACCCCCCCCGCGGGTCCCAGGGCGGTCCTTGCGCCTGGGCCGTGCGTTCGTCGCTGCCGCGGCCGAGCGCGCCGGACAGCCACGACGAACGCCGCGCACGGGAGGGGTCCACGCGGGGGGGGGGAGGACGGGGCACCAGCAGCAGCAAGCTCTCTCGAGGACGGGGGGAGGAGGAGGGAGGAGCTCTGCCTGCTCTAGCCAGGTCCCTCTACCTACTGCCCCGCCCCCCGCTCACTGCTGCTGGGCCCCTGCGAGATGTCCCAGTCGAAACGCAACGCGTTCATCTGCGAGTCGTCACTGTTGCGAAGATATCCCTGCAGGCGCTCGCACGCATCACTCATAAAACTGGTCTGGCTGTCTATGCTCCTTACGGCGGTGATTCGCACTGCGTCCAGCTCTGGGTCATCGCGGAGTGAGTTGATCAATTGCTCCCTCTGGATTCTCATGAATTCAAGCTGGCTCGAAACACGACTGTACTCTCCAATCACCGTAGACTGGTGCTGACGCAAGACATTGCCAGTAGATATGTGGCACTGCTGGGCCCTCTCGATCCTAACATTGTCGGGAGTGGTGGCCCTCCTCCTCGCCGGCGCTGCCTTTGAGCGGATCGGTAGCGGCGTCTGGACCGCAGTGGCACTAGATGATGCTGGGGCCGTCGTCTGAGCTTTCGTGGCAGTGGGTCCCGCCGCAGACTGGGACCCCGCTGGGCTGGAGGAAGCCATGGCGGGCAGGTCACTGAACTTCTCAGTAGATACTGGGCGCGTCTAGCAGCTCGATAAAGAAGGCTACCACTTCAAAATGTGTAGGATGTCCTCTCCCGTCATCATGTGTGCGATGGGGTCGCCATGCACGTGCAGAGATTGACTGTCCACTCATGTAGTTATATATGAGTGACTTGGACATATGGTGCCGAACGAATTCGACTGCTCTGATCATCTCCCCGACCCTTTCCACACCGTTGCCGCGCATCCTGTAGAGGTTGGCGAGCTTCCTAGGGTCTCTGGCGAGTGTACGCGCTAGCTGTATCACGCTCTGGGAATTCCTCAGCTGGCGCCCCGCTGCTCTCTCTAACTCGGCCCTGGGCCCCGCCCCCGTCGGCTTGGCGCCTCCTGCTTTGATCAGCCCCTGGGCGATGGCGCTCTGGAAAGACTTCATCTGCATCGTGGGGATCACAGCGGGGGGGGGGGGGGGCCCTTGGCAAAATGGAGGACCGCCCAGAGGTCTGGGTTCATGTTGAGCGAGAACTGAAGTTTGGCCTTGCGCTGCTGTTCTGGCGCTCTTTCTGGGCGGTAGCACTCTCTGAGACGAAACGCCCCGGGAAACTCGTTCACGAACTGCTTCCCGTGCCCCTCTGGGGCCCCTACTTCCATCCACTCCAGCAAGACTTTCTTCGCCCCCCCTCTGCCCCCTCGTCGTCGAACGCTTCGCCCATCGCGTTGATCACCCCTGCGGCTATTCGCGCGCGCGGGGGGGCCCTCTTTGCGTCCTCGACCCTGCTCTTTGACGGCCCGGTGATAGCACTGCCCTGCTCCGAGCTCTTCGCGCGCGAGCGTGGAGCTGCTGGGGGGGAGCCAGTTCTCCTGGAGAGCGCTGGCCACGTCGCGCTGATCTGCCGCGACTCGTAGGATTAGCTTTTGGGCAGCAGCCATGGCGTGCTGGAAATCGGGGGCAACTGCGACGTTGTCTGCCCCCATCTGCTTCGCCCCATCCGCGCCCGCCTCCCTCGCCGGCCTTCCCAGCCCCCCATCGGCCCCCAGCGCCCCCCTGCCATGCCTGCCCTTCCGTCGCTCGCTCCCTTGCCGCCGCCCGCTGCATCGGCATCTCTGGCGCATCGAACAGTGCGCGGTCCAGGATGATGGCACGTAGCGCGCGTCTGGAAATCGCCCAGGCAGGATGTTTGAGATTGGCAAACACTACAGACCAGCTCGCATTCGCTCGGCTCGACAACCATGCGTTCCCACATCGAGAAAGCTACGTGGCGCATCCCCGCCCCTTCTGCCGCTCTTGCTACATGGTCTGCTGCTGCCCTCCTGCTCGAGAAAACAGAGCGGCGCCATGGGCGCTGGCTCGTGATCACTAGCTTAGGGATAAGCGGGTCTATAATGCGTTGCGCTCGCCAATGCGCTACTAAATCAGCTGCTGCTCGGAAGCGACGTCCACGCGCTACGTCAACGCCCTCCGAGTTCATCGACCTAAAATCACACCTCTATCCTTAACCCAAGTCCGTTACATTCACTTATTCTAGCTCTTCTTGTTCTGGCAGGGGTCTACTATATTTCCATCTTCCTGCGCGGCTGTCAAGGGCCGCGGATTCTGCCTCTAACCGATTCTCATTGCTTTTGTACCCGCAGCGAACAGACTCATGTCGTTTGTTCTTGTGCCACGCCATTCCTGAAACCCTCCGCCATGGTCGGCGAGGGCACGCATGTCCTCCAGATACTGCGTGGCCCAAAGAGTGGGCTGCCTAATGCTCCGGCCACTCAGGGGCGCGCCAAAGACTGCTGCAAGGACTGCTTGGTGGTCGAAAGGAAATTTGACCCAGCGCCGTTACCATTTGAACCTGCCCACTCGAAGCTCCTCTGCGCCCCTGTTGATCCTCCAGCCCCATCAACGCCTCATCCATCGTAGTCGCCCCCATCCCTTCCCTGTTCATCCGCCCAACAGTTCTCCCCTTTCAATAGATATCTCAATAGCCTGCAAAATGCAAGGTCGATCGCGCCCGTGTGCTTCTTACTGGTGATAAAGCACGTCAGTCCACTTAGCGCAGCGCCCATGGAAACAGCTACGCACATGCCACGCGCAATCACCTTCGACGTCTTGGACGACCAAGAGATCGAGCACTGTCCCCGCGCTGTTTTTTCCTGCGTCGCATCTTCTCTTGACCCAGTCCCTGGTCAGACGGCGCGCGTGGCCAAAACCCTCATTCCCTGCAAAGCCTCCCCCCTGATGCCACGATTCTGCTTTCCTGGCGCCCGCGCGCGCTGTTAGCTGCTGTCGCCGCGAAGAGCGAGCAAGTGGTTAGTCTTGTCGACGCCAGCTTCCAGTTAAGGGCCTCCTCGAAACTTCCACGAACTGAATCAACTTGCGACGCTACTTCTTCGACCTGCGCCCCTATCCGTCGCGTGGTAATAGTTGTTACGTCGTCCATAAACGTGCTGGTACCCAAATCGTAATACTGGTCATGGATCGGGCGCTGAGTACCACTCGCCTGTTGACATTCCTGATGCCTCTCTCCCTCTAGCCACGTGGCAGCTACTGGGTTGTAGCTGTCGTTGGAACCTCCCCGAGCGAGGGCGATGCCCATTTGGGCCCCCGCGTTGCTCTCCAACTCCACTCGCTCATCTGCGGCTTCGAGGGGGGGAGCTGCATGTTCCATTACGCCGCGTGCAAAGGTAGGTCGTGCTCGTCCATCGCGCGATCGATCTGCCCTCTTAGGGGGCTTCTGTCGGTCGAGGCGAAGGCGTTCGTGCAGTCGAAGTTGCTCCTGCTTAAAGATCGCCCTGCCTCCTTGCACCTCCACTTCGTAGCAAGCAGAACCAATCTAGCATTCTCTCGTGACCTATGTGCTAAACCTTCACTTGCAAAATGAGGTCGAACAAAAAGCATCGCGCGTCGATGCGCCCCGCTATGTCATGCCACGCCTGCTGCACAGCATGCGCGCATAATGCGTTTCCCGTCTGCACCTGTCAAGTTGTTCGTTTTTTTTTGTCCCGCGGCAAAGCCATGCGATCTTAGCGTGTCTAGCGGCGTCGTCTGGCATCGTCGGCAGTGTTCCAGTCTCATGTTTAGCAGATTTGGGGTCTCGAATTCTTGGTCCTTCAACAAAAGCATTCCCACCCCTGAAAACTCTGCTCTGCCGAACTGCCACGGGGGATCGACGACAATCTCCTGTGCTGGTTCGCCTGCCGCTCCCTGTCGTGCTCCTGGCGCCTCCCCAGCGCTCCATCCTAGCTCCTGTAGCAACTTTCTTCCTTTTGCCAGCAAGAATGCAGTGATGTGCTTTTCAAGTTCTTCTTCGTCTTCTTCACGTTCGGCTTCTCTATTCCTTCTAGCCTCCCGCCTCTTAGCGACCGAATCTGGGCCCGACAGGGTGATATTCGGCTCGAGCAACATCCAAACCATTTCAACAGGAAGCCCCGAGGACGGGCAAACACGTTTTTTGTTGCTTTGCGGCAGGATGCCCCCATTGCCCGGAGACCATTAATTACTCGACCCTTTAGCTCTGGGTCTGAGGCCAAGAAAGGGAGGCCTCCACCGGCCAGCTCGCCATCGTTTCCATAGTCCTGCCAAATATTCTCCCAATCGGGAGGCGCAGAAGCAGGCCCATCCTCGCGCGGATCACGCCCGATGCAGATCTGCGAGCCGATTATCCTTGTGCGCTTGCCAAGTCTTTCGAACGATGCCCTCCCTTTCAGCAACGACACGCGCCCCTCTCAGCTCCTTAAGTGCTGCCGCGACCCTGTTCAGCTCCAACTCCACCTCCATCCTGCCCACCTCCGTGCTCTCATCGTGCATGCATTCTCTCCTTCTTCTCCTCTCCCCCAAGAGCTGAATCCTCTGCGTGCGCATCATGCAGTACGTGCTATATGTGCTGCGCGCGCCTAGCTTGAACGTGCTGTGCAACGCCGCGTTCACGCACCCCACATACTTCTTCCATGGAAAACCAGGTGACGTCTTAGAGTACAGCTCAATCCATACATCTTCGGGTACCTTCTTTATTTGTTTGTCTATATTGTTGAACAAGTATTCTCTGTTCGTCCTTTTTTGCAGGCACCTCATCAAGCGCCCCCGTTCTATCTTGTCATTGTCACCCTTGGGGTACCCGTGGTTCGCCACCAAGATGTCCACATGCATCCCGATCGGGGTGTGGTCACCAAACCAAATGTCTGGAATATTGTGTAGCCGCTTCGCGGCTCTATACAAGCATCTGCGCTGGGAGACTAGTGGGGTGGCCCCGACTGGGACAGCCACGTGGTCAATATGTGACTATTGCCCCTGGGGGCCATAGAAGGTGGGGCCGTGCTCATAGAATGTGGTCACCACTGCCAGCCCGTTCCAATAGCACAATTCACGATCTGCTCTGTCGCTGTCACTTTCACAGCATACGTTCTGGCCACCCAGCGTCACGCTCCTAGTACGCTGTATTGTGCCGTCCTCGTTTTTGTGCACTCCTAATCCACCACTCACATCTCCACCTGTAATAATCGCACATATCACACCCAAGGGGTCTAGTTGCTGGCCGGTCCGTTTAAACACCTTCTCTGCTACTAGCTCATGTCTGTCGTGGCTTATGGGCGCTGAGTATCCGAAAAAAAACTACAACAGCCGCCTCGTTTGTGTGTATGCGAATGCCTCCTACACGTCCACGGATCTGTACGGGTGGGATAAATACTGAGTGCGGCGCTCTACTGGGTATTCTGTTGTGGACCATGATCGTCACTCCACACGCGCCCAGCACGAGCTTCCCCTTCCCCTGTCCAAAGTGGACTGCCCAGTGTCGCGCATGCTAATGCTGCTGTGCTCCATGATCTGGTTGCGATATCTGACACGCGCCTGAAGCCAAGGATATGTCCCATGAACTTAACTCACTGGATATGGTTCCGTGCCGTTCGTGTGATGCAGACAGCGGGTTCTACGTGCACACGCGAATGGCAGCAATAACAGCAATAAAGATACAACATACCATGCATGCAGTGTGCCCCCTGTCGAAAGCGAGGGGGTGCAGTATCTTCCGCACCGAAAAAAAAGCGGGGGGTCCTACCCTTGGAACGGGCCGCCCGCGCGCGCTGCACGACCAGAACGGCGGCTGAGGAGGAGGAGGAGCAGGAGGAGGAGGAGGACGAGCAGGAGGAAGAGGAGGAGAAGGAGGAGGAGGAGGGGAAGGGGGGAGGGGAAGGAGGAGGAGGAGGAGGAGGAAGAAGAGGATGAGGGGGAGGAGGAGGATGAGGAGGAGGAGGAGGAGGAGGAGGAGGAGACAGCAGCAGCAGAAGCAGCAGGAGCAGGAGGCGAAGGAGGACGAGGAGGAGGAGGAAAAGGAGGTGGAGGAGGAGGAGGTGGAGGAGGGGGAGGAGGGGGAAAAGGAGGAGGGCAAAGGACAAAGGACACAGACGGTCGGGGGCGACTCTGAAGCCATCGATAGCTTCCACCATCTTGACGTCCTGCGATCCGGCCGTTGAACAAATCGTGCTTGTAATGGCGTCAGCCGTCCATTCTGAGCAATTGCCCACAGTCGGCCAAGGCGCGTCGTATGAGTCCACGTTTTGTGTT
Organism: Prorocentrum cordatum; assembly: GCA_963575745.1. NCBI lineage: Eukaryota > Dinophyceae > Prorocentrales > Prorocentraceae > Prorocentrum > Prorocentrum cordatum. Next base: position 85,653 of record CAUYUJ010001778.1, read on the forward strand.
TCGCATTTCGGACAATGTCCACGCCAAGGTTGTTGGTCATCAGAAATGTTATTGAAGATGCGTCGCAGCTCTCAGAAGAGAAAATATCGTGGCCTCCGTCTTCAGATCATCCATCCCCAGTCAACTATGTGACATGCCCTGGCGAGACAGCCACCAAACATAAGATCCTCGTTGCGAAGCTTCGTGCTCATGTTTATGATCCCTCCTACTAGCGACAAGCTTATAAGAAACATGTTGAGTATCATCCACATCGTTGTGTTCTGCAGTCTCTGTTCCCGACGGCTCTGCATCAAGTGGAGTACGTTGTACATGCTCGCACCATGCCTCTTGATCATCCACTTCGGCGTGGTCCCAACAAAACTGTCGAACTCCCCCTCCGAATCGATCTTTGATATGCCACAATAATACTTGTTATATCATTCCAGACCACGCCGGGGGGCAAGGAATAAACCCTGCAATATGTCAAGCTGTTGACATTGCACTTTACGTGCATGTGTTCTCCTGGTCCTGTCCCTCCTCTTCCTGCTCGACGACGTTTGTAGGGTCGCACTGGCTTCCTGGGAGAAACAAGGCGGCACAACCAACATCTGCAGAGAGCGAAGGTTCAGTAAGCTGACTGTGTGCTAAGGTCCTCTTTTTTTCTTTTGGCCTGCGGGGACGTGCGACCCTGAGACCTCGTCTGGGGTAAAATTCGCACTCTTCGGGCGGGACCGGAGCGTGCTCTTGATTTCTCAAACGCCCGCCTGGGAGGAGGAGGAGGAGGAGGAAGAGGAGGAGGAGGCGGAGGATGAGGAGAAGGAGGAGGAGGAGAAGGAGGAGGAGGAGGGAGGAGGGAGGAGGAGGAAGAAGAAGGGGTGGAGGATGAGGTGGAGGCTTGAGGAGGAGAACGAAAAGGGGGTGGGGGGATCAGGAGGATAAGGAAGATGGAGGAAAGATAACGAGGAAGCGCGGCCCACTGGCCCGCCCAGGCAGCAGATCACAGGCCGTTGGCCAGGGCAGCCCCGAGCACAGGAATGGCGAGATCCCACCCCGCAAACCCCCCTCTGCCACCATCGACGATGCTCGCTCGATGCTGCTCCGTAGGCAATTTGGTCCGAAGAGCTCCTCGTGGCGAAACGCGTCTCCTCTTGTTTTTTTCGCCTTGGGCGTCGCCTTCCCCCGCCCACCTCGCTCCGAACCACCCACCCCGTCTGCACACCCCTCCCAGCCCAGATCAAGCTTACGGTGCCCCCTACTCACGGCTGAATCCAGCACGGAACGGAGCATCGGAAATTACACACACGCACGCACGCACAAACGCACACACACACACACAAGCACACTGTTCCTCCAATGGCGATGTGGCGGCACCGTCGCGGAGCGCTAAGCTGGGACATGCTTAGGCGAGTACCAAAGCATCCACACACACACACACACACACACACACACTCTACGCACGACAAAAAATCACAAACACAACCACATGCACACAGCTCCCGTTTCATGCGTCCCTCCTGGTGCATCCCCTCTCCGCCCTGATCCCTCCTCCACGCCTCCGCCCTCTGTTCCTGCTGGTGCTGTTTCTCCTCCTCCTCCTCCTCCTCCTCCTCCTCCTCCACCACCGTTTCGCAAGAGATTTCATCACCGCTTATGACCCTGATGCTTAAATATTGACAACGGTTTGACACATGTTAGGCGGGTGGTTTTCAAAATGCGGCTCTCGCCTTAGCGCCGTGCACATTCGTTCGACAAATTTGCAAGGGCTTCACGGACTGAGGGCGGGTGGCTTTCAAACTGAGGCTGTCGCCTTTGCGTCGCGCACATTCGTTGTTTAACATTTGCAGGACTGCACTGATTGAGGGCGGGCCGTTTAAACAAATGTGGTAATCGCCTTAGCGCGGAGCACCTTCGTTCTAAATGTTCGAACAAGCTTTACGGATTGATGGCGGGTGGTTTTCGAAATATGGCTCTCGCCTCAGCGCCGCGCACATTCGTTCGAAACCTTTGTAAGAGTTTCACAGATGGCGGGCGGGCCGTTTTCAAACTGTGGTTATCGCCTGCGCGCCGCGCACATTCGTTCTTAAACAAAAGGTTCACGGATTGAGGGCGGGTGATTTTCAAAACGTGGCTCTCGCCTTAGCGCTGCGCACATTCGTTTCAAACACTTGCAAGAGTTTCACTGGTTCTCATGATTCACGTACCAGCTATGTTTCAGGCTTGTCAGGGTTATTCGCGCTGTTGAAGTACCAGGAATTGCATTTTGACACGATGCAGAACCGCCGGTAACAGTCCGGTTAGCTCGTGGCGTTGGTCCTGATAACGGTGATTTGGCACGCTTCAAAATGTTCACAGGGTTGCCCCCCAACGGGACAACCCCAACAGTACAAATGACCCTTTGTTGGGGACTGTGACGAGGGATCTTAGAGGGAGGGTGTGTGTTTCAACATCGTCCCCACACGCCCAGATTTTTGTAGATTGCAAAGGGGGCGATCGACGTCCACCAGAAAATAGGTTTCCTCGGGGAGATCTTTATGGGGCCTTCAGGGTCCTGGAGGGGGCCGGTCAGGCCCCTTTCAGCCCCAGGCTCCACAATATCAAGGCGCACGTGAACATAGACTCTCTGACCCCAGGCAGCGAGGAGTGGCGACGGGCCAAAGGCAACGACGCTGCAGATAGGCTCGCGAAGATAGCCGCTGCCAGGGGACCCCAGATGAGTACCAACGAGCTCGAGCTGCAGGCTGCGCAGGCGGCCACTCTGAAAAAGTATCTCAGATATGTAGCCGAAACCCTCCAGCTCTGGCCAACGGTTGCTCCGAAGGCTGGACTCCGACGACTCGAAAAGCCAGTCAAGAGTTTCAGCCCGCCTGTTGGGAGCGGCCGCAGCTCAGCCCGCCTGGGAGATTGAAGCGCTTCCGCCTCCTCCGCCTCCTCCTCCGCCTCCTCCTCCGCCTCCTCCTCCTCCTCCTCCTCCCTCGGCTCATGAGGAAGAGTTTGGTAACTCCGGACAGGCCCACAGGTGGCACAAATGGGGCAAAAGGGTGGCTCTGTGTCGCCTGCCGTCAAAGGTGTGCATCCGACCACGCCTTGAAGAGCCGGGAGAAGGAGCATTGCCCTGTTTTTTGTGCCCACCACAGTAAACTGCTGACCAATCCACAGGGCCACAGACCATATTTCTTTGGCTATCTAGATGGTAGGGCTTCGAGTATCATTTTGTGTTGGAAGTGTGGCTCGCTTACAGAGGGAACCCGAGGGCTCCAAAGAGATTGCCCCGACCTGCCACCTACAAGCGGACGTGCGTTGAAACGCCAGCGTGCTCGGGAGGGAAGGCACCCCAAAGGGTCCGCGAGCTCGCCCATTGTTTTGAAGAAGCCAATCCCGCTGGCCTAGTTGGCGAGAGAATTGGCTGAGACGAGCTCCGCTGCATAGTGCACCCGGCAGCTTACAGACAAGCTGGATCTCCCACAATCCGAGTGCTGCTGCTCCTCCTCCTCCTCCTCCTCCTCCTCCTCCTCCTCCTCCTCCTCCTCCTCCTCTCCTGCTCTCCTCCTCCTCCTCCTCCTCCTCCTCCTCCTCCTCCTGCTCCTGATGATCTCCTGGTCCTGCTCCTGATGATCGTCATTCTACGTTCGTTCTCCTCCCCTCCATATCCAGTTCCTTCACCTCCTCCTCGTCCAACCCCCGCCCACCATCATCCCCGGCCAACCCTCAACACCTGTTCTCCTTCATCCCACCCCGACTCTGGGAGAGGGGTGTAGTCAGGGGGGTCAGGGGGCACGCGAGAGAGGGAGAGGGGAGAGGGACAAGGGGAAATGGAAAGAGCATGGCCGAACACTCGACGGGTGAGGCGGGGCCGCAGGCATGGCGGAGGGATCGCGGAGGGAGCAAGGGGAGAGGAGGAGGAGGAGGAGAAGGAGGAGGAGGAGGAGGAGGAGGAGGAGGAGGAGGAGGAGAAGCAGGAGGAGGAGCAGGAGGAGGAGGAGGGAGGGAGGGGCAGGGGGAGGGTGGGAGAGGAGGGAGGGAGGGAGAGGAGAACTGAGAGCGAGAGGGCGGCGGAAAGAGGGGGCCGCATCTCGGCTGTCTTCGCAGCAGCGGCCGCCCCGGCAAGAGCACAAAAACTGGCCCGGCCCGCGGCGGGCGGTGCTGCGCCCGCGCGCGGTGGGTGCGGCGGGGCCGCGCGCCGCGCGCCGCGCGAGGTGCCATTCGGCCTGGGCAGCCCGCGCGCTGTGGTTACGCACGTGCCGCCCCTGCCCTGCATCCTCCCTCCCCCGCCTCCTCCCTATGAAGGCCGCTGCACGGCCCAAGACTCCTTTTCGGGGTCGCAGGCGTCGCGAGATAGCGCCGCGGACAAGCGACTTTGCCACGCCTGCTCGGCGAACATATTTTGCGCCACCTTGGCAACCAAACGCCGCGTCGAAAGCAAGCAATATCACCCTTCAATTAATTGAAAAAAACGCGCCTGACGTTGCGGCGCCTCTCGCGCGCGGCCTGGCTAGCAGAGCAAGGGCAACCGATGCCGGCGCCAAAACAAACGCACTTCGTCTGCATCTGCGCAGCTGTCGCGCGGCGACGCGCGGCCGCTGCGCCTGCTCCGGGTACCCCCACCCCTCCCTCTCTCCGTCTCTTCTCCTCCATGCCTGCCTCCCGTGCTGCCGCTGCTGCTGCTGCTGCTGCTGCTGCTGCTGCTGCTGCTCCTTCTCCTCCTCCTCCTCGTCCTCCTCCTCCTCCTCCTTCTCTTCCTCCTCTTCTTCCTCTTCCTCTTCCTCTTCCTCATCCTCCTCCCCCTCCTCCTCCTCCTCCTCCTCCTCATCATCATCCTCCTCCTCCTCCTCCTCCTCCATCCTGACTCCTCCGGGCTCCTCCTCCTCCTCCTCCTGCCTCCGCTCGTCCTTTCCCCCTCCTCGTCCCCCCTCCTCCCCCAGCGCCCCTCCTCCCCCGCGCATCTTTCAATCCCCTCCTTCCCCCCCGCATCCTCCGCCCCCGCTCTGGCCCTCCAGATGCCCAAAGGGCATCCCCAGATGCCCCCAGGACACTCCAGGGATTTGCAGGAGGCTGCAGGGATCAGGGGGCGCGAAAGTCATGTTTTACACGCGCGACGGGAGCCCTGCGACACGGATGTTGGCGACTTCGATGTTGATGTTAGTCTTGGCGTTTTGGTTCTGATGATGATGAGGATGATGGTGATGACGGTGGTAATGATGATGATGACGATGATGATGATGATGATGATGATGATGGCGGTGATGGTGATGATGAGGAGGATTCCGAACATTGTGATGCTGATGATGTTTATGATGATTTTGATGCTGATGCTGCAGCTGATGATGGTGTCGCCGATGGTGATTTTGATGAGCAGCGCACGGTCTCGTGCCCAAGGCACACACGCAGATTCGCCTGAGTGCCGAGAAGCCGCCCCCCGCCCCAACCGAAGCAAGCGGAAAACGACACCCGAGCAGTCACGGCGACTCAGCCCGCGACGCCCGCGAGCTGGTATGGGGCCTCGAGTGGGACCCCCAGGAGGACGCTGGCCGCTGCGAGGGCGGTCCGAGAGGCGGCCCCCGCTTCCAGGAGCTCGCGCGCAGACAGGAAGCCTGTGCCGCCGCCAAGGCCGCCGCACTCCGACCAGTCCTCGCACGCGCTCACGTGCGCGCCCAGGCCCAGGCCGACCCCGCGCTTGTACCGGCCACTCGGGTCCTCCAGCCCGCCCTCGAAGAAGCCCCCGCCCTCGTCCAGGCCCAGGCCGAACTTGCGCTTGTGCTTGCCCTTCTGGACCTTCAGCGCCTGGGCGGGGGCGCTCGGCTCAGGGGGCTCGACCACCCGCGCGTCCGTGGCCCTGAGCGGAGGCTGAGCTCGGTCGAGGGAAACGCCCACCCGCACGTCTGCGGCCTCGAGCACGAGCTCGCCTTCCCCTCCCTCTGGGGTCTGCCCCTGCCTGGGCTCCCCAAGGACGCTTCCGCGGCCCGACGCCAGCCGCCGGGGGGGGGGCCCTCATCCCAGGGGCTTCGGCCACCCACGCGTCCGTGGCCCTGGGATGGGGCTGAGCTCGGTCAAGGGCTTCGGCCACCCGCGCGTCTGCGGCCTTGCTCCAGAGCTCACCCCCCCCATTCTGGGTCTGCCCAGCAGCGGGCTCCCCAAGGACGTCTCCGCGCTCCGACGCCGACGAGGGGCCTCTCTCCCCTGGGGCTTCGGCCACCCGCGCATCCGCGGCCCAGGGTGGAGGCTGGACCTAGTCAAGGGCTTCGGCCACCCGCATGTCTGCGGCCTCGCACCAAGGTCCGCTGCCCTCCTTTAGGTTCTGCCCCTGCCTGGGTTCCCCAGGGACCGCTGCTGGCCCCAGTAGAAGGAGGCGTTTTCGCAGGCGCCTAAGCTCCCAAGGCAACCGCACCCGCGGCATGCCATCCAGAGGCTCCCGTTGCTCGCTGCCGTCCTCCGCGATAGCGTCGACGTAGTCCCTGGAACTCACGGCGACTGCGAGGTCGGGCGTGACAGCACCAAGGAGGCGGGCAGGAAAAAGGGAGGGCGCCTCCGCCCGCATCGCCCCAGCGGCAACCTCTTCGGCCTCGCGCCTGGGCGCCGCGCGCCCGTCCAGCCGGGGGCCCCGCTGGGCACAGCGCAGCTCCGCCGCTCCCGCCGCCAGGATGTTTCTCGCCCTGCGCCTCAGCGTGGAGGGCGACATTACGCCGCAGGCGCTCGAGCCATGTGGGGGACCTACCCCCAAGCTTGGCCTGCAGCGCGGGGAGCATCGCCTGCAGTCGCTGCCCAACCTCGCTGTCGCCGATGACGGCGCACAGGGCCTCCTCCGCGGCCTCCAGGCGAAATCGGGTATTGGCCAGCTCGCCCGAGAGCCGCCTGACGGCATTATCGGCGGACCACTTCGCCCACTCTCGGCCTGCCCTGCGCTGGGCCGCCGATCGCCTTGGCGCGCACTCCGCGCCATCCCGTGCCACCATCGCTCCGTGAGCCAAGAGCCCTGCCCCCCAAAGGCCCTCAGAGGGACAAGGTCCAGGAGCAGGGGGCCGACGGAAAGGCCTTGAGCCAAAATGGCTACGGATGATGATGGTGGTGATGATGATGATGGTGGTGATGGTGATGATGCTGATGATGATGATGATGATGATGATGATGATGATGATGATGATGATGATGATGATGCGGAGGAGGATGACGTAGGAGGGGGAGAAGAAGAGGAGGAGAAGGAGGCGGACGGAGAGAGGGGGGGTCAAAATCCCGCCAGCCCTCTGGGCGTGATTGTTTGAGGGTGGTTCCTCGTCCATCTCCCCTTTCCCTATTCGGGGAGGGGTCTATCACTGTTCCCTGTTAGTATACATCCCCTCCCCCAGGCGACTGGCAGCCTACCAGGAACAATGCCGACCCAATGCTCCCCACCCCACAGGCATCCCTGACAAAAATACTAAGCACACTCTGCCTCTAAATCCGGAGCATTCGCAACAAACCCTATGTGCCCCCCACCATCCACAGCAAAAAAACAATACAAAGTATACTTTGAGGCAAAGTCTTGAGTCATGTTCGTGAGGCCCACGAGCACTTTGTGTTGTTTGTTGGGAGGGACAGCGGGGGTGTCAGCAGATTGCCTGCATGCACCTCGCGGCTAAATCTGGAACTTGCGTGGCCAACCACGATCATTGTCAAGTGGTTTTGATAGGGACGGCTGGGGTGGTGGCGTATGGCCTGTTGTGCCTAGTCCTACCAGACACAATGATAGGCATTGGTTTTCGACAAGGATGGTGGGGCTGACATGGTTCCCGATGTGTTCTGTCACGTGCGAAGGCGCATCTGACACACTCTGCACGTGCCCCGAACGTGGCGCACCTGGCGCTGCTGGAGTATGCGGCACACCTGGCGCACGCGGAGCACGTGGCGCATCTGGTGCACCAGGCGTGCCGGGCACGCTCGGGCCCTAGAGGTGCCTGGCGCGCGTGGCGCACCTGGCTCGCGTGGCGCACCTTGCCCAAGCGTCGCGCACGTGGGGTTGGTGCTGGTTCCCAGTGGCTGCCCATCCCAAGACGACCGCTGAACATGTTGAGGCTCGGGTGTTACTTATGTTTCGGGAAGGCGGGTGGGAGTGAGCTAGACTGCTTGCTATCTAGGAGGATGTCTTGATCACTGTTCCCTATTAATATACACCCCCTCCCCCACCTGGCCAGCGGCCAACCCGGAACCATGCCAACCCTCTGAGGGCAACCCCCTCACACCCTGCCTGCCAATAAACAATACAAAACGCACTCTGCATCCACATTTGGAGCATGCGCGGCCGCCCCGCGACCATTTCGCATGTGTATTTTACACTGACGGCTGGGGCGCCAGCAGATACCACCTGCCTTCTGGGCGCAGGTAGTCGACCGACTGGTTCGACACATCAGTGGCTGCTGCCTTTTCGCCTTAACGTTTCCGATGGGATTTCGAAACCTCCACATGGCTCCAAAATCAGCCAAGAAAGCTCATAGCCGGGCCCAAGAACCCCTATTGATTCCCAGTGGCTGGCACACCTGGCGCGGCTGGAACACGTGGAACACTGGGCGCACGTGGAGCAAGTCCGGCACCTGGCGCGCCTGGCACGCTTGGGCCTCCAGGGTCTGGTGCATCTGGAACCCGTGGCGTCTGTGGCGTTCTTACGCAGTATGCTGTTTCCCAGGTGTTGCGTATGTGTTGGGAGGGCGGGTGGGAGTGAGCAAGATGGCTTGCGGGCGAGTGGGAAGCTTGACCCCTCCCTCTACCCCCTCCCCTGGACCTGGAAAGGGGGGTTCGCTAGCGATTGGAGCGTCCAAGACGGCCTCGGCGAGAAGGCATACATCAATGTGTTTACACAAGTTTTGGCCCAATGTTGGCCTCCTGGGTGGGGAGATCCTAATTGAGGACCCCCCCTGTCTGATCGATCTCCTCCGAGATGGCCCCGAGATGGACCCCAAGGCTCCCAAGAGTGCCCCAGCAGGCCATCAGCAGCATCATCATCAGCACCATCATGATGAGGATGATCATCATCATCACCATCATCATAACCATCATCATCATCATCAGCATCATCATCATCACCATCATCATCATCATCGTCATGAGCATCATCACCAGCATCATCATCATCGCTCATCTGTATCAGTAACATACTCGTCATCATCCCATTCACCATCATCATCATCATTTTTACCATCAGTATCAACATCATCAACATCGTCATCATCATCTTCAACATCCTCAGCATCCTCATTACAACCAACACCATCCTCCTCCTCGTCATCATCATCAGCAGCATCATCAGCATCATCATAATCATCAGCATCATCACCATCATCATCATCATCATGAGCAGCAGCATCAGCATCAGCATCAGCATCAGCATCAGCATCAACATCATCCTCATCCTAATCCTCATCCTCATCCTCATCCTCATCCTCATCCCCATCCTCATCCTCAACCTCATCCTCCTCATCATTATCATCATCATCATCATCATCATCATCATCATCATCATCATCATCATCATCATCATCATCATCCTGTTCCCCTTCCTCCGCTTGTTCCTCCATATCCCTGCTCTCTTTTCCCCCCTTCCCTCCCGTTCCTACTTCTCCTCTTACGACGGGCCTGCCTGCTACAGGCGGGAAACCAAAACATTTGTGCAACATTGGTGTCGGTTTTGCCGCCATGCTTGTTTCGGCGTCTGGTTTCTTTGATGTATTGCTGATGTTTTTTTGCTGCGCCCCCCCCGTCTGCTCAAATGTTGCTTGGTGCGCCGGTTGCTGCGGCGCGTGCCGCGCGCTTAGTGCACGCCGCAGCGTTTCATTGCCGTTTGTTTGCCGCGGCGCTTCCTGCGGCGCTGGCCTGCGACTTCGCCGGCCGCGGGATTCCCTCGAAGCTGCTTGTCGCAAGGTTGTTGCAGCGCTTGTTGCGCAAGGCTCCGAGAGAATTTGGCAAAACATTGGTGTTTTTTTTGAAACGGACAGCAACAACAAAACAACAATGTTTTGCTAAAATGTATGGTGCGTGCGTTTGTTTGGAATGTTTTGTTTGCCCGGTTGTATGCTGTATAATGTTGAATGAGGCGTTGGCGCGCGCGTTGTCGATGCATTGGCACGTGACGTTCATGGTTGCCGCTGCTGTTACTACAACTGTTCATGTTACATCAATCTCACTGTTCAGTGCACTGTTACGTCAATCCGTGGGGCTGCCGCACCGCTGGTTCCAACTGGTTCCAGCCGATTCCTACGTGGTTACGGGGTTCAGTTGGCCCAAGGTGTTTCTTCAGGTCCCCGAGATGCACTTGAGGTTTCTGGCTCAAATGGTTCCAGCCTTCTTGTACAAAACATGTTTTACGACGATCCATGCGGGTCGGTTAATAACAGCCGGCTTGCCCGGCGCCAACAGCATGGCCTGGCCCCCGCCGGGGGTCTGCAGAGGAATACTGGTCCTGGGGTCAGTCCCATGTAGAGACCACTCTTCCACACGAGCTGCCTTCTCCTCCTCCTCCTCCTCCTCATCATCATTCTCTCCTACTCTTCCTCGTCCTCCTCCTCTTCCTCATCATCCCCCTCGTTCTTCTTTTCGCTGGTCTTAATGTCCTCCTTCTTTTCCTCCTCCTGATCCTCTCCCCCATCCTCCTTCTGCTCCCCCTCCTCTTCTTACCTCCTACTACTCATCTTCCTCGTCCTCCCCCCTCCCCGTGCTCTTTCTAATCCTCCTCCCCCTCCTCCTCCTCCTCCTCCTCCTCCTTTTCCTCCTCCTCCTACCTCTTCCTCCTCCCGCTCGTCCTCGTCCTCCTCCTCATTCTACTCCTCGTCCTCATCCTTCCTCTCCTGATTATCCTCCCGCTCCTGCACCCCCTCGTGCAAAATGAGCTGATAGTGATGGAATGCTGCCAGTGGGCATTGCGATCGCGGAAGCGAGCAACCAACAAAAGCAAGCAAACAGCACCAAAACAACTGTGTTTTGTCAAACTGCAGGGGGTACAACCATAAAAACACAAACAGCAAAACAACAACAATGGTTTGACACATTGTCGGGGGATGGAACAAACAACCAAGCAGCACAACAGCAACAATGTTTTGCCCATCGGCAGGGAAAGCAACAACCAAATAAACAAGCAAACAGCAACAAAACAACAATGCTTTGCCAAACCACAGGGGGGCAACAACAGCACAAGCACCAAGGGAACTTCAACAAACAGTAGTGTTTTGGGCAAGGGGCGGGGGCAACACCATCGGACGTAAGAACGAAGCAGCAACGGGGACCAACAACAAACAATAATGTGTTGGGCAACGCGTCGCGTCAAACCGCCGCCCAAACGTGGGCAAAGGACGTCCCGCAAACAAAGAAACGCAAAACGTTTTGCAAAACATTGATGTTTCTTTGCCGTTCCAGACAAACTTTGAACATTTCCAAAGTGCGCGGCAACAGAAATGACAACCCCCAAACGACCGCGTGTTGCACTGGACCCCCCCCGCTTGCCGACCCGCCCCCCCGCG
>CAUYUJ010001779.1:0-22500 GCA_963575745.1 Prorocentrum cordatum
ACCCCCAAGGCTTGAAGGTGGCTGCAGGGTGGCCCCGAGGGGCTCCTCGGTGGCTCTGCACGGGGTCGGAGAGCGGCGAGGACTGCCGTGCCTTTCCCCCCGACGGGCTTCCGAGAGGGGCCCGAGAGGCGCGCCCAGAGGGGCAGGGCCCAGCGCACCCTCAGTGATTAGCCCAAGAGGGCCCCAGCTGGGCTCCAAGATGGCCCCCGAGACGGCTCCGGCACTGCCGAAGAGCGCCCCAGGAGGGCCCTGCTCTTCCCCCCCGGATCGCGCCTGGACCCCCCAAGAGGGCCCCGCGAGGCCCCTTGGACCCCCCAGGATGGCCCTGAGGAGCCCCCAAGAGAGGGCCCACGAGAGCCCAAGATGGCGCTGCTGGCCTCGAGAGGGCATCAATGCAGCACAAGCCCCAGTGGCACGCCAGCGGCAGAGCCAGCAGCAGCGCAGCTAGCAGCAGCAGCAGCAGCAGCAGCAGCAGCAGCAGCAGCAGCAGCAGCAGCAGCAGCAGCAGCAGCAGCAGCAGCAGCAGCAGCAGCCAAGAGAGGTAAGTACAAACAATCAGTCAGCAACAGCAGCAGTAATCCCAAGAGAGCGCCAAAACAGCCCAAGAGGGCTCTCAGGACCAACTACCGGAACAGCCAGCGACCGCTGCAGGCCAACAGCCAGGACAGCAACAGCTAGGAGAGGCACTCCTTAGTAAACAGCAGCAACATCAACCAGCACCAAGCATAATTTAGTAGCAGCATGAACCCGCAGCAGCCAGATGTAGCGCGAAACATCGAGATGCAACATCGGCAAGCAACACATACTTGCCAACAACAGCAAGCCGCAGAACGTAGCGGAAACCAGAAGCAAGCATCCGATCGTAGGAGCATTGCAATCAGGATGCCCACCGTGAATTCAATCCACGGGCGCAGGCTGGTCAGCTACAGCGCTGGGATCAGCGCGTGCGAGAAAGGCGAGCAGTGGCAGCGAGCTCTGGCGCTGCTCAGGGAGATCTGGGAGGTGAAGTTGGAACCCGACGTGACGAGCTACAATGCCGTGGTCAGCGCGTGCGGGAAGTGCAGCCAGTGGCAGCGCGGCCTGTCGCTGCTCGAGGAGGTGGCGGGGGCTGAGTTGGCGCCCGATGCTACCGCTTCTGCAGTGCCGGGCGGGCCGCGTGCCAGAAGGGTGCCCGGAACAGGCAGATCAGAACTGGCCGATGTGCCCAGGCGCGCTCCCCCGGGCTCCCCGGGGGCGCTCCGAGACGGCCCCAAGATGGCCCCCAGAGGCAGCTCAAGCGCGTTCTCCAAGAGCGGCGCTGGACCGCTCCGCTCGAGGAGGGCTCCATGGAAGCTCAAGCACAAGCCGAGGCGGCACAAGACGGCCTCCGGACGGCCTGAGGGGGCCTCCTAGGGCGCCCCAAGACGGCTGAGAGGGGACCGCTCGGAGAGCCTCCAGTAAACTGGGTTCGACGGATTCCCTCCCCCCCCCCCCCCCCCCGCGGTTTGGGACATGTTGCGAAGGCCTTACTGCCGGTGCCGCCGACCCTGGAGGCCTCGGCCCTCGACGCAAATGGGAGGGAGAGGGCGGGCCGGGAGGGTGGCATTCTGATCCGGGACCGCCCCCCGGACAGCCTGAGGGGGCCCGCGGCTCCGCGGGAAACCGCTCGGAGAGCCCCCCGGAGCCAAAGCGAGGGAGGACCCCCCCCCCCCCCCCCGCGGTTTTGGACATCTTCGTGCACGCTCGCGTTTCTCATGGCCTCGGACGCCCAGGACAGCCCAGGGGAGGCCCCCGATATCGACCCCCGGAGGCTCGCCCCCCCCCCAAGAGGGCCCCAAAAGAGCACCCCAGACGACCCCACGACGGCTCAAGACGGCCTAAGAGGGCCCCTATAGAGGGCTCCACGACGGCCCCCAGAGAGCTCCGAGATGGTCGAAGAAATCGTCCAAGAACGCCTCGAGGCGGCCCAAGAGGACCTCCCGACGGCCCTGGCCCCCTCGGCGTGCCCCCCTCCCAAGAGGGCCCCAAGAGGCGGCCCGAGAGGCCCCCAGGACGGCCCAAGAGCACCCCATGACGACCCCACGACGGCCGAAGACGGCCCCACGAGGGCTCCCAGAGGGCTCAACGAAGGCCCCCCATTTAGCGCCAAGAGGGCCTCGTGCCCCATGGGAGCCCAATATGCTCCCTAGCTTGTTCCACTGGCTCCCCCCCCACCAATGCCGCCTTCAGAGTAGCCCAGGGCCAATACCTGACGCAGCAGCATCACCAGCGGTGCGCCCGCCGCGAGAGCAGCATTGGGCTGGCAGCGCAAGGAGGGGCATCGACGATTTTGCTTGCGTGGACGTAGTCCACGGATTAGCCCTCGTCTTCTACACTACAACGCTAGGGGATCCGTGTGCCAGAAGTGTGGGGGATCGATGTGATCAAAACTGGCCCTGGCTGGCTTCGGGGGGCTCCAGGACGGCTTCTGAGGGCCCCAAGATGGCCCAAGATGGCCCGAGTCCAAGAGGATGTGTTTCCGAAGAGTTTCAGCGTTCTCGCCTTCTCGGAGCCTCGACGCTCCAAGCGAGTTTCAGGGCCCCTTCGATCGCGCCGAGCTGGCCCAAGAGGCCCCAAAGATGGCCCGAGTCCAAGAGGATGTGTGTTCCGAAGAGTTTCAGCGTTCTCGCCTTCTCGGAGCCTCGACGCTCCAAGCGAGTTTCAGGGCCCCTTCGATCGCGCCGAGCTGGCCCAAGAGGCCCCAAAGAGAGCTCCCAGGCAGCCCAAGAGGGCCCCAAGGCGGCCCAACAGGCCCCCAAGACGGCCCCAAGAGGTCCCCACGAGGGGGAACTCGAACTGGCATTTAGCGCCCTCCGCTCCAAGATGATCCCAGAAACCGCCAGCTGGCACCCGAGAGGCTCCCAGACGGCCCAGAAGGCGCCACAGTGCCGGAATATGGCCCAAGAGGACTCCAAGAGGCCCTCAAAACGGGCCCCCAGAGGCCAGAACACGAAGTTCCCATTGCTTCCGAAGGGCTTCCGAATGCTCGCCTTTTCGGAGTCTCGACGGTCCAAGCAGGCCCCAGGGCACCGAAGATCGCGTCGCGATGGTCCAAGCAGGCCCCCAGGAGAGCTCCCAGACAACCCACGCGGGCCCCTAGAGGGCCCCCAGGGCGGCCCCCGCTCGCCCCAAGACGGCCCCAAGACGGCCCCAAGAGGGCCCCGCGAGGGGGGACTCGAGCTGACATTTCGCGCCCTGCGCTCCAGGATGGTCCCAGAGCCCGCCAGCTGGCCCCCAAGAGGCCCCCCAGACATCCCAGAAGGCTCCCGCAGAGGCCCAAATCAGGTCCCAGGAGGCCCGAGATGCCGCAAGACGCCCCCCAAACCGCCTCCAGGAGAGGCTTCTGAGGGAAGGTCCCTCGGAGAGCTCTGGGGCCGCGCCGGCCACCCAGGAAAAGAAGGCGCCCATGAGACTCTTGGTTTCTCCCGTCTTTTGCCAAGGCTCCAGTCTGACTTTCTCCCCTCTCGGACAGATTTCGTTGCCAGTAGGCCACGGGTCAGCAATGGTCAGCTACAGCGCAGGCATCAGCGCATGCGAGAAAGGCGAGCAGTGGCAGCGAGCTCTGGCGCTGCTCAGAGAGATGTGGGAGGCGGAGTTGGAGCCCAGCGTCATCGCTTCTGCATCGCTGGCAGCTGCGCTGTTGAAGTATCCTGTTTTTCTCAGCTGTTCCGCACCTGTAGCACTTGGAGTATAAGCTGCCATGAGATTCCGAACTGTCTCCGGATCCTGCTCTAGCAAGTCTGTCTTCATGTTTCTTCCCCATGCCTCAGGCGCTCACGCACGATCACTCAACTGTTTGCCCCCTTTTCTCGCCTCGGGAGCCCTCAATCTGAAAGTGACGTAATGTGGTGAAGCTAGAATTAAGTCGGGCCTGTCCCTCTGAAGGAGGGGTATTCAAAAATAGTAAAAACATAGTCAGGGGACGATTGTTTGACTATATTGTTTCGAGTCTGTTTTTTTTATTTGTAGTCGAACATCTGCCTGACCCGTCCGACCTAAAGCTAAAACGTGGGCCCCTCAAACACTACTGGGAAGTAGGGGCTTGACTGAGCGAGACAACTCCCCTTCGCGCACGGGGGCATGGGGACCAGCTGCTCAAGCCCACATGGCTTAAGCGAGGGCAGGAGGATGATGATGATGAGGAGGAGGAGGAGGAAAAGGAGGAGGAGGAGGAGGAGGAGGAGGAGGAGGAGGAGGAGGAGGAGGGGAGAAGGAAAAGGAGGAGGAGGAGGGGGGAGGAGGAGGGAGGGGAAGGAGGAGGAGGAGGAGGAGGAGGAGGAGGAGGAGGAGGAGGAGAGGAGGAGGAGGAGGAGGAGGGGAGGAGGAGGAGGAGGAGGAGGAGGAGGAGGAGGAGAGGAGGAGGAGGGGGGAGAGGAGAGGAGGAGGGGAGGAGAGCGGAGAGGAGAGGAGGAGGAGAGGAGGAGGAGGAGGAGGAGGAGGAGGGAGGATGGAGGGAGGAGGAGGAGAAGGAGGAGGAGGAGGAGGAGGAGGAGGAGGAGGATGAGGAGGAGGAGGAGGCGGGGCGGGCGGAGGCGGAGGTGGAGGAGAGAGGAGGAGGATGAGGAGGAGGAGGAGGAGGAGAGGGAGGAGGAGGAGGGAGGAGGAGGAGGAGGACGAGGGGGACTAGGAGAGGAGGAGGAGGCGAGAGGAGGAGGCAGAGAGGAGGAGGAGGAGGCGGAGGCGGAGAGGAAGAAGAGGAGGAGGAGGAGGAGGAGGAGGAGGAGGGGGGAGGAGGAGGAGGAGGAGGAGGAGGAGGAGGAGGAGGAGGAGGAGGAGGAGGCGGAGGCGGAGGCGGAGGTAGAGGAGGAGGAGGAGGAGGAGGTGGAGGAGGACGAGGAGGAGGGGGAGGAGGATCAGAGTACACTCAAGGTGTTTCCACGGGCTGCGAGCACACTCCCATCCCGAGTCCCCCTTGTCAGTTTGTCTCTATAGGCACGCCCCTTCAGTGCTCGCAGTGCTCCCCCCCCTGCAAGGCGAGCTCCCCATGAGCCCGCAGTGCACGCGGGAGCTGAGTCTTGAAAGAAGCTGCCGTCCATATGCTCGAATTTATACAGTTCTTTAGGGATGGCCCAGCGACAGCCTCGCTTTGACAAGGAAGCGCGCTTCATTTATATACGTATTACTTGGCATCGCTCCGGCGTAGCATTCTGCATCATCGTGCATACAACGCACACGACACCGAAACATGCAGGGGAAGTGGACGTCCGGGCGACGGCAAGTATAATAGACTACAGATTCTGGAGTCTACTATCCCGTGGCCTTCGGCCCATGCCTGCCACCGTGCCTAGGGTGCAGCTGAGAGGCCTCTTGGATGCCCGTGGGGATCTCGCGGGAGGCCGCTCGACAGCCTCTCGGATGGCGGTTTTGGGGGCGTCTTGGAGCCTCTCGGGACCTTTGGGGGGCCTCCCTGGGGCCTGATGTGGGCTTCTCCGGGGCCTCCTGGGGCTCCTGCGTGGCCCTGTGGGGGCCTGCTGGCGGTCACTGGGGTCCTCTTGGGGCGGAGGGCGCGACATGCCGGTTCGAGTTCCCACTCGTGCTGCCCTCTTGAGGCCCCTCTGGGGGCCTCTTGGGCCGTCTCGGGCGACTATTGGGGCCGTCTGGGGGCCGTCATGGGGCGATCTTGCATGCCTCTTGGGCCGTCCTGGAACGTCGGGAGCCCGAAGGGGCGGGCGGGAAAGCTAACCTCCTTCGAGCACCGTAGGGCTTTGAGCCTCTCGGGGCCCTGCTGGGGGCCCTTTGGGGTCCTCTTGAGGCTTCCTGTGTGCCTCTTGGGCTGTCTGGAGGCCGTCTTGGAGCCCTCTGGGGCCGCTTCCCGTGGGCAGTCCTGGAGCCCTCTGGGTCCGCCTCGGGGCGCCCTCTTGCACCCTCGAGGGCGCTTCTCTCAGGCCAGAGGACCGGCGGGAAGCACCCGGGCACTCACGGGAGAACCGCCCCGGAAGGCTCCGGGACGGCCTGGAATCCGCGGACGACATGTGTGCACCGTGGCGCGCTGGCGCCTCTCGAGGCGTCGCCGATCCTCGACCCAGGGATGGTACGGTGCACAGGTTTTTGGCCCCCGGAATAGGAGAATGATGCACCGTCTCGCGCTGGGGCGGGGCCTGGGGGGAGTCCAGACGTGGTGCGGTGCATAGGCGCCGTCCTCGTAGGGAATTCCAGGAGTGCCGGCCTCCTACGAACCTGGAAGCTCGGCTGAAGCGGCAGCACAGGTGTGAGCCTCGGAGAACTTCGTGGTGCCGTGCCAGAAAAGTCATGCGAGGGGCCCGTTCTGAGAGGGGACCGCCTTCGATGCGTTGGAAAGGTTATGCACTTTGATCGCGGTAGCAGCGTTTTGTTGGGGGAATCTCAGGCGATAACACCATTTGAAAAGGAGCCACACTCCATCCGTGTAATGGTTGGAAATGTTCAAGACGAGTGTGCGCGGCGCCAAGGCAATAGCTTCACTTTGAACGTCCGTATAGTGTCAGGAAGAGGAGGAGGAGGAGGAGGAGGGGAGGAGGAGAGGAGGAGGAGGAGGAGGAGGAGGAGGAGAGAGGAGAGGAGGAGGAGAGGGGAGGGAGAGATGAGAGAGGAGGAGAGGAGGGAGGAGGAGGGAGAGGAGAAGGGAGAAGGAGGAGGAGGAGGAGGAGGACCAGGAGCAGGAGGACCAGGAGCAGGAGAGGATGAGCGGAGCAGGAGGAGGATGAGGAAGAGGAGGAGGAGGGGAGGAGGGGAGGAGGAGGTGAGGAGGAGGAGGAGGAGGAGGAGGAGGAGGAGGAGGAGGAGGAGGAGGGAGGGAGGGGGGTTGTCCAAGGTGGCATGGAGCAGGGTCTTCCGCAGTGCTCGCCATCCCTCGGCCGCTCCGGCCACGCCCCAGACCATTTGCTGCTGCCCCTATCGCGTCCCCCGACACCCCGCCCCCCCCCCTTTGCCTCCGCTGGGCCTCCCTCCCTTGCTTGGTGGCCTTCCCCAAGCTCGTCTCCCAGCTCCCTCGCTCGCGGTTGAGGCTTCCTGAGCCTGGGTTGGTCAGCCGCCCGCGTGGCGGTGGAGCGGACCCAGGCCATCTGCTGACACCCCTTATATTGGGTTTCTTAGTAAGCGTGGGGGGTACCCCCGACGGGGGTCAACCTCGCCTCATCGTCGCGCTGCGACGGGGGTCGGAGCGCCTCCGGCGCGCGGCTGCTGCCCGCGAGTCGGGGGTCGATGTGGGGCCGTCGGCGGGGGTGACGACCCCCCCGACGCACATCAAGAAGCTCGGAGTATGGTGGCCGCGCCCACCACCATGGGTGCATGGTGGGCTCGAGCCTCGCGGTTAAATTCGCTCCAGGAGGAGGAGGAGGAAGAGGAGGAAGAGGAGGAGGAGGAGGAGGAGGAGGAGGAGGAGGAGGAGGAGGAGGAGGAACAGTGGGCTCGAGACTCGCGGTCAACTTCGCTCCAGGTGCATCCGCCGAGCGCCCCCCTCTTGGCCAGCCAGCGGCGCGCGGCGGCCGACCAGAAGGCCAAGCATCCGCGAGGAGGCGGCCCTCCCAGGAGGCGCTCCGAGCGCACACGCGCGGGGCGGCATTGGCGCTCGGCATCGGCTCGCCCCTGGCTCTTGCTTGAAGTTCCCCGCGCTCGCCTCGGAGGCAGGGGCGGCCCAAGAGGCATGTATCTGCCTGTGCTCGTTTTTTATGCGTTGTTCTGCCCATCGGCGCGGACCCTCGCCCCCCCCCCCCCCCCCTCCCCCCCTATGGAGTAGATCTTGGCTGTTTTCCGTGCCCGTTCCGAGCGGGTGGAGTCTCCCCCAGAGGCAGCAGTCTTGCAAACAGTCGACTAAGTTCAGGTCTGGAGCCAGAACCCCCCCCCCTCCCCCCCTTTTCGTCCAATGTCGAAACGCCGAATAAAAAACACTCACCTTGCTGTTCAGCTACAGTGCAGGGATAAGCGCGTGCGAGAAAGGCGAGCAGTGGCAGCGGGCCCTGGCGCTGTTCAGCGAGGTGTGGGAGGCGAAGTTGGAGCTCGATCTCATGTATGCTGATCGCGCCCGGCGCTTGCGAGAACTGCAAGCAGTTGAAAGCCTGCACCGCAGTCAAGCTCAAGAGATGAGTATACGGTTTAACGCATTTCGTTTCCCATGCGTTTCGTCTTCGCGAACTCTCAACAGGGCTCCCGAACAGCCCAATATTGCCGGAAGGAGGCCCCAAGCAGGGCCAAGCGGCTCCAAGAGGGCCCTTTGAACTTGCTCGACAGGGGTCCTGAGAGTGTCTTTGGAGACTCACAATAAGGTCCAAGTGAGCGCCCAGATGGCTTCATGGAGCAGCTCAATGATCCCAGCTCGCGCCAAGTTGGCCCAAGAGGGCCCAAGAGGCTTCAAATGGGCCCAAGAGGCCCACGACAGGCCCACGAAAGGGTTCTCAAGATAGCCCAAGAGGACCTCAAGAGAGCTGGCAGACATCTTAGGAGAGCCCCATACCCTTTCAAAGGCCCCAAGACGGCCCAAGAGGCCCCAAGAGGCTGAAAGAAGCCCACAGGAAGCAGACAGCAACATGCGGCTGGCACGTCCGCAGCAGCGCTTCCCGTTGTGGCTGAGATAAACTCTGTCGGGCCTCGTGGCCCTGGAAAAGTGTCGCGTGGAGCGCGGATTGACACCCTGGTGGGAAGGTTGAGGGGAGACGCGTTTGGGTTCGAGAAGCGAGCGGTGCTCCCGTGAACGATGCAGGCCGGCGCTGTTTCGTATATCTTGATGACCAGCGCTGACATCAAGATGCTGGCAAGGCGGCTCAAGCGGGCCCCAAGAGTCATGGTCGTGTTTTCCACCACCACCACCACCGTAAGTTGGAGGGGGGAAGGAGGTGGAGGATGAGGAGGAGAACGAGGAGGAGGAGGAGGAGGAGAAGGAGGAGGACCCCTCCTCCTTGGTGGAAAACAAGCCCACCAAAGGGTGCGCCCAGATGTCGGACAACAAATGTACAAGACGGCCAGATGGGCCCGCTCGCCCCCGCTTGGGTGCATGGAACTGAGCGCGGCGTCTCGCCCAGGCCGTCGTGTTCCCGGCGCGCTCAGGCGTGCTGTCCAAGCGTCCGGGAGGCCATCGAATCGGACGAGGGCTTCAAATCTGCGACCAATTGCGACCCCTGCGGGTCTACTCGACGCTGGGGTGTCGCCTTGGCTGCCGGCATCCTTCGAACTCTGAACCTCAGCCGGCGTTTCGGAAGTCCGACCTTCATGGGTAGGGTTCGCATGTCGCTGCCACTCGGAGATACCCTAGGAGGCCGCAATCAGAATAGCAATAATACAAAGAAAAGAGAAGTCACCAACCAGACCCAAGAGGGCATCAAGACAGCCCCGTAGACAAGTCCAGAGGGTCACATGAGGCGCCCCCGCCAGCCGTAAGAGGGCGCCAAGGGTGCCTATGAGGCTCCAGGAGGAAGTGCCATTTGTGTTCCGGGAATCCGCGGCAGCATTGCCAGTCGCAGCAAGAGAGCAGGCCGCAGAGCCAGCCGCAGCAGGGCAGCTGGGAACGCCAAGCAGCAGTCAGCATCAGCATGCAGAGCGATCAATCAGCGGCATCAAGAAGAAACAGTGGGAAGACCCGGCAATCAGTACACGTGCCGACAACCAACACCACGCAGCGGCAAGTGTCGTACGCACCGGGCAGCAGTCGGCAACACGCGAGCAGCAACCCGCAGCAGCAAGCAGAAGCAGCACGCTGGCCACAGCAAGCAGCAGTGCGCAGCCGCGAGCAGATACAACCAGGAGCAAGCAGCACGAACCAGCCGCACGCGGTAATGAAGGGTGGCAAGCGGCGGCGAGCGGGAGCGAGCTGCAGGTCCGTGCAGACTTTGCCTTCGTGAGCGCATCCCTTGGTCCCCCTGGTCTTCTACCAGCTTGATGCCCAGGGCAGCGCGTGCCAAAGGGTGCTCGCGCAAGCAGCCGCAATTCGGCCCGACCAGCCCTGATGGGCCTGTTTTCCACCACCACCACAAGTTGGAGGGGGGAGGAGGAGGAGGACGAGGAGGAGGAGGAGGAGGACGAGGAGGAGGACGAAGAGGAGGAGGAGATAGAGGAGGAGAGAAGGAGGAGGGGAGGAGGAGGAGGAGGAGAGGAGGAGGAGGAGGAGGAGGAGGAGGAGGAAGAGGAGGAGGAGGAGGAGGAGGACCCCCTTCCCCTCCAGCTTGTGGTGGTGGTCGTGGTGGTGGTGGTGGTGGTGGTGGTGGTGGAAAACAAGCCCATCAGGCCCCAGCGCGACCCCAGGACGCTCCGAGACGGCCCAGCAGGGCCCCAGGGGGATCCCCAGGAGACGGACCGAGAGGGGCTCCTGGCGGCTGGCGAGGCTCGGAGGCGGCCCAGGGAGCCCCAGGACTTCCCAGGAGAACCCCCCAAAACGGCCCAAGGAAGGCCTCTGTCGCAGGCCTAGAGGTTGACGCCAACACTCAAGCAGTGGCGAAGCGTCCTGGCGTGCCTATACGCCTTCCCAAAAATGTTCTAAAACCTTTTGTGGTTTCCACGGGATGTTCTTAGAACATGTCGTGGTAGGCCTATAGAAATGCTGGGACTGTCGGTCCCTGCTCAAAGCACAAGTATCGGCGCCGTGCCTCCACGAGAAAATAAGGTCCCGATCTCGGTGATGGTGGTAATACTCTGGCTTCCCAAGGTGGCCGAGATATTACCACCAGCATCGAAATCTAGGACCGTCTTCCCCCTGTGGAGGCAACCACCTGTCTTGGTGTTGGTGCCCATTTCCAGGCCTCCAACTCTGGGCGGCCCAAGGAGCCCCAGGGATGCTCCAAGAAGGCTCCCAGAGCAGACCCCCGTGAGAGCTCCCAAAAGCAAAACATGATGTTCTTCTTTAGTTTTTGGATGGGCTCTTGTAAGCTTAGGCTCGCTTGTTCAGCCCTCAGGACGCCCAGGGGGGGCCCAAGAGGCCTCCGAGATCGTGAACGATGGCCTAGCATGCCGCCGGGAGGCCCCAAGCAAAGCCTTGCGGTATCCCAGGACGGCCCATGAGGCCCTCTAGACGGTTCCGCCTGCCACTAGCATGTCCCAATGGCCGCCCCAATACTGGCCCCGAATGCCCCCCTAAATTGGACCCAGTATGACCTCACGAGCGGTTCAAGATGGACCAAGTGTTTTGCCACGCGCGCGACGAGGCCATTGGGAGATTCGTGCCCTGATCGTCCCTCAAGCCTCCCTCTCCCCTCCCCGCTCTTTGCTCCAAGCTCTTCGCTCCCTGCCCTCGCCCACTGGTCCTGGCTCCTCGGTCCCTCCCTCCTCCTCCTCCTCCTCCTCCTCCTCCTTCTCCTCCTCCTCCTCCTCCTCCTCCTCCTCCTCCTCCTCCTCCCTCTCGCCTCGTTCCTTGCTCCTCGCTTCTCGCTCCATCGCTCACTTGCCCTTCGCCGCTGGCTCCTGGCCCCTCTTGTCTGCTCTCTCCCCCCCCCTTCCCCAGCCTCGGCTCTCCCTCCTCCCTGGCCGCCGCTCCTCCATCCTCGCTCCTCGCTCCTGGCCTGTCCCTCCTCCCTCCCCGATCCAGGCTCCTCGCTTCTGGCTCCCGGGTCCTCTCACCGGCAGCAGGTTGCGCCAGCAGCCGGCATTCGCGAGAAGCAGCACCATGCAGCACCATGCAGCAGCAGGCGGCAACAGCGAGCAGCAGTGGCACGCAGCACGGGGCAAGCGGCAGCAACGACAGCACAGCAACAGCAAGCACCAACATTCAGCAGGCAGCAAAAGCAGCATGCAGCGCAGCGTCGCAAGCAAAATTGGCAATCAGCAGCACCCTACAGCCACAAGCTGCAAGAGTAAACAGCAGCGGCAAGCATTACCAGCATCACGCAATACCAGTAGCAAGCCTTTCGACGCAGTGGCAGACACGCGGCATCACCCAGCAGCAAACAGCAGCACGCAGCAGCGCAAAGCCGCTTCACGCAACAGTGCGCAATGGCCAACACCAGCGTGTAGCTGGAGATGAAAAGCAGCATGTCAATAGAGGATTGCAGCAAGCAGCACCAGGCATCGGCAAGCGGCAGGAAGCGGCATATACCGAGCGGATCAGCAATGAAACAATTATTCAGTAAGTAGGCCAGCAGGCCAAGTGCTAGTATGCCACCAAGCTCGCAACCACGCGAACATGACATCATGGACAGTCTGCGAGCAGAACCAGTCAAGCGATCCTCGCCCCTGCATGCGATTGAGCTTGAGCGGGCAGCGGTCCACGGGTTAGCCCTAGTCAGCTACAATGCCGGGATCAGCGCGTGCGGGAAAGGCGAACAGTGGCAGGAGGCCCTGTCCTTGCTCAGCATGGTGTGGGAGGCAAAGCTGGAGCCCAGTGTCATCTCTACGCGCTGCCACAGAAGCCGCCTATCATGATGTGGGCGACCAGGGCGAGATCTGGATGCACATGCAGTCCCACGTCTCTCCAGCGCCCGGCCACTGTCTGGCCAGTTGGGCCAGAACTCCGCTGACCCAGCGCCTGTCCTCCGCACGCTCCACACGCGAGTCCAGCCGTGCGAGCCTTCCAGCCTCGTGGTGCACTTCCAGGCCCACTGCGCGCGCGAGAGACGCAAAGGGCGGGAATGCGAGAAGCAAGTCTCCATTTCTGGAGACATCCACGCTGCCACACGGATGAGAGCATGTGCGACTCGGGATCACAACCACACGGCCGAGAAGGTATGGCATCCGCTGCAGATCGGCCTTGAACTGCGCCGCCACGCTTGCAGCCATGCACCTGCGGCAACGCTGCCTAGGGGCGGGGCGGCCTCCCGTCCTCCTTGGACCTCCTGGGGGCTTCTCGTCTCGACGATCCTCGGGACGTGTGTTGGTCCAATGTGTGTGTTTACCCCCCTTCAGCCCAACCAGCAGATCATTGCATCGCCTGCGTCGTATCGAAGGGCCTCGAGGACAAGCAGACGCTTGGGCCAGCGCACGTTCTGAGGATCATCGATCGTCGCTCCAGCGGGACGCGGCTCGAACAAGTGGTGCGTTTGGATCCCGAGATGGGTCTGGGGACCGATTAGGAGCGGATTTGGCCTTATCCTCTCCCCGTCGGATGGGTACCCCCACGCTTACTCAGAAAACCGGAGTGTTTTTTAATTCCGTTTTTAGCGTCGACTAGCGTCGATTAGAGTCCGGGAGTCGATGAGATAGCGCCAGTTTAGCGTCGGCTACCGTCGATTTAGCGTCGATTCGCAAGAGCCGACAAGGTGGTATGGGAGGCTCCCGTGAGGTGTCACCGAAGCCTCCTGCGTGCCAGAAGGGCCTGTGACTCAACTGGGGTTTTCCAGGCTCTTGCGGGCCCGGGCCAATCTTGCAACAACCCGAGCATGACAATATGGACAGTATGCGAGCAGAACCAGTCAAGCGTTCCTCGCCCCTGCGTGCGATTGAACTTGAGCGCGCAGCAGTCCACGGGTCAGACCTAGTCTACACTACAACGCAGGGACACGTGCGTGCGGGAAGTGCGGGCGCTGGCGGAGCGTAACCGGCCCCCCTGGTCGCCCCACGACGGCCCGAGACGCACTAGATGGCCACAGAGCGCCCAAGAGGGCCCAAGAGGGCCTTCGACTAGGTCCCACATCGCTCCGAGATGCCCAAGCTAGGCACCAGACGGCCCAAGAGTCCTGAGAGACGCTCCAAGTCGGCTCCAGGACGAGCCCCCCAAAAGCCAGATCAATGAAAAATCGTTCAAATTCCTAGGGAAAACGAGCCTTTTTCCATGTCCACTGCTTTTCGTCCACTGCGATGCCCACACGGCCCTACTGGTCCTCTGGAAAGCCCCCTGGACGGCCTCTGGAAGCCTCTGGAAGCCTCCTGGACGCCCCTCTGCACACACCCCAACACGCCTCTGGAAGCCCCCTGGACGGCCCCAAGACGGCCCCACGATGACTCTTGAGGCGCCGATGGCAGCCCAAGAGGCTGCCACGACAGCGCCGCGACGGTCCCAAAACGAGTCAAGACGGCTCCGAGAGACGGCCCCAGAGGCGCTAAAGACGGCCCCCCACTGCCCCGAGACGGCCTCAGAGGCGCCCAAGAGGGCCCCAGACGGCCCCAAGACAGCCCAAGAGGCACCCCAGACAGCCCCGGCGGGTCCTGGGAGGCCCTGATGCGGCACCCAGGGAGGGACAAAGACGCGCCGAACGGCCCCGAATAGGTCCACAGCGCCTCTCCGAGCCACCATTGGTCCATCAGGAGGCCCTGAGTGCCCCAGACGCGCCCACAACGGCTTTACACATCCATGTCGGCGGTCGGATGCCCCAAGAGGCCTCAGAAAGTATCAGGAGGGTCCGAGGAACCCCCAGGAAGGCCCCAAGACGGGCCAAGACGGCCCCAGCACAACCCAAGGCGCGTTGCGACGGCTCAAGACGGCTCCAAGACAGCCCCAAGAGGGTGCCAACGCGGCCCCTGCTGGGTCCAGGTCGGCCCAACGAGGCGCACAGGAGGGGCCCAAGACGACTCCAAGGCGGCCCCCTCACGGCCCCAGACGGCTCCAAGACAGCCCCAAGATAGTGCCAAGAAGGACCCCGATGGGCCCAGGACGGCCTACGGACGCGCCCATGAGGGGCCCACGACGAACCAAGACGGCCCCACGGCAAACGGCGCCCTCAATACGGGCCTAGACGGCTCCAAGACGGCTCTTTGAGGGAGCCAACGCGGCCCCACACCCCTCGGGCGAACACTTGGGGGGACTGGGAACTTGCGACAAGTCTCCCACATTCATTGTCCTGCCCCATTCTGTTCGCCTGGAGGCCTCCTCCAACCCTGTGGGCGAACAAGAGGAAACTCAGCGGGCCGCCAACCCTGGGGCCCGTGGGCCCCGCGCCGCTTAGGCAGAAAACGAACGCCGGGTCTGACATTCCATATACCGCCCTCCTTTGCCCGATATGCTGTGCCACTCTGTTCCCCCAGGGGCCTTGGCAAACTCTTTGGGCCAACCAGACCGGACCCCTGGGACAGCAGCCAATTGATATGACCCAGGCACCTCTCCGCACTCTTCGGACCACAGACCCTCTGGGCGAACAGAATGGGACTTGGCGCACAAACCCTCCCGTTGGCGGCGATGCGACTGGATCGCACCATCAAGGCGTGCCTGGAGGTGATGGCCGACCCAACAGCGGTTTCTCTTAAGATTTTACTGAATTTCAAATTTTCTTTAAGCTCTCTTGGGCCCTCCCTGTAGATCCTTGCGAGCCTCCCCGACGCTTTCGGTGGTTTTCCCCGATGGCCTCCCGAGCTCTTCCCCAGGCGCTCCTGAGACGCTTCTGATGGGCTTCGACTTCGATGCACATCCCCGAGAGACTTCGAAACTGTCCTCAATAGGAGGGGGGTGAACGAGCAGTGCTCGGGGGCCAAGCTGCTGGAGCGCTGCAAGAGCTCGGACACGAAGGCGCGGTCTCGCTGCCGCCGCCCGAGCCGCCGCCGTGTTTGTAGATTTTCGGTGCAATCTGCGCCGTTCCTCCGAGAACCATTCCAGAAAGATGTCGTGGACGGAGTCCACGGGTCAGCCCTAGTCAGCTACATCTCTGGAATCTGCGCGTGCGAGAAAGGCGAGCAGTGGCAGCGGGCTCTGGCGCTGATCAGCGAGATCTGATCGGCGCTGATCAGCGAGATGTGGGTGCTGATTAGCGTGATCAGTGTGATCAGCTGATCAACGTCATCATCTCTACGAGGCCATGAGCGCCGCGTGCTAGAAGGATTCCAGGGTCAGGTGACTACAGACTGGACTGGCAGACCCTGGCGCGTTCTTGGGTGCCCCGGGCGGTCTCCAAGACGGCCTCATTGACTAGATTTATGATGTTCCAGCCTACTTTAGTCTTGATCACGAAAAAGAGTTTCGAGCACCAGAAAAGTGCCGAAATTCCATTGTTTTCACGTGTCGGGCCCTGGGAGACACTCGTTCGAAACTGTTTCGACACTATGTCGACACTCTTTCGACACTCTTCCAGGTGCTCGAAATTAATGTTGGGATGTGGTCCTTAAGTACGATGTGAACAACATAAGACTAGATGTGAGAATTGACTGGCTGCCACAAAAAACGCCTATCATGATGTGGGCGACCAGGGCGAGATCTGGATACACATGCAGTCCCACGTCTCTCCAGCGCCCGGCCACTGTCTGGCCAGTTGGGCCAGAACTCCGCTGACCCAGCGCCTGTCCTCCGCACGCTCCACACGCGAGTCCAGCAGTGCGAGCCTTCCAGCCTCGTGGTGCACTTCCAGGCCCACTGCGCGCGCGAGAGACGCAAAGGGCGGGAATGCGAGAAGCAAGTCTCCATTTCTGGAGACATCCACGCTGCCACACGGATGAGAGCATGTGCGACTCGGGATCACAACCACACGGCCGATCAGCAATGAAACAAGTATTCAGTAAGTAGGCCAGCAGGCCAAGTGCTAGTATGCCACCAAGCTCGCAACCACGCGAACATGACATCATGGACAGTCTGCGAGCAGAACCAGTCAAGCGATCCTCGCCCCTGCATGCGATTGAGCTTGAGCGGGCAGCGGTCCACGGGTCAGCCCTAGTCAGCTACAATGCCGGGATCATCGCGTGCGGGAAAGGCGAACAGTGGCAGCAGGCCCTGTCCTTGCTCAGCATGGTGTGGGAGGCAAAGCTGGAGCCCAGTGTCATCTCTACGCGCTGCCACAGAAGCTGCCTATCATGATGTGGGCGACCAGGGCGAGATCTGGATGCGCATGCAGTCCCACGTCTCTCCAGCGCCCGGCCACTGTCTGGCCAGTTGGGCCAGAACTCCGCTGACCCAGCGCCTGTCCTCCGCACGCTCCACACGCGAGTCCAGCAGTGCGAGCCTTCCAGCCTCGTGGTGCACTTCCAGGCCCACTGCGCGCGCGAGAGACGCAAAGGGCGGGAATGCGAGAAGCAAGTCTCCATTTCTGGAGACATCCACGCTGCCACACGGATGAGAGCATGTGCGACTCGGGATCACAACCACACGGCCGAGAAGGTATGGCATCCGCTGCAGATCGGCCTCGAACTGCACCGCCATGCTTACAGCCATGCACCTGCAGCAACGCTGCCCAGGGGCGTGGCGGCCTCCCGTCCTTCTTGGACCTCCTGGGGGCTTCTCGTCTCGACGATCCTCGGGACGTGTGTTGGTCCAATGTCTGTGTTTACCCCCCTTCAGCCCAACCAGCAGATCATTGCATCGCCTGCGTCGTATCGAAGATGGACAAGCAGACGTTGGGGCTAGCACACGTTCTGAGGATCATCGATCGTCGCTCCAGCGGGACGCGGCTCGAGAAAGTGGTGCGTTTGGATCCCGAGAGGGGTCTGGGGACCGATGGTGAGCAGATTTGGCCTCACGTATCCCCGCCTCTAGTGGCCGCTTCTCTCGGGGCCGTGCAGCGCAGACCCGTGGCCGCCTCCAGCTCGGTGCTCGGAACGCCCTGCTCACTGCTTTCCGCGCCACAGGGTCCAGAACTAGACAGTGAAGACCCATGCCAAGAAACACCCTTCTTGCTGGACTTCGATGGCTTTGCCATAGAAGGCGCGACGCTCCCACACCAAAAATCCACGGCCACGTATCTGTAACGTGAGGTGAGATGCAGCCAAGACTGGCGCAGCAGAGTGAACGACACAATGAATCAATACATACATAAATGGACACCCTGGGGTCTCAGGGTTGGGTTTCTTGCGGAAGGTGTCTTGTGGACTGGCCTCCGCTGAACCTGGACGCCCCCCCTGATCATCCTTTCCCTGCGCCCCCGCCGCGGCGCCGGCTTCCGAGGTCGTGCGCCCTCCCCGGGCGCGTCTCGCCGTGGCCCGCAGTCGGCTTCCGAGGGCTCCTCGCGCGCGTGCGCTGCGCGCGTGGTGCACGCCCGTGTCCCCGGCCTCGCGGCCTTCCTCGGCCGCGGCCCCGCGTTGATGTCCGGGCGGCCGTCTGCGCGGATGCCCCGTGCGGGGCGCATGTCCGTGGGATGTGCAGTCAGCCCGCGCAGTAAGGATGCCAAGGGTACCCTTGCATCCTTGCCTCCTCGGAAGCATCGAGAAGCATCGAAATGGCCCTTCAAGGCCCTTGCACGCATCCTTACTATACGGGTTGACTGTATCGTGGCCACGGGACCGCGCCGCGGAGGTCAGCACGCGCGATGGCACCAACAGGTCGGAGGCGATTTCTTGCTTGACGTCGGGCCTGTCCCTCTACAGGAGGCATATTCAAAAAAACAGTCTGGGCATGCTGTTTGGAGCATCCTTGCTGTGTGTGTTTTGTGTTGCTGTTGACTATTTGTTTGGTTCTTCGTCCAACATCCGCCTCCGCCCCGATCCACGAGTTCCCCTCCCCCCAGGCACTGGCCGCTCGGAACAGCAGCAGACCTCGAGGAGGCACCCGCAGGGGGCGGCCGTTCGGCCGCACCTCCGTCGGGGACGACCGCCCCCTCTCCCGGTGGGGACCAAGTACCTTTGTGGAGGACGATCAATTGGAGAGGAAGCATGTTGCCAAATCATTTCCAGATGTCTAAAACATGTCTTAAACATGTGTTACACATGCTTTAAACATGGTTAAAGCATGTTTGAAACATTTCCCTACTTTTTAACCCCATTTGAACTTCAATGATAGGACTGTTGGGGTGTCCATTGTCGTGGCATCCACAAAAGTAACTCAGGAGGGAAAACAACACGCAGACACAATTAGTCGTCGATTCCCCAGAAAGTATGGGTGTGTATATATGTATATATATATATACACATATATATATATATATATATATGTATGAGTGGGGGGGAAGACAAGAACCCAGAAGATATGGGACAGTGCGGGGACTCCTGTTGTTTGTGTCTATTCAATTGGGTGTCCCAGGGCCCCTTCAGTAACTACACGCCTGCACCGATCTGGCCGGGCCCATCCTGGGCCCAGGATCGGCGTATGTGCCCTCCTGCCCTAGGCAGGAGGGCGTACGCACCGATCCTGGGCCCAGGGGGATCCTGGCCAGGGTCGGTGTTGGGCGTATAGCTGGTGCCCTCCTGCCCTATCGTCTACCCCCGATTTGGGTCCCACATCCTGCGGCCCATCGGCAGTCCCGCTCTATCGGCGACTGGGGTCACCAAGCCTCTTGGTGCTATAGGGGCACTCGTGATGCGTCCAGCCGGGGGACGCCTCCAAGCCTCGACACACTCCGAGCGGAAGCTTGGGGGAGGCAGGGGTCCGCCGCAGTCCCTTCTGCATCGCAGCGCCTCCTTCGGCAGCAAGTCATGGGAGCCTGGTGTGCCCTTTCAAATTTCGTCGTCTTTAGCGTCGGCTGGCGTCGATCAGCGTCTGGGAGTCGATGACACAGCGCTGGTTTGGCGTCGGCCAGCGTCGATGAGCGTCGATGTAGCGTCGATGTAGCGTCGGCTAGCGTCGATTCGCAAGAGCCGACAAGATGGGTCTGACAGGCTCCCATGGGTTGCCACCGGAGCCTCCTGCGTGCTAGAAGGACGTGTGACTCAAAGGGGGTTCTCCAGTCAGGAGGGGAAAAAACACACAGACACAATTCATCGTCGACTCTCAAGAAAATATGGGAAAATCTGGGAAGTGGGGGGGAAGACAAAACCCCAGAAAATGTGGGAAAATAAGGGGAATCCTGTTATTTGTGTGTATTTACGTGTGTGTGTCCTGGGGCCCCTTCATCCAGGCTCTTGCGGGCCCGGGCCAAACAGCAGATGGCCTGAGCATTCCAGGACGGCCCAAGAGGGCCCCAGGACTTTCGAGGATGGTCCGAGACGCCTCCCGGCGGTTCAAGAGGTCGCCAATGTGGCTTGCAAAGCAGCCCAGCCAGGGCCCGAAGATGGGCCACGACGAGAAGGGTGAGCACTAACAGCACGCTCTGTCGCTGCTCAGCGAGATGGCGGCTGCGGAGTGGGAGCCAGACGCTATCAGCTATAGCGCTGGGGTCGTCGCGTGCGAGAAGGGCGAGCAGTGGCGGCAGGCTCTGTCGCTGCTCAGCGAGATGGTGCAGGCGAAGTTGGAGCGCAGCGTCGTCAGCTACAGCGCTGGGGTCAGCGCGTGCGAGAAAGCCAACTGTGTCAACTGTCTTGGCCTCGGTGGGATCTGCCTCTTCCCTGGGAAGAGCTCTGAGCGCTTATGATGGGCCTGGTCTCTTGCCATATGCGAGCTCTCCGCTGATCTCCGATGTATTTGAGAGGCCTCGTGCATGTGTGCAACGTCGGGACCAGCGCGTCCGAGAAGGGCGAGCAGTGGCAGCAATCAGAGTCGATGTTCAGCGTGATGGTGCAGGCGATGTTGGAGCCCGGTGTCAGCCGCTGCCACACCGCGACCAACGCGTGCGAGAAAGGGAAGCCGTGTCAGCGGCCCCTGTCCCTGCTCGACGAGATGTGGCAGGCGAAGGTGGATTGTCACGACCTGAGCTTCAACGCCAGTATCAGCATACGCGGTAAGCGTGGTGAGTGACAGTAGTGTTTGTTGCGCTGCTGAGCGAGATGTGTCAGGAGCATGCTGGAATCTAGAGTGATCAACTATGCTAGGACCTTCGCGTGGGACAGGTGAGCATCGGCAACACATCCTGTCGTTGGTCAGCCAGGTGGTGGAGGCAGAGTTGGAGCAGGGGCCAGTGGCACCGTGTCTTGCCGCTGTTCAGCGAGCTGCCACGCGCGACGTTCGAGCCGACCTCATCATCTGACGCAGCGCCGCAGCGTCGGGCTCCGCGATGCGGCACGAGCGCGCCGTGGCAGAACGCCCCTGCGCTGCTCGGCGAGAACTGTGGAGGCGGAGTCGGAGCCCAAGGTCGTCAGCTGCAGCGCGGGCTCGGCCCGCGTGGGAAGGGGGGGGGCAGTGTCCGCGGGCGCCGCTGCGGCTCGGCGGGGCGCGGGCGGCGAAGGTGGAGCGTGGCGTGCCCTCGTCCGCTGCGGCGCCGCGGCCAGCACGCGCGAGAGCGGCGGGCAGAGGCAGCACGGCCTTCCTGCTGCTCCGCGAGACCGCGCGAGCTTGGGGCCCGCGGTCCTCGGCTGCAGCACCCGGGTCGGCGCGCGCGGGAGGGGGGCGGCAGGCAGCGCCGTAGGGGAGAGGGCTCCTGTGGAAGGCCTGGCGCTGCAGCGCAGGCAGCGTGGCGACCCCGGCGCGCGCAGTGAAGCTGGCACTGTGCACAGACGACGCCCGCGATGCGCGCCCGGTGCCGGAGAGGAGTTCTTTTCACGTTATCCCCAGAGCCCTCGCCCGCTTCCCTGGGGCCAGACTTTCATCGCGGGTGCAGTCAACCCGCATAGTAAGGATGGGCAACCTTCCTAAGGGTAACCACCTTGCGTCCTTGCCTCGTCGGTCCATCCTCGGCCGCTTGCGTTAGCCGCGCCCCGCGCGAGAGGCTTCGAGATGGGCGCCCTTGCGTCCTTCTCGCGCATCCTTCTGATACGGGCCGACAGTACATTTTTTCTGATGATGGTCTGGGGGCCCTCACTGGGCACTTGGACCGGACGGAGCTATAGGACGAGGATAAAGCCGTTCCAGAGGGTCCCGGAACGCTCTCGGAGCGTTCCCCAGAGCGCTCTGATGAGAAGGCCGCGGCGCCCGAGACGTTCTTCAGAGCCGCCAGATCTCAGAGATTCTCGGTTTGCATCACCACCCACCGCACCACCCCAACCCAACCCGAAGACCCATTTTGCCTTCCATTCCCCAGGGGGGGGGGGGTCGGGGGAACATTGAAAAAAGCACGCATGAAACCCGAACTTCCCCAACCCGAAATTTGTGTCTCTGGGTGGAGTTGGGGAGGTCTGGTGGGTAGCGGGTAGCCATGATCCTCATCCGATTCTAATCATCGTCCTGGCTTCGTCTTACCCGAGGCCGTGGTGTTGATATGGCTTGCCGTCGTGGCTTTTTGGCCGCGCGAGGCCCAGATGCTCGGGTCTCCAGTGGCCTCTCGAGGCCACCTGGGGGGCCCTGGAGGCACCCGTGAGCCCCTCGGGGTCTTCAGAGGGGCAGAGGGCGTCCGGAGGCCTGAGTCCTGAGTCCTCCAGGCACTCCCCCCCCACTTCCTCCTCCTCCTCCCCTCCTCCTCCTCCCTCCTCCTCCTCCTCCTCCTCCTCCATCCTCCTCCTCCTCCTCCTCCTCCTCCTCCTCTCCTCCTCCCCTCCCCCTCCTCCTCCCCCTCCGCCTCCTCCTCCCCCTCCTCCTCCTACCTTCTCCTCCTCCTCCTCCTCCTCCTCCTCCTCCTCCTTCTCCTCCTCCTCCTCCACTTCCTCCCTCCTCCTCCCTCCTCCCTCCTCCTCCTCCTCCTCCTCCTCCTCCTCCTCCTCCTCCTCCTCCCCCTCCCCCTCCTCCTCCCCTCCTCCTCCTCCTCCTCCTCCTCCTCCTCCTCCTCCTCCTCCTCCTCCTCCTCCTCCTCCTCCTCCTCCTCCTCCTCCTCCTCCTCCTGCTGAGAGAGCCGAGGAGGGAGGTTCAGAGGAGGAAGAGGAACCCCTACCGCTACGCACCTTTCCCGTAGTTGTTCCCCTTTTTTTCGGCCTCCTGGGAGGCCCTCGTCGCCACCGCTGGGAGGAGGAGGAGGAGGAGGAGGAGGAGGAGGAGGAGGAGGAGGAGGAGGAGGAGGAGGA
>CAUYUJ010001779.1:27500-35000 GCA_963575745.1 Prorocentrum cordatum
GGCCGCCTCCGCCGGCGGAAGCCTGGCGGAAGGCCGGCGGAAGGCGGCGGAAGTAACGGATGCGCCCCCCAAGAGATGAAAACGTTGTTGGGTTCAGGGTTTCCGGAATCCGCCACGTATGGGGAGAAGAACAAGATGGGGCCCAGAGGTGTACATGGCGTTTTTGTGTCGCATCCCACGCCCTTTGACCGAGCGGACGGCGGGCGCGCGGCAGCGCAGCGCGCTCGGCATAAGGGAGAGCAGTACAGCACGCAGCGCGGGCGCGCGCAGAGGAAGGCGCGCTCGGGTCAGGGTCCAGTTTTTCTTGGCGCTGCTCTCTGCGGTGCTGCCACTCCCCAGACCTCTAGCATCTTGAACTTTCCTGTTCAGCGGCGAGCTGGATCCAGCAGGCGGTCGGCTAGCGGCGGGGTGCGTCGCAAGCGAACTGGGCGAGGGGGGGCGAATGCAGGAGGAGAAAGAAGGGGAGAGCCGCGTGAACGTGACGGGCTTCGGGATGGGCCAGGGCATGCTCTCGTGCTCGTCGCTGTCAGTGCGTGCGCAGGTGCACCGCGAATTCCAGGCTGAGACTAGCATCTTGAACAAGCGGAGCGTCTTTTTTTCTTTCCCCCTAAGGTTTGTTGGTATTCGGTGGCTGGTTTTGCGCTCTAGGGAGCATCAGACATCTACTGGGAACGGGTCGGGCGTTCTGGGGACCCCTTATGGAACAAACACTACATCGGAGGTCTAGGTTTACGTCCTGGGAGGTGAAGTGAGTCGTCGGCCCGGGTATCTCCGTGGTACTTCTGGAGTGCCAGACCCTGCCAATGCGGCTTACTCTGGCTCGCTCCGGCCTCCATCCAGCCTTCCATGATGGGCCCATCTTCTACCACCGCTACCATGGCAGGCGAGGGAGGAGGAAGAAGAGGAGGAGGAGGAGGAGGAGGAGGAGGAGGACCTCATCCTCCCTTCTCCCCCGTCGTACACATGGTGGTGGTGGTGGTGGTGGTGGAAAGTTTGCCCATCCTTCCACTGATGCAGTACAGTTCGCCGTCGTGCCCACAGAGGCCTTCCAGGAGTTGCCACTCGCTGCCTGGGCCTCGGCACTCTCCGGGTGTGCTCGCCCTCTGCTCTGCCGGCGCTTGCCTCGGAGCTGCGCTCGGGCTCCCGGCGGGCCTCCGCCGCCACCTCCGCGCACACGGCGGGCGACTCTTGGGCAGAGTGCAGCGGCTCGTTGCCTGCACGCTCGTGAGCTGGGCTGCCAGCGGAATGCGCAGGGATGTTTGCCCATCGGTCGTTCAAAGTAGGTACACCTTGTTCCTGCCGAATGATTCGACATTTCTTTGTTTTTTTTGGGGGGGGGGCCAAGATCCTAAGGTTTCTGATTGTTCTATCCTGGGCCTCCTCCTGGCCGCTAGGGGGCCAGGACCAAATAGAAACGAGCTCACACAGAAATGAACACGATTAGGCATGAACGACGTGTACTTTTGGAGTCCCAGACTCCACTCTGCTTCAAGCGCCTTCCTACTTCGGTGCTCGAGTGGCTTCACCTTTTCCGCCCTCTGGAAAAGGGGCGGGCGGACACCCAGCCTGCTTCCGGCGCCTTCCTGCTTCGTGCTTCTGCCCACTCCTTCCGACCGACGGGTGCGTACGAAGGCCTCCCGGGCGCACGAGGTTTCCGCGAGCGGGCGGGCGGGGCGCCTCTGGGACGTGAGGGCAGCGCATCGCCTGGCTGCCGCCGGCTGCCCCTCTCCTGCGGCCCCCCTGTGGGGCTGCCCGTGGCGGGCCGCGGAGCACACCCCCCGCGGCGGCGGCGGCGTGGCGGACCCGCGGGGTCGGAGCGAGCGGGGGGGGGGGGCGGGCGGGCGGGAGGCGCAGCAGCGGACTCGGCACAGCCAAGCAGCAAGTCGGGCAGGTCCCTCCACGGGAGGGAGGTGCTCAGAAGTGGTCAAGGAAGAGGCTGGGGCCGATCTTTCGGCCATGCTTGATTCATGTTTTTGGGGCGGTGTTGGAGTGTTCTTTCCAGATCCGCCTGTAGGAAGTTCAAAGATAGGACAAATAGTCAGGGGACGATTCTTCGACTGTTTTTGATTACCTTTTCTCTAGCTGTTATTTTTCGTCGAAAAGCCCGCCTGTAGGAGGACAGGCCCGACCTGACGCCAGCAGCGCCCTTCATGGGGCGAGCGCGCTGCAGCCGCGGAGGGTCAGGGAGCAGGGAGAGCGCCGCGCGCCGCGGCGGGCAAAGAGAGAAGCGCGTCGTTGGCGGGTGTGTTCCTCCTCGTCCTCGTCCTCCTTCTCCTCCTCCTCCTCCTCCTCCTCCTCCTCCTCCTCCTCCTCCTCCTCCTCCTCCTCCTTCCTCTAGCTCCCCCAGACAGTGCGGTGAGTGACCAGGCGGCGAGGCCCTCGAGATTCCGAGAGCATCGGGCGGTCTGCCACGAGACGGGTCCTGGGATCCCCGACAGGAAAGGAAGGACCCCGAGCCTCAAGAATCGGACATTCTCCTGCGTCTCTGTTGTCGTCGCCCTCGTCGTCCTCCTCGTCGTCGTCCTCCTCGTCGTCGTCGTCGTCGTCGTTCTCGTGGTCGTGGCCGTAGCCGTGGCCGCCGACGTGGTCGTCGCCGCCGCCGCCGCCGACGTCGCACCCGCCGGCGCGAGGGCCGGCACGAGGGCGGGTCGGGGAAGCGGCGCGCCTCTCCGCCCCCCGGGGGAGCGGCCGGGCGCCGGCACCACGCGGCGGGCCGAGGAGATGCGCGAGGCGGGGCGCGGCCGGGCCGCCGCGTCTCGAGGAGGAGGAGGAGGGGGAGGAGGAGGAGGAGGAGGAGGAGGAGGAGGAGGAGGAGGAGGAGGAGGAGGAGGAGGAGAAGAAGGAGGAGAAGGAGGAGGAGGAGGGCGAGGGCGAGGAGGAGGACGAGGACGAGGACGCCGCCAACGACAACGATGATGATGATGATGATGATGATGATGATGATGATGATGATGATGATGATGATGATGATGATGATGATGATGATGATGATGATGATGATGATGATGATGATGATGATGATGATGATGATGATGATGATGATGATGATGATGATGATGATGCTGATGATGATGATGATGCTGATGATGATGCTGATGATGCTGATGATGACGCCACGATGACGATGTTGACGACGACGATGTCGGCGTCTCTGGTTCGCAGGCTACCCGGGGGTCGAGGATTGTCTCCAAGGTTCGATGATCGAGGGGCGGGGAAGTTTGTCGAGGGCGGGGGAAGAGCCCGCTTCGCCACCGCCCCCCCCTCCGCATCTGCGCCGCGCCAGAAAAAAAAAACGCGGGCGAGCCATGTGCCGTGTGCCGCGATGGCGTCGCCAGGGCCGTCGCCAACCCTCGACCTTCCCTCCTCCTTTCCTCCTCCTCCTCCTCCTCCTCCTCCTCCTCCTCCTCGCACTCCTCCTTTTCCTCTACCTCCCTCCTCCTCCTCCTCCTCCTCCTCCTCCTTTTCCTCATCCTCCTCCTTTTACTCTTCCTCCTCCTCCTCCTCCTCCGCCTCCTCCTCCTCCGCCTCCTCCTCCCCCTCCTCTTCCTGGCAGAGTGTTTCTCGGCCCTCGGGGCCGTGCCGCGTTGTAGCGGGGCCCGAGGGAGTTCAGGCATGCTGCGGCGCACGGGGTCGTCAAGAGGAAACGACGGAAGGCTTCCGGGCCCCCGGGGGCCGTCAGGAAACGGCTCGGCCGTCAAGCCTCGGGGTGGCCTCCAGTGGCTGCGCCTCCGCGTTCTCTGGAGGATGCCCGGAGCGTCCCCATCTCCCGCCCGAGGGCCGAGTGATGGCCGGAGAAACCAGGGGGCAACCTGGGGTTGGGGGGACAGGCTCGGGGGGGGCGCATGAACCCCCAATCGCCACTTCATCGCGGATGGGGGCCCGACAGCCCATCCCAGCCATGACGGTGCGGAGTTGCCGTCGGGGCCCCATCGCCGATACAACGGCGATGCATCCCCGAGCCAGGGTCGATGCCCCCCCCCCTCAGCCAGTCGCCCCCCCCCCCTACCGTGAAGACGGGCTGGGGGTGATTTTTCGACGAGTTCGATTTTTTCTTTTTATTATTCTTGGACCATTCTTTATGTTTCTTCCAAAATTCGCCTGTCGGAGGACATGCCCGACCTGACCCTATCGTTGCCCCTCAAGGAGCCAGCCCCAGGGAGGGGCTCGAGACCTCCAGGGGTCCGCGCGGTGAACATACATCACGACGGCGGCTGTTCGAGGATCGCTGCCGCAGGCCCCCGAGGCCTGAGGCTCGAGTGCTTGCGCTCGCTTCCACGGGTGGAGCCCTCTCGAGGCTCTCGACCGGGGGGCCGCATGCAAACCCTGCCCCATACCCCCCACGATTTCTGATTGGGGGAGGGCGGGGTTCACTTCGCTCGGGAGCTTCCGAGCGAAGTGAACCCCACCCTCCCCCATCAGAAGTCGTGGGGGGCAGGGGCAGGGTTCGCGTGTGGCCCCCTGGTCGACGGGAAGCACCCCTGGACGGGTGCCGTGGTCGAGCCTCGGCCCCGGAGCCCGGGCCCCCCTCGCGTCGCAGGGTCGACCGCGGCCGACGGGCGCGCTCTGCGACGCTTTTCTTTTTTTTTTTGTTCGCGGAGGACGTCGCGGAGCCTTCGCTTTTTGGGGAGGCTCTCTGGCCATCTGTCATGGCGCCAACATCGCAGAGGGATTTCGTTCGGATAACGACAGGGTGGGTCAGGAGGGTCCTGTAGCATTTCGCTCCGGATGTCGAAGTGAGTTTCGTGCGGATTGTTCTGAGTTAGCGCTGCGTGCACTCTTTCAGGGCGAGTAGTTTTCAAATTGTGGTTCTCGCCTTAGCGCCGCGCACATTCGTTTCAAACAATTGCAAGAGTTTCACGGATTGAGGGCGGGTCGTTTGCAACATGTGGCTCTCGCCTTAGCGCCACGCACATTTGTTTTTTTGTTTTAAACAAAACATGTAAGAGTTTCACGGATTCCCATGGTCAGCATACCAGAGATAGTGTTTTGGAAGGATTCAGAAGGGCGCAACTGTTACGTTGATTCTCGGTGTTGAAACCCCAAGAATGGCGTTCTGGTGCGATTCTGGATCGTCAAGACGCAACAGTCAGGTTGATCCGTGGCGTTGGAATCCCGAGAACGATGTTTTGGCATGCAGCAGGGTCTTCAAACGGTTGTCTTCCAACGAGGCAGCTCCCTCCCTCAGTGGAGATGAACCCTTATATGGGGCCTATGAAGAGGGAGCTTTGAGGCAGGGTTTATTCCAACATCGTTGATGACTCTTGGGTTTACACTGGTCCTCCTCCTCCTCCTCCTCCTCCTCCTCCTCCTCCTCCTCCTCCTCCTCCTCCTCCTCCTCCTCCTCCCCCTCCCCGTCCTCTCCTCCTCCTCCTCCTCCTCCTCCTCCTCCTCCTCCTCCTCCCTCCTCCTCCTCCTCCGCCTCCCCCTCCCCCCTCCCCCTCCTCCTCCTCCTCCTCCTCCCCTCCCCTCCCCCTCCCCTCCCCCTCCCCCTCCCCCTCCTCCCAGTGAGGAGCATCTTGGATCATTTTCGAAACATGAGCGCCCGAAGTCGGAAACTACACGGGGCATGGGCGTCCGAGCGACGGCAATCATCGGCATGAGCACCTCGACTTTTCGGCGCTGGGTCCCCTCCTGCTTGGCGCGCGGAGCGCGCCGGGGGTGGCGCCGGAGGCGCCGCCAGGGCGGCCCTGGGCGCCGACCCGAGAGACCCGTGCGGAACTCCGAGAAGCGATCGGGTGTTGCTAGAGGTGCCCCTGGCCCAAGGGGCCCCCAGGATTTCTCAGGAGGCCCCATGCGGCCTCCAGAGCACCCCTCACGAGGCTCAGGGGGCCCCAGGGGGTTTTTAAATGGAGCGAAGAGCGGGGCTCAAGAGACGGGGGTCAATGCAAGCGGGGGTCAGTCAGAGTGCCGGATTTTGCAGGATCCTGACCCGGGTTTGGGTGCAGGATCCTGCAGGATCTTGCAGGATCTTGCAAGGCCCGACTGTTTTGGGTCTGGATTAACCTGGGTCAGTAGATCCCCGAAGCGCTGAACCGCTCCCGCTTCTGTTGCCCTCCTCCAGGGGTCGACCGGCACGCTGTGTTTTGGCAATATTGTGGACCTTTTTGTTCGCTTTCTGGAGGTCTCGTGCTGTCTTCGTTCTGGGGGCCACCGCTGACCAATCGCGACCTCGGATCTGCGCCATAACGCTGATCGGAGCAATCGGTTGAACTGCGCTCGTCCCAATCCGCGTCGCAGCGAACATCGGCGGCGCGCCCGGGAGGAAAATGAGAGGGGGCGGGCCT
Organism: Prorocentrum cordatum; assembly: GCA_963575745.1. Classification (NCBI taxonomy): domain Eukaryota; class Dinophyceae; order Prorocentrales; family Prorocentraceae; genus Prorocentrum; species Prorocentrum cordatum. The sequence continues at coordinate 33,785 of CAUYUJ010001779.1, forward strand.
CCTCAGATCGGGGGAGCGTAAGACCCGGGTTTGCCGGGACTCGGGTTCGCCATCGTTTTTTGACGACCGCGCCTCGGATTTTGACGAGGAGGAGTTTCGTGGGATGTCTGCAGCGGGAGGCCTCGTCAAAATGCAGGCTCGGCCTCGTCATTTTTTTGACGACCTCGTCGGGGATTTCCGAGTCCCCCGTACCCGGGTCTTACGTCTCCCCGATCAGAAGGCTCGGCTCGGAAGTCCCCCGGCCACCTGAAGTTTCCCGAGCCCTGCCCGAAGACACCGAGGGCCCTCTCAGAAGGTTCAAAAGGGCTCTTAGAAGCCCCGCGGCCGTCCGAGAGGGCCCTCTCCTTCTCACGGCCCCCCCCCCCGGGCGCGCCGCCGGATTCGGTTCTTGGGTCACAGCTGGAGTCTCCGGCGGCCGTTGGGGACGATCAGGGTACCTCAGGAGGGGAACAAAACACACACAGACACAATTAGATTCGTCGATGTTAAGGAAAAAATATGGGAAAATATGGGAAGTGGGGGGGAAGACGAAAGTCCAAAACATATAGGAAACTATGGGGAGTATGTTTATTTGTGTGTATCTATGTGTGTGTCTTGGGGCCCCTCCAGTACGCAGGGGAGCGCCCTCGGCGAGAGGCGCAGCCGCTGGCACGCGGCCCGCGGCTGGCAGGCGCCCGCAGAAACCTTGCGCCTCGAGCCCGAAGCCTCCCCGCCGAGACAACGGCACCCACAGCGGACCACAGTCGGGGGAGAAAAAGATACGGATACGTGTTGTCCCCCTTCGTTTTCGGCCTTTCCTGGCCCTCCTGGGGAATCCTCGTTGTCACCGCTGGATTCGCCTCGAAATTCTGGTCAGAACGCACCCCAAGAGAGGTCCGGGGACAACACGTATCCGTATCTTTCCGCCCCCCAAGACAGTGTCCTGGTCGACCCCGGCCCTCCTCGACCTCGGTCTCGTCGTCGTCGTCGTCGTCGTCGTCGTCGTCGTCGTCGTCGTCGTCGTCGTCGCCTCGCGCGCGCGCCTCGCGCACAGGGCGTGCGCCGCCCCCTCCGTCGCCCCTGCGCGGCTGCCGCCGGGCTGCTCGGCACCCTCGCGGCGAGCTGTGGGGGCGGGAGTCGGCGTTGGGCGTCGGCGTCGCTGGGCGTCGGCGTCGCCGCCGTCGCCGCCACCGTCGCCGCCACTGCCGTCGTGGTCGCCGTGGCCGTCGTCGAGGAT
>CAUYUJ010001779.1:40000-56243 GCA_963575745.1 Prorocentrum cordatum
CAGGGTGCTACTGCTGCCGCTGCTGATGGTAATGCTGATGATGCGGCTAATGATGCTGATGATAGTGATGGTGCTGGTGACGGCGACGACGATGACGACGACGATGATGCTGATGATGATGATGATGGTGCTCATTATGATGATAATGCTCATGATGCTGATGATGCTGATGACGATGATGACGATGATGCTGATGCTGCTGATGACGATGAGTATGATGTTGATGATGATCATGATGAGGCGGCTGCTGCTGCTGCTGTTGATGATGATGATGCTGCTGATGATGATGGTGGTGGCGATGATGACGATGCTGATGATGCTGCTGATGATGATGAAGAAGGTGATGCTGACGATGCTGCTGCTGATGATGATGCTGATGATGCTGCTGCTGTTTATGATGATGATGATTCTACTGATGATGATGCTGATGCTGCTGATCATGATGATGTTGATGATGCTGATGATGATGCTGATGATGCTACTGATGATGGTGATGATGATGCTGATGCTGATGCTGCTGCTGATGATGCTGCTGCTGCTGCTGCTGCTGATGATGATGATGATGATGATGATGATGATGATGATGATGATGATGATGATGATGATGATGATGATGATGATGATGATGATGATGATGATGATGATGATGATGAGCAGGACGAGAAAAGAGCAGGAGGAGGGATAGAGGAGCTTTGGGAAGAGGAGAGCGGGATGATGCGCATGCGGAGGACGAAGAGGAGGAGGAGGAATGTTAAGGAGCGTCTAGTTTGACCAGACGCCCAGTCGGGGCCCGCAGCGCAGCCAGGAAGAGCTGACACCGCACACGGCACAGAAGCCCCGCGTGCGACCTCAAACTCGCCCAGGCCTCTGCTGCGGGTCCTCCTGGCAGGACGGGTGCCTGGCAGAGCTGCGCGGGCACCGCCGTCCGGCGGCCGATCGCGCCACGCTGCCGCCGCCCCGCGCGCCCGCCACGAGGAGGAGGAGGAGGAGGAGGAGGAGGAGGAGGAGGAGGACGAGGAGGAGGAGGAGGAGGAGGAGGGAGGAGAGAGAGAGGAGGGGAGGAGGAGGAGGGAGGAGGAGAGGAGGAGAGGAGGAGGGGGAGGGGAGCGCGGCGGCCACCGACGGCCCCATCAGGCCGTCCGCGGCCGGTCCCCGCAGGCCTGCCGGAGAGCTCCTCCAGCGTGGCCTGCGTGCTAGGACGGCACCGAGGGCCCCGCCGCGGCCAGAGGCGCCGCCCGCTCTCCAGCCGGGGCCTGCACGCGTCGCCCTCGGAGCAGCCGGGCAGCTCCAGCTCCGCGCGCGCCACCGTCGCGCGCGCCGGGGCGTGCTCCAGCGACGTCCCAACCTTATCCCTCCACCCTCCTCCCTCCTCCTCCTCCTCCTCCTCCTCCTCCTCCTCCTCCTCCTCCTCCTCCTCCTCCTCCTCCTCCCTCCTCCTCCTCTTCCTCTCCCTCCTCCTCCTCCTCCCTCCCTCCCTCCCTCCGCCTACCTCCTCCTCCCCTCTCCTCCTCCTCCTCCTCCTCCCCTCCTCCTCCTCCTCCTCCCTCCTCCCTCCTCCTCCTCCTCCTCCTCCTCCTCCTCCTCCTTCCCCTCCTCCCTCCTCCCTCATATTGCTCGGGATGAGGCTCGCCAGGAGAAATGTCGTCTTCGTCGAGATATGCTACATGTGCGGGCGGCCCTACGGGAAAAAAACTCTTTCTCTGCGCAGAGGAGGCCCAAAGCATCGATGCTGAGTTGAAGAGGATATCGCAGGAACAGCGCCTCCTTCGCAGGCGTGAACTCAGAGCTCTTCGCGCTCAGTTGGTGGCTGAGGCTTCCGAGCTGTGGGACAAGTCTCGCCAGGCGGAGGCCATGCGACTCGCTCGCCGTGCAGCCCAGACACGCATTGGCCCGAAGAAGCGTGACGGGCTTCTTGTACGCAGTGCACCTCCAACGGCAAGGGCCTGGCTTGACGTCTGGGAACGAGAAGGGGCAGCTGGTGGCATGTCTGTTATTCCGCAGGATTGGGATTCTTGGCGTGAGCATCGGGATGACAGGACTTTCTTTTGGCTGCCTGAGGAGGCGACATTTGAGTTAGCAGAGGCGGATATGAAGCGGGTAATCCAGTGGCTTCGCCACGCAGCTAAGCGCAGGGCGGTCCCACAGTTCACTGCCCCACTGGAACTATGGCACATGATGCTCATGCCATGGCGGACGTTCAAACAACAGCGCGGACTGGGTCTTGGCTTTGAGGGTGAGCAGCCACCTACCAGTGGTTTCAATTTCTTGGTCTCAGTTGGTTTCTCTAAGATACGAATGCATAATGTCACGCCACTTTACTGGCATCGCACGGACGGTGCTGGACTTCGTAAATCTGATCAACCTGGTCCTCGCGGTCGTCGGGTGGTTCATGTCATGTCTGCGGTGGGCAAGGGGTTCCACGCTCAGTTGCTGCAGCCGCCCCCGATGGTCAATGATCATGGCTATTTCCGACATCGTCGGCGCGAGGACGCAGTGCTTGGAGCTCTTGCAACGTCGTGGAGATTGAGGGCGCAGGGCATTACTCATGCGATGACACTTAAAGATATGTCCAATGCCTTCGGCAGCTCCTTGTGGGATCAGCTTAATGTCACTGTGCAGCTACATGCGAAGGAGGAGGATCGACTTCTCTGCCAGCAACGATTTCAGAACGCGGTCATCTCCTTGGAGGCACTGGAAGGCCCTCTCTTGGTTCGCCCCATGCAGGGGAACACGATGGGGGACCCATTTGCTGTCCGAGCGTTTTGCGGTACATTCCCCCGTCCCATCTTGTCGTGGAGGTATGGCAAGCAGTCGGCGGACCCTCAGGCCAGCATGCTCAAGGCATCATGGCATGAGCTACGCGCGGACGTGAGTACTTTTTAAGTTTGCTGATGACATCAACAGTTTTGTGCTCGCCGAACCGATGCAGTCTCTTGCGGACTTCACGTCTAAGATTTTGACGGTGGAGTCTCGTTTGGACAGTTGTCTCGACGAGTATGGATACGGCCAGAACCCTTCAAAGCAGGAGTTCCTTATGTTCTTTGCTGAACGCAGCTATCTGTGCCGCCAGTTGCTCCGCCGCCAGCCAGATCTCCTCCATGGCTCGGTCAGGGACCACGTGAGGTACTTGGGCCCCTACCTTAGCATGAGTGTCTCGGCCCGATCGGAGATCTCCAGGAGGTGCAGTGCTGCTGGGTCTGGATTCTTCTCTTTGGGCAGGGCGTGGAGTCTGGGCATCCCGAAGCGATGGAAACGAAGTCTGTTCATCGGGTTCGTTCGGAATGCTTTGTTGAGCGGGTTGGGGAGCTTCGTGGTTACGGAGGCGGACGCTGGGATTCTGGATCGATGTCTGGCGGGACTTGGGCGAGTGGCGACGCTTGGGAAGGCGACGTCTTGGGGGGGCCCGCACGTGACCAGTCTCTCGAATAAGCAGGTCTTGGATCACTGGAAGCTCGTCTCGTGTTCGCTGGAGCTCTTCATTAGACGGGTGAAGCTGTATCAATCGTGGAGTGCTCACCCAATGGAACATCAGCAAGTTTTGTGCGCACTGTTTGGTGCATCTCCAATCGAGAGAACTGGCGCGCCTCTCTGCCGGGGGAGACCGTCTGCGCATGCTTCGCCGTGGAAAAAACAAGTTGCCGATGACTTTGATCGAGTCTCCCGCCTGTTGCCATGCGAGGTTATTCGAATGATTGCCGAGGATCTGAATTTACTCCTTGATTCCGAGATGTCTGAGGACTTTGTGCGAGTGGATCTTACTGAACTTCGAAGTCAGGCGTTTGCCGTCTGTATCCCCCCTCCAGGTTTCGTCGTTCCTGAGGGCAAGGAGGGAGGAGGTCAGGGTGGACTTGGAGGTCAAGATGAGCATGCACCTGAGGATCATGATCGCACGCACTACTGCACGATGGACCTCAATGGGGGGCCCTGTGGAGCCGCATTCTGCACGCGCAAAGGCCTCTTGGAGCATCTTCGGCGCTGTCATGAACTACAAAGCCTTGCACATGTACTTACTCCCAGCAACGTGTGTATAAATTGCCTTCAGATAATTAGCACATTCACTACGGCAGCCCGCCACCTCCTTCGGTCAATACAACGAGGTCACTGTATTACGTGTGGGCCCCGCTCTTTCGCCCCGCTCGTGGCTCCTGATTCCTATGAGTGCCCGTGTTGCGAGTATATTGGAGAGGATGCGGTTTCGCTGTGTCGCCATCTCCGAGGCCATCTCCCTGCCAAGATTGCACCCTTCATTCGGCTACACGTTTCCGAAGATGCCCGAGGTAGAGGATGCATCCATGTCGGGAAAGGCCGCCCCGAGACCTGCTTGGCGCAGCGGAGCCCTGGTGACAGGGGGCGACGCGGACAAGCCGCCCGATGGCAAGACGCAGGAGGGCACAGGCGGCAACAACACCAAAGGGCAGAAGGTGAAGGACGACAAGATCATTGCAACCATTTGCAAGCTCGTACTAGCCAACGCTCGGGAGTTGGCCGATCCCAGCGCTGCCTGCTACCTCAGGTACGAGATGGACGCTGGCCAAGGCATGATCGCAGCCGCAGTCGCGGCAGGAAAGCAACACAACGACGAGAGCATGGCCCTTCGCAAACGGAGCGAATCAGGAGAACAAGTCGACCACAAATCTCGCGGGGCTCCCCATTTGTCGGTAGTCATGGCAGTGATGGAGTATGGGGCCACCAAGGCGGTGGCAGAGGAGGCAGATCCTGCGAAGCTCCAGAAGGCCGAGCACTTGAGGAAGGAGATGCGCGGGTATTGGGACGAGAGACTTTCCAAGGCCCCGATGACCGAGGTGGAGAGGGCAGTCCAGCATTTTCGGGTCCGTCTCCATCGGGAAGGAGCAGGGAAACGGAGGATGTGCATGTTCTTGTTTCGGATGGACCTGAACACCCAGATGGGCTCCGCGGTGGCCCCCATGATCGAGAGCCTGGTGTCTGTGGAGGGGGGCTCGTTCCTCTCAGGCTCGGCCCCGCGCGGGCCACTGGAGAGGGAGATCTCGAAGTATCTGGGCCGCAACAAGAACGACTGAGTAGGCAAAGTGAGGACCAGGCCGAGTGGTTTCGCAACAGTTTCAGAGTTGCTGAGTTGATTTCCTCGGGTCGTGTGTCTCGGGACCAGGTGGAAAGGGCCCTCACTAGGCCCCGAGTTTTTGAGGAGAGACCCGTCGGGGTAGCGGTGCCTGAGGCACCAACCGTACCTGTCGTAGTTCTGAATCGTGGTAGAGGCCGACACTCTGGGCGTGGGAGGCGGGGGGTGAGCTCTGGGGGGCGGGGGAAGGGAAGAGGTCGTCGCGCCTAGGTGTGCGGGCCCCCTCGGAGGGCCGCGTGCCCATAGGGGTGCCTGCCAGGCCAGTGCAGTTCGGGCTGTGAGCTTTGTTCAGGCTTGCATCGTAAATGGTGTGGTTTCGAAGGAACCTTTTCAGAGTGCAGTCCGATTTAGCGAGGTTAGGGCCCCTCAGATCCACATGGGGGTGGCGGAGGCGGGGGGGGCGATCAAACCGCCGCTGAGTGAGCCAAGGGGTGTTCAAAACACAACCAAACACGCTCAAAACACAACCAAACGCACGCGGCTGCACAACAATGCGCAACGTCCATGGATGCCGCTATGGAGGAGGGCCGCCACGCGAGACCACTTCGACGCAGCGGGTCTGTAGAATGGGCGCTTTGCAACAATATTTCGGTGCAATCACACAACAGCGTAACAAATATAACGACGCAGAGGTTTCGTACATTTACACAAGCGAACCGCCGCCAGAAGCCTGATCGGACCCCTTGGCGGTATCCCCAAGTCCACTGCGCCTGCAAGCATAAACCAGTTGCAAAATGACGACAGCAACGCATCGTTCCTGCAACGCACAACGTACCACAAATCCGGATCATCATTATTTCGGCATGTGCATATGTTTGTGCGTTTGCACTTTGCAAGCCCCCCGGAGGACGAGCCCCCCGAGGCATCCAAAGGCTTCCAGACATCCCCGACGACCCCCGAAGAGCCCAAGCAGACACCAGGGACCACAAAGGGTCTCCGAGGGCTGCCATGGACCTCCGAGGATCGCAAGGGGGATTCCCGGAGACCACCGAAAGCCGCCAGAGGCAGCCGAAGCCCCCCGAAACCCACCGGCCCCCAAGACGATCACCAGGACCGCGAGCCCTGGCGGCTTCCAAGGGCCCCGAGGACCCTGGAAAGGCTCGGGGCTTCCGAGAGCCTCCAGGGGCGGCCGACAACCTGCAGAGGCTTCGGACATGCGCCGAAGACCTCGCATGACTGCCAAGGACTCCAGGGACGGCCCTAGGAGGAGCGCTGGAGGCCTCCGACGGGGCCACGCCGAAGGGCTTCCCACCGGCGCTTCGGGGAGCCCGCCCTCCCCCGAGCAGCGGGCCCAGGGGGCAAGAGGAGCGGGCGCCGGCCAACCGCCGCCGCGACGACGACGACGACGAGGGGGAGGGGGGAGGAGAGGGACGGAGGGAGGGAAGGGGTGAGGCAGGAAGGGAAGGGGAGGGAAGGGGGGAGTGATGTAGGGAGGGATGGAGAGTCAAGGCGGGGAGGGAGAGGATGGAGTCAAGGCAGGGAGGGAGAGGGTGGACGGGGACCCTATCCTCGATTACCTCGAGAGGCAAGGAAGCGGGTCGGGGAGCCGAGGGCATTCCCAGGGACGTCGCGAAAAGGTCTTTTGAGAGAGCAACGGCCCATCAAGATGCTGTTGTGTAGTAGCGCTTTCTCATGGTAAGCTATATTGAGAGGAATTGAGAATATTTGAGAGATTTTGAGAGGAATTGAGAGAAATTGAAAGAAATTGAGATATAATATCCCGGGGGCGACCCAAATTGAGAGAAATTGAGACAGAAAGGTTCGCTTGGTGAGAAACTTTGAGACAAATTGAGACAACTAGTGCCGTCTGGTTCAGGACAATTGAGACCGCGTAGCCTGACTTGGCGAAGGCAGCTGAGCGTGTTCGATGGCAAACCGCATCGGAGATCCTCGCGGGACCGCGGCCGCGCAGTGGCACCCGGACGCCATCCTCGCTTCTATCCCCTGCTCCTCTTCCCTCCTCTGCTGTCCACTCCTTCCTCCTCGCCCCCCATCCTTCCTCCCCCTCCCTCCTCCCCCCCGCTCCCCTCCTCCCCCCTCCTCCTCGCTCCTCCTGCCTCCCCCCGCCCCCTGGGCAACGACGACAGCAGTAAGAGGCGATGCGCTTTGAACGCGAGGTGCAGCGATGACCCCGGCCTGCCCAGGTAGGGGCTTGGGGGGGGCAGCGGGGCGGGGGGGGGCGTGCGAGGGGCCTCGGACAGGGGGCCAAAGTACTCTCGTGAAAGGGCCCGCTAGCATGCGCCCGTCCCGCACCAGTCGCGAACGCCAGAAACGTGAAGATAGCGGGGGCGGTGTCTAAACGAGCAGCAAGGTCAAACCATGCGCCCCCGCGATGTTGTCTCATTACATCGTGTGCCATTCTAGCTACGAGGATTCAGACGCGGCCTTGCTCAGAGAACGCGTCGTCTAGAGTACGATGGGCCTTGACCTGGGATCAAGAAATCCGGGGCCCCGGCGCGACGTGGCCCCGCGCCCTCCAGTAGTGGCTGAAGAAGGTGGCACCCTTCCTGATTTAGGCGCGCTGCGCGACTCCATGCAATCCACTGCCAATTCTAAGGATCATTCGAGAGCGCGACCTTAATGGCGCATCACTTCGCGCGAGGACAAGGGCCATGCCAGACGACCGCTCCGGAACGCTAATGCGCGCGCGCCCCAAACCTGTTCGCTTCGCCCGAGCACGAAGCCGGCCGTCGCGAAGCCCGCCCAATCACCTCACTGCAACATGGGCACCGCGACGGTGAAAAACTCGCGCGCAATGGGCACCCTCCGAGGAAGATAAAGATCATCTCGCGCCGGACGGCGCGCTCAACTTTCGCCCCCCCCGTCGACGCCACCCCCATGTGGATCTGCATGATGGGGCCTGGCCAGCGTTCAGACATGGACTCCACGAGATTCTGCTCTGCTCTGCTCCTCCTCCTCCTCCTCCTCCTCAAGCCATTTTGGCTCAAGCCGTTCTGGCACAAGCCTACCGTGGGCAGGTGGCGCCTGAACCCATCTTTTCAGCCCACCGTAGGCAGGTGGCGCCTGCTTTCTCGCCAATCAGTTTCTCACCCCAGGTCAACAGCCAAACCTGGGGCCCCCCTCGTTCCATCCGACATGGGCGGCCAGCGACCGCAAAGCCGAGGCAGAGGAGACGGTCGCAAGTACCTCTGCTGCCAATCGGGTGGATGCAAGGGATGGACATGGGCTGACAAGCCGTTCAAGTTCTGTGGGCAGTGTGGATCAGCCTTCCTTGGTCGACGGTCTACAACATCGACCCAAACCCAGGGCGAATCGAAAGGCATTCAGAACAGGTGGCGAAGGCGCACAGTCAGCCCAGCGCCGAAGAGCCACCCCAGAGCCGCGGGAGTGCGAGTCCCTGGGGAATCCGAACGCGACCAAAATGCTGTGTGTACGGCGGCGGTCCAGTTCTGGAAAAATGGAAGGCATCTCAGGGCCCCACTACCTGCAGGCCGTCAGTGAGTTGAAAGCAGTCAAGGCGTCTTCGTTGGCAGCGAAACCTTGGGATCAGCAGCGGAAGTCCCTGCAATATCAGCTCGAGGTGACGAGGAAGAAGCTCGCCAACGCCAAGCAAGAGTGTGATAAATCAGTGGAGGCCATGGTGACATGGGCCAACGAGTATGAGAAGCAGATCAAGCACGTCTCTGATCTGACTGCAGAGGTGCGGCAGTTGGGGACCCAGCACCAGATGGCTGTCCAGCAGGCGCTCAAGGAGCACGTGCCCGAGACCCCCACGCTGGAGTCGTACATTACCAGCCAGTTCCCGCCAGGGCTCACGCCCTCCCCCGGGGCGCAGATGGCGGTCGCGCAGCTCTCCGCCAAGCTGCGCGAGGAGTGGACCAATGCCCAGGCGAACGCCCAGTCGCAGCAGTCCCAGGCCCCAGCCTCGCAGGGCAGCGAGGCGCCCGCGGAGGCCGCTCCAGGGGGGGCCGCCGCCGCGGCGCCCCCCGCAACCCCAGTCGCCGCGGCTCCTGCTCAGCCGCCTGCGACCTCGGGTGGAGCGGCCTCTGCAGGCGGGGGCCTCAGCGCGGCTGCCGACGCGGCTTTCGACGAGGAGCAGTCGGCCATGGAGGAGGAGGTGGAGCACCAGCGCCTCGCGGGCATCAAGCGCGCGGGGGGGGGCGCTCGACCAGGTGCTCAACCCGCAGGGCCAGAACGTCTCGCAGTCGGAGGAGCAGCAGGGCCAGGTCGCTGAACTCCAGAAGGCTGCCAAGACCCTGCGCGTCGCCGCCAAGGGCAAGGGCGGCAAGGGGCCAGACGGCAAGTCGTGTGGGTAACACGGTCAGATTTGCCACGATCAACGGGAGCTGCTGGAGATCCATCAGGAAATTCATCCTGTCTTCAGCAGCTCAGGCAGTAGACGTTATATGCTGCCAAGAAGTGCGAGTTTTGAATGACGCCCTCCCCTTCATTGTGAAGTGGTGTGAGCGCCAGGGGTGGCATGCGATGCTCTCCCCAGCCGTGTTTAGTGATAAAGGGTTCCCCGTGCAAGGCACAGGGATTTTAATTCGCGATGGGCATGACTTCGGAGTATCCAGCGCGCGGCTTCCTGCAGGGGTAGCAGAGTCGCGTTGCGCAGCAGTTTCATTTGAACTTCCTGGACATCGTCCGTTCGTTCTCGTCTCTATCTACCTGGCCGACGGGGTGGGCCTCAACAAGTATAGCTTAGAACTTCTAGCAGGGGTTGCAATGATCCATGACGCTGTCCGACAGCCACTCATCATTGCTGGGGATTTCAACGTCTCGACCAATAAGCTCATCGAATCGAACTACCCTCTGCGTGCGGGCCTCAAGATCTTGGCCCCTAACACTCCGACGTGTAAGATGAAGAAGTCCGCTAGCACTATCGACTTCGTGTTAGCCTCGTCGTGCTTCGACCAGGACCTTTCGGGAGCCACCGTCCTCGACGATTACCCGCTGAGCCCCCACAGGCCCGTCCTGTTCCAGCTTAGGTGTGGTCAGCCCTTCATGGTGCCCGTCCTGGAGAAGCCCCAACCCTTCTCGACTACTAGGCCCTATGGGCCTTCGAAGTTCGCGCCGTCTTGGGATAGGACCTCGGCTGCCCTGGACTTCCTGGACCAGGTCATCGCCCAGGAGAGTGACATAGAGGCCCGCGTGCTGGCCCTGAGCTCCGCGTACCAGTATTTCGCTAACGACATGGCTAGGTCGATCAGCATCCGCACGGATGCGCCGATCAAGTCGCCCACCATGCCGCGCGTAGGCCTGCCCAAGGTTCGTTGGGCACCAGGTGCTGCTCGGGAGGTGGAACCAAGGGCCAGTTGGAGGAGCTTGTCGACCCCGATAAGATGGTTGAAAAACAAAGTTATGGATGTCATCCGAAGGTTTCATTCCAGGGGCGAGTTCTACCTTTCGGAGATTTTGGTCAGCATCCAGTCACCACCTCCAGAGTTAGAAGGCACCGAGGAGTTTGCCCGTCTGCTCGCCAGTGTTAGGACAGCTCTAGGCGCCGCTGCTCAGGATCAGGACAACGGGGTGATGGACCCCAAGCTCGTTTTGAAGGTTTTCGAAGAGCTCGATGAAGCAGTTGATCGAGCGCTGCAAGCCGAGGAGGCCAAGGATCGCCAAAGTGAAACCACCTCGTGGCAAACTGGGTCCAGGAGGCCATGTCTCGCGGGGTGGGGTGGGCACACAGGTGGACCTCTAAGCTCACCAGTTGGCAACCTCAAAGAGTTTGGCGCCCAGAGCTTCAGACATTTTCAGGCCGTCCTTTCGAGCTGCTCCAGTCGGAGGCTTCCCGCTTGGCAGGACTCTGGCAGACCGCGGAGTAGGAGCAGGAATTTAACTTGCCCTCCGCCACGCGTGACTGCTTGGAGCCGGTCACGCCTGGTCAGATTCGGTCGGCAGCCAAAAGGTTTCCCAAATCAACAAGCCAGACATGGGATGGATTTCACCCTCGTCATTTTGCCTTTCTGAGCAACCGGGTGTTGGAGCATGTTTGCAAGCTTTTGGCTGCCATAGAAGAGATTGGAGTTTTCCCGACAGCGATTCGTAGTATTATCATCACCCTCATCGAGAAGCACAAGGCTGACCAGTCTGAGGGGCCCTCGTACCGTGGCATTGGTTTGCTTCCCGCGCTTTGGAGAGTTTGGTCCAAAACCCGCCAAGCTGAAGCTCGCCGTTGGGAGAGGGCCAACAAGAGGCCTTATCTGGCGCATCAGTCTGGCCGAGGGGTGCTCGAAACGGTTTATGCTCAGGCCTTGAAGGCCGAACTAGCAGGCTATCAGGCTGTGCATGCTGGTGGTGTCCTCTGGGATTTATCTAACTACTATGAGAGCGTGAACCGCAATAAGTGGAAGTCTCGGGCCATATCGTCTGGGTTTTCGGAGACGCTAACATGTGTTATGATGAACCAATATGGGGGCCCGAGGGTTGTAGCTACAAGGACCTTGGCAATGTATGCTGGTTGTGCCAAAAGAGGTTTTCCTGCTGGATGCTCTTTCGCCACCTACAACGTGCAAGTGTACACGGTGCCCCCCGTGGATTCCTGGGTTCTGAAGTTCCCCTCCGTGGGCCCCTCCATCTTTATAGACGATTTCATGTTGGGCAGCAGCAGCGCTAGTATCAGACTTTTGGTGTCGGACTTGGCACAGGCCGCCGACGGCATGCTAGATTTAATCGAGGAGGACCTCGATTGCTCGGTCGCGCTGCACAAGGCGGCGGTGTTGAGCTCGTCCGCAGATGTGCAGCAGCGCTTGGCAAAGGCTCTAGGCAAATACAGTGGACCCGATGGAGTCCACCAAGCTCAGTCTGCGCCAAACCTAGGAGTTGATTTCACCATTGGAAGCCGTCTTAGGAAGAAGAATCGTGTGACCCTCAAGAAGCGAACGACCAAGATGAAACGACGTCTCCACCGCTTGGCGCAGATTAGGCGTGCAGGTGCGAACATGCGTAAGGTTTACCAGACGGGGTTGAAAGCGGCAGCCTACTATGGAGCTGAGATTGTTGGCTTAACCAACCCCGAGGTGCACGAGGCCCAGTCCCTGTACCTCAAGATTGTGGGCCCCCGCTGTGCTACTAGGTCCAGGTCTTTGGCTCTCTCGATCCTGGGTGGCCCGACTTGGAGTGCGGCCCTGGGGCCAGCGGTTTATTGGGCTAACCTGATTTGGAGAGTTGCTCATTATCCTGGAACCGTCAGATTCTCGCTTCCTGGTCTCCGTGCCCAAGCCCTCGAGGTGCTCAACAAGCCTCCCAAGAAGTGGTGCCAAATCCGAGGGCCCCTTGGGGCCGCGCTTCTCAGTCTTGAGCGTCTGGGATGGTCAATGCCCGACCCGTTCGTTTTCCAGAACTCGGACGGCCAGGATTTCCCCTTTCATCACGACCTCTCCCGCGCTAATTAAGAAGATGTTGCAGAGCCGATGGCAGCAGCAGTTGGACCTTCGTGCGAGTAAGAAGCTCGGCCTAGACGAGCCGCTCGACACCTCGGTCATGCAGCGCGCGCTGCAGGACCAGTCCATCCAAGGCCACAAGCGCAAGACGCTGCTCTCTTTCGGCTGCCAGTGTATTTGGACCAAAGATAAAACGACGTCTGCAGGGTATGACGGTGAAGTCGTGTGCGACCTATGCCAGGGCCCCGTGGGCTCCATCCCCCACAGACTCTTCGAGTGCCCGCAAACGGAGAACCGGAGGAAGGAGATGTTGAATGAGGGGGGCGTGGAGGAGCTCAGAGACGGGAGGAGTGGATTTCCACATGTCTTGGGATTTCAGCTTCGACCAGAACCGATTGCTCTGAGGCCCCCTGGTTTAGGATTGGACCAAGCGGGGTATTGGTCTCGTGATGGGCTACCCAAGGAGGTGGCCATGAATGGAGAAGTGTTTCACGATGGCAGCGTTTTAAAACCTGGGCCCGCGGTTTATGATGCCCCTGCCTGGTCCGTGGTGAAAATCGACGAGGAGGGCGACCTAGTTGCCTCCCTCTCGGGGCCCGCGGGGGCCAGCCTGCCCCCGACGTCGCCTGCTGCCGAACACTTAGGTTTTCTAGCTGCCGCCTCGTGTCCCAGAGTCACGAGGGCGTGGGCCGATTTCAAAGGTATCCTCTCGGTCCACCAGAGCCCTGAGGTTAGTAGGAAAGAAATGTAATCTGGAGTTTCTGTTTTGGCCAGGTCCCAGGCCAGTTTCGGGTCCCTCGAGATTGCGAAAGTTAAGGCCCACCAGGATCTTGAGTCCCTGGAGGCTGGCTCGAGGGACTGGTTTCTAGCACAAGGAAACGACTGGGCGGACAAGGTGGCCAAACATGCTGCTGCCTCGTCCCCAGCCCCGTCAACTTTGGAGATTGAATTTTATAAAGAGACTCGCAGCAGGGTGCAGAGGTTCGTGCGATTTGTTGGTGAGGCCCTCTCGCTCTGGGCGCCGCTGGCGCCCAAGACTGGGAAGAAAGCCTTTGCCACCCCAGCCAAGAGCCTCAGTCCCCATGTGGGGGCAGCGGGTGCGGTCCATGAGTGGCTTACCCCCCCACCCCCTGCTGCGGGTCCCAGGCGTGCGAGTGCACGTGCCAATGTAAGTAGGCACGCTTGGGGCTGGCTGAACGGTCACTGGCTGTGCCTGCTATGCCATACTAGAGCTAGAACCGACGCCACCAAGAAAGCCCGCACGGCGGAGCCGTGCCCAGGCAACTCGGCGACTCTCTCACAATTAATTCGAGACCCCCAGAAGCACCAACTTATGATATGTGATTATCTTGACATTGCGTCCTTCATTGTAGTGTGCCGAAGGTGCGGCCGATATACGGAAAGCAACCTCAAAGGGCTCAAAGGTGAATGTATGGAGCGCTTCCAAAGCAAGTTCTCCCAAGGTGCGTGGTCTCTTCTGTCAGGCGGCCGACATCCCAAGAGTAGTATGAAGGCCCGCCCCCGACTTGCCCTCCCCTTTCCTGCTGTCCAGCTCCTCAAGGAGGGAGCGGCGAGGCAGGATACATGTGAGCGTCAGAGGTGAGCGGATGTAACCTTTAGGTTTCGGTTAGGGTCGGGTCGGCCTAACCTTAGCCTTCCTCATTAGCCTGTGATGGTCCTCCTCCCTCCTCCTTCTCCTCCTCCTCCTCCTCCTCCTCCTCCTCCTCCTCCTCCTCCTCTCCTCCTCCTCCTCCTCCTCTCCTCCTCCTCCTCCTCCTCCTCCTCCTCCTCCTCCTCCTCCTCCTCCTCCTCCTCCTCCTCCTCCTCCTCCTCCCATCCCCATCCCCATCCCCGTCGGTATCGTTGATCCGATCCCCATCCCCAATCCCATCCCCTGCGAGACCCCCACCAAGTTGCCACCCCAGGCGGGGGGACATCCCTGGAAGCCCGACGGGAACGGCCTGTCTCCCCATCCAGGGGTCGTACATCGGCCAGTGGGGCCCAGGCCACGCCGCCGGGGATGGGGATCGGACAAACGATGATCATTCCGCCGGGGAATCCACCGTCGCGCACTCCAGGACAGGGATGGACCTAGACGGTGTTTTGGCGATTTCGTGGGCCGTTTTCGTTGACTGAAGACCAAGCGAGGGAAAACGATAACAACACGAAAAAGAGAATCACCGTTTTGGTTCAGCCCTGGTCCCAACCTTCTCGACTTCCGCCGTGGAACCCACCAGCTCCACATCGGGTCGTCCGCCACCTCGATCGAGCCCACCAGCTCCGACGGGTCCGCTCCTCGGGCCCGGCCGTCGCCCTCCGTGGGAGGGAGCCGCCCGCGGCCTCGGGAGCCTCCGCCTCCTCGCGCAGCGCGGTGCCGTGCGGGGTCCCCTCCGCGTCGAGCCGAGTGCCATCCAGGACCTGCGTGGCCTCGGCGCTCTTCGCGGCCCCGTCCCCCGAAGCCATCTCCGCCTCCGGGACCAGCACTTCTGCGTAGCTCCTGGCCGACACCATCTCCTCCTCCTCCTCCTCCTCCTTCCTCCTCCTCCTCCTCCTCCTCCTCCTCCTCCTCCTCCTCCTCCTCCTCCTCCTCCTCATCGGTGGCCCTGCAATCGGGGCAGCGCATGATGTCCTGCTTCGTGAGCTCGCCCATCTTGTGCAACCGAGCCGAGTGTTCTTCAGAATGAGCACGTCTCCGTCGCTCATGGCCGAAACCAACACCTTCACCTCACGGGTGGTCTCGAAAGCAGGGCCGCTTCTTATGTCGGAACCGTTCATGGTCATCCCTTTGTGGCGCCGAGTGCTCTCCAGGCCTCGCCCGCAGCCCGCGCCCCGGCAGCCCCCAGCCTCGCCACGGCAGGGGGGGGAGCAGAATGGCCGGGGCTCCCAGGACCAGGATGTCTCCGTCGCCCATGGCTGGCACGAACTCCTCCACCTCATCGGTGGCCTTGCAGTCTGGGGCACGCCGGATGTCCTCCTTCATCTGCCCCCCCAGCTCCTTCGCCACTGGCTCCAGCAAGAGCTCGCACCCTGGCCCACTGTTGACCCCCGTGACCGCCTCCGTCTTCTCGATGGGCCGCCTCGGCGCCTGCGCCCGTGCGGGGGCTGGCGGCTGCAGCCCTCCAGCCTGCCCTCGACCGCCTCGCACGCCCGGGGGCCTCCCGAGAGCGCCTTCTCGCAGCCGTGGGGCACCTCGGACTCGTCCACGCCGGTCTCCTCGTGCCCCAGCCCAGCCGAGCTGCCTCCCCCGCCGCAGGACGCGGCGGGGCTGCTCTCGCGAGGGCGCGCCTCCCCCTCCGAGGCCCACTTCCCCATCACCGTGTGCCTTCGAGCCACCCGTCGAGTCCGCCCGGTCCGAGAGGTCCGCCTGCTCGGGCACGTCCGCCGTCTCGATGGAGTCCACGCCCGCGCGCCGGCATCCGCGGCCTCGCTGCCGCCGCCTCTTCTCCTCGGGCGGCAGGCCGAGCCCCCCCCGGCGCCCTCGCCGAGCTCGACGTGGGCGGCGAGGTTGTGGTCCAGGCGCACGGCTCCTGGCACTGGCCGCCCAGAGACCAGCAGCACCAGCGTCCGCTCGATCGCCAGGAGCCGCGCCGAGATTTCCAGCTGGCGAAGGATGATGCTGCTGCTGCTGCTGCTGCTAATGATGATGATGATGATGATGATGATGATGATGATGATGATGATGATGATGATGATGATGATGATGATGCTGATGCTGATGATGACGATTTTGACGAATATGATGCTACTGATGATGTTGATGATGATGCTGATGATGCTGATGATGCTGATGATGATTCTG
>CAUYUJ010001779.1:56343-73843 GCA_963575745.1 Prorocentrum cordatum
GACGAGGATGAAGAGCGGAAGGAGGGATGAGGAAGAGGGATTATGATGATGAGGAGGAGTAGGAGGCGGAGGAGGATGGTGCCGGTGATGATGCTGGTGCGGAGGAAGAGGAGGACCATTGCAAACCCAAGAGCCATCCATGATGTTCGAATGAACCCTTCCCCCAAGCTCCCTCAACACGGGCCCCTACTAGGGGTTCACTTCCACTGAGGGAAGCCCCGGTGGGGTACAAGTGTTTGGAAATCTTGAAGCGTGCCAAACCACCGCTCTAGGTATTTCAATTCCACGAACCAAACCGACTGTTACATGTCGACGATCCTGGACCATGCCAGAACACCATTCCTGAACTTCAACACCGCGAATCAACGAACTGTCGCGACTGCCAATCCTGAATCTTTCCAACACAACATTCTGGGTACGTTAACCACGAGAATCCATGGAACACTTGCAGTGTTAAAAACGATCGTGCGCAGCGCTAAGGCGAGAGCCGCATTTTGCAACGGCGCCGCCCTCAATCTGTGAAGCTCCCGCATTTGTTTAACGCGAATGTGTGCGGCGCGAGGACGAAAGCCACATTTAGAAAAACACCCACCCTCCATCAGTGACATATCTTCCCATGTTTAAGGTGAATTTGCGCGGCGCAAAGGCGAGCGCCTCATTTTGAAAATGAGCCGCCCTCAGTCCGTGAAACCCTTGCATGTTTTAGTGAGACTGTGCGCGGCGCTAAGGCGAGAGCCACATTTTGGAAGCCAGCCGCCCTCCATCTCTGAAACTGTTGCCACTCGAGCCTCAGGATCGTACAAGGTAAGGAATTCTCAGGCGAACTGCCGGGCCCGCCCTTTCGTCCAGCCTCGGGGCGCGACAGAAAGGAGTTATTCGTCAGGAAAAGAAATGAAGGAGGAGGAGCATGATGATGTTGTTGATGATGACGACGCCAAGGATGATGTCGATGACAATGATGATGATGATGATGATGATGATGATGATGATGATGATGATGATGACGATTAGGATGATGATGCTGATGATGATGATGATGATGACGATGGTGATGATGTTGAAAACGATGATGACGATTCCGATGACGATGCTGACGATGACGGGGATGGTGATGATGCTGATTGTGGTGATGACGATGATGATGCTGATGATGGTAATGGTGATGACGATGGTGATGGTGATGACGATGCTGTTGATGAGGACAAGGAAGAGGGTGGAGGAGGAAAAGGGAGACGGAGGAGGAGTACCCGTGTAAACCCAAGACTCGCCAACGATATTGCAATCAACACTCCCTCCAAGTTCCGCTTTCGCAGGCATGTTCACAGAAGGAAGTGCCCCGTTGAAGGACAACCGTTTGAAAATCTTGAACTGTTTCAGAACACCAGCTCTGGGATTTCAGCGCCGCGATGGTAGGTTGACTTATCCATTCAAGTCCGTCTTGCAAGTCTCATGGTCTCGTGTACGCGCGAGCAGGTGGTGCAATGGCAACGAAATCAGGCATTATGCAAAGGACAACTGTTGTTTCTGACGGGACTCGACCTCGTCAGCAGTGTCCTTTATAGCAGCGGTACGTTAAGGCCATGTAATAGTTTGCGAGAGGGTCGAGCAGTGTCAGTGGGTTCTGTCGCTTCTCAAGTTGTTTGTTCAAGATGGTAACTTGTTTTGCCTATCCCGCATAGTGCCGGGGTCCTATATTTCAGTTCATCGTGCATCATGTTGTGATGCATGCCTCGTTGCCAGCATGGCGCCATCGTTCGTTTCAGAGTGCTGGTGCCAGGTTGAATCAATCAGGCTACCGAGTGGGTGCAGTGGGGGAAATAGTTGGCGTGGCGTTGGCGTGGCTTTTTCCTTTTTCCTTTTGGTCGTTGTCGGCGCGGAGTTCGGGGTGATCCATGCAGGGGGTGGCAGAGTGCACGTTTTGTGTATGAGCGACTTTGTCGGACAGCTCGATGCTCGATGACCTTCCTCGCCTGCCTCCCTCTCCCCCGCCCTCCCCCCCCTCCCGCCCCCCGCTCTTCCCCCCCCCGCCCTCCGCAGCCGTTTTGGCCCACAGGAGGCGGTGCGGAGCTGGGGCAGCTGGCGGCTTGTGCCGATTTTGGCCCCGCGCGCCCCCGGCGGGCGGCCAGTCACGCGGCCATGTCGAGGCGGGGCATTCCCAAGGAACTCCTCCCCCCTCGAGGAAGTCGGGGCCCCCGTGTACTCCAGGAGCGGCGGCGCTCGGAAAGATCGGGGCGCAGCCAGAGCGCACGATCTTGCAGGATCCTGCAGGGCCAGGGGTGCACGGACCCAGGCTTGGGTGCAGGATCCTGCAGGATTGCGCAGGATCCTGCAAGGCCCGACCGGCCCGGGTCTGGACGGACCCGGGCCAGAAGGCCCCCAAAAGGACACGACGGGCTTTTGTGGTTATCTTGGCCTCAGGGGGGGGGGGCGGCGGTGGCGTGGTCGGACCCAGAAAGGCCCAGACCTCCAAAGCATTTTGGAACGAAGACAGTGCGGATGACTTTCGTAGTTGATTCGGTTTTCGGGGGCCCTCGCTGGGCCCCAGGACCATCAAAGAACGACTCGGGACGAGAAGCCGGCCCTCGGGAAAGGGTCGGGAAATTCGGGGCCTCCTGCGGACAGGCAATTTCGGGGGACTTCGGGGGATTCCGTATGATTTTCGAGTGCACGCGGCAATTCCAGCAGAAGCCTGGAAAGCCGCTGTGCGGCATTATTGCCCACAGTGCTGCATCACTGCCCATGTGCTTCGACACCTGGCCTGCATTCATGCTTTGGACAAGCACCAAGACGTCGGATGTCTGCGGAGAGCGAGGCGTGGCGCCCCACGTCGTGCGAGAGTCGTGGCGTGTGGGGGGGCCCGGGAGGGTTGGCATCTCGGAGCCCTCGGCGGAGGGCAGCTGAAGGCTGGTGGAAGTAGAAGGAGGGCAGTGCTGGCGGAAGCTCGGCGGCAGCCGGCGGAAGTCGAGGGGGAGCTCTCGATCGGCATGGGGGAATCGGTCTCACTATCGATCCTTTTATCGATCTGACAATCGATCTCACTGAAGGACACCGACGGGACAGCGACGGGACACCGACAGGACATCGACGGGACACCGGCGGGACACCCGTGGGACACCCGCGGCCACCGCTGGACAACCGGGGAGGCGGTCTCTTGGGCTGGCGGCGCCCTAGCCAGAGGAGGGTTCTCTTTCTCGCCCGCCCACGCAGCTTCGCCCCGCCCGCACGCACTACACGAACCTTTCTCGTCGGCGGCTAGGCAGAGGACGTCTGCGCTGGCGATGGGATGCCTCAACGGGGATGCCGTTGAAGCGAATTGTGCCACCATGCAATAGGAGGAGAGGGGGGGAGGCGCGGCCAAAAAAAAGGGCGGGCCGACGCACGACACGAACACGAAACCGAAGCCGATTTCCCGGTGGGGGGCTCTCCGTTGCACTGCGATCTCAACCCCCCTCACCTCCGACAATTTTTGCGCCAGCGGGGGCGCCTGCCCCAGGGCGGCTGGAAAGTCTGTACCCCGACGTGCCACCGCAGGGGTACGGTGGGGGCATTGGTTAAGAAGTGTGCCCCAGAGGCCTCAGGCCCTGGAGGATTCCTTATCCGAGGAGGGCAGCGGTGATATCCACCGCCAAGCCTCGATGGGTGTTCCGCCGGCTTCAAGACCCTGGATTCCTTATCTAAGGGCTCCCTATCAAATGCCCTTACCGTATAAACTCTCTGGCCGCCCTGGGCAGGACCCCCCAGGAGGGCGCGCCATAGGGGGGGCGATAAGAGGGGGGGGAGCGAGGGCTGCCGAAAGCCGAAAAGAGGCCTCTTCGGGCCCCTTTCTTCCCCGCCCCCCTTCATCGCCCTCGCATTGATTCGCGCCCAATGGCAGGAGAGTTGACGTGTAATTCCGCTCGTCTTCCGATATTTCATGGTGGCCCGAGCCGAGAGAGGTCGGTGCCGCTGTGATTTTTGATGACTTCCTGCGGCCGTGCCGAGGTGGGGCATGGGGCAGGCCGGGCAGAGGCCGCCAATGCCGGCTGGCGCCAGGCCTCTGGACGCCCGAAATGGGTACTGAAAGAATGGGTACTATGCCCAACAGCAGTTCCTGTCCATTTTGAACAAGATCCGCTGTCCACGCCGCCGCGGCCTGTGTCCATTCGAGACAGAAGGCCGCCTGCCCAACAGCGGCCGCTGTCGGTTTGGGACAACAGTTGCTGTTGGGCATTGTACCCCTTTTTTCGGTGCCCATTTCGGGCGTCAAAAGGCCGACGCGCCGGGCGTGTCGCGCTGCTGCTCGTCCTCGTCGCCGTCGCCGTCGCCGCCGCCGTCGTCGTCGTCGTCGTCGCATTTGTCGTCGTCGTCGTCGTTGCCGTCGTTGCCGTCGCCGTCATCGTCGTCGCCTTGTTGGGTCTTTGTCTTTGTCTTTGTCTTTGTCGTGGTCCTCCTCCTCCTCCTCCTCCTCCTCCTCCTCCTTCTCCCTATCATTCCCTGCACGTCCTCCTCCCCCCCTCATCGTTTCATGCCCCTGCCCCGGCCCTTCCCGCTCCTGCGCCCGTCCCTGTCTGCTCTGCCTGCCCCTCCCCGTCCCGCTCCCGCTGCTCGTCCCGGCCCCGCTCGCCCCGGTGTCGTCCCGCTCGTCGTCTGCTCGTGCCCGCCCCTCCGTCTCCTGCGGCCCCTCTGCCTCTCCGGCCAGCGGATGTGGGGGTCAGGCAGTGGCGAAGCGTCCTGGCTCGCCTATAGCCTTACTAAACAATGATCTAAGAACCTTTCTTGTGGTTTCCACGACATGCTCTTGGAACATTTCTGGCGGCGCCTGTCTTGTTCTGTAACGTCGGGTTCCTGTTCTGAGGACACTGTCTCTGTTCTGAGATCATTTGTGGGTTCTAAGAACATGTCGTGGCAGGATTCTAGGAATGCCGGGACGGTCGGCCCCTGCTCGAGGGGGGGGCGCTTCCTCCCCCGGGGAGGGAGCGGGCCGCCGCCAGGCCGCCGGCCGGTGGACTGCGCCCGGGCGCCCCGCTGGCGGCGGGGGCTGGCCGAAGAGCCTCTCCCGTGCTCGCTCCCTCTCGTCCTCCTCCGTCGCCCCCCCCCCCCCCCCCCCCCCCTCCCGCCTGCCTTCCTAAAACGACGCGAAGATCGGGACAAAATCGGATCGGGATAGCTCGAAATCTCTGAGAATCGGCGGGTTTGGAGAATGTATTGGGCGCCGCGGCCGCTCCAGAGCGTTCCGGAACGCTCTGAGAGCGCTCCGGAACGCTCTGGAGCGATTTATCCCGATCCTAGCCCTGTTTTACTTCCCTCTCCTTCCCCTATGCCCGCTCTGCTCCCCCGCTGCCTCGTCCTCCTCTCCTCCCATGCGCCCGCCTCCCTCCTGGTGCCCTCCCTCCACAGTCACGCACCTACGAGTGCGGCTCTCTTCTCTCCCCGGGCTCTGTCCAGAAGGTGTCCCGCCCTCTCCGCGTCTTGCTTTCGCAACGAGGACTTCAAGCATTGGTCTTTACCGTGTGTGTTTCCTATCCGACCGCTGTCGGTCCGTCCAACTCGTGGTTCCGTTGCAGCGTTGACCTCATGAATGCGTTTCTGGTCTTTCAGAATCGTGTTCCCGCCGTAGCGTGGTCTCATTTCCGCGTTTTCGGTCTTTCCGATTGGTGCGCCCGCTGCAGCGCTCCCCTCATTCCCGCATTTTCGTGCTTCCGAAGGGTGCTCCCACTGCAGCGCGGGCCTCATCTCCAAATTGTTGGTCCTCCAAGATTCTTTCGCTTCTGCGCCTTTTATGCAGCCAAGGTGTGTAATTCACTGCTCTGTGATGTGCCGCTATCGTTCGATTCCACGCGTTGCCCTGCCATGCTGTAATATGCACCGCTGGGCTACGCAGTGCCATGCCATGCAGTGGCATACCATGCAATGCTATGTTATGTGCCGCTGTGCGATGCCATGCATTGCGCTGCAATGCTATGATGCACAATTCTTGACTACGCACTACTGTGCCATGCTGTGCATCGCGTAGCCTTGGGGGATCGCTGTCCTCTACGCAATGGTAAGGGATGGGGGGAGGGGTAGGACGTCAGATCTGACGCGGCCCCCTCTCTCATCTCCTGCCCTCCCTCCACTCTCTCCCTCCGCCTCCCCCTTCACCCGTCCCCCTCCCCCCTCCTCGTCGCCCCTCCTTCCAGCCTTCCCCTCCCCAATCCCAGCTCCGCGCCCTCCTGCTTCCCCTGCTTCCTCCCTCCTCCTCCCCCCCCCCTCCCCCTCCCCCTCCTCCTCCTCCTCCTCCTCCTCCTCCTCCTCCTCCCTCCTCCTCCTCCTCCTCCTCCTCCTCCTCCTCGTGTGCCCGAGCTCGCACTCGTGAATCCCCCGAACGCTGGAATCCATGGAATCCTCCTCCTCCTCCTCCTCCTCCTCCTCCTCCTCCTCCTCCTCCTCCTCCTCCTCCTCCCCCTCCTCCTCCTCCTCTTCCTCCCCCCTCCCCCTCGGCCCCCTCCCAGCCTCCGCGGCTCGAGGTCGGCCGCCCGCGCCCACCCCGCGCTTCGGGGGCCCGCGCCCGGAGCCGCGGCAAGGCGTGCGGCCTGCGGGTGCCGCGCTCCGCCTGCTTGGCCACCGCGGGGGCCCACGCCGAGAGACACCCTGCTGTGCCTCCAGGGCGCCTCCAGGGTTTCTTGGGCTTCCTCCTCCTCCTCCTCAGCCTCCGTAGGCTGCGTGCCGTCCAGGGGGTGCTCGTAGGGGCGGTGCGGCGTCCGTCGTGTGCCATGGGCCGCATCAGACGGTTTGGCGAATCACGATTCGCCCCCCAGAGTTCCCCTAACTGTGAAGGTAGGCGGTGTCGTCAGGCGTCTAGCAGCTGCAGTTGAACTCCCACGGGCCCAATCCCAATCCCAATCCCAATCCCAATCCCAATCCCAATCCTCCTCGTCCTCCTCCTCCTCCTCCTCCTCCTCCTCCTCCTCCTCCTCCTCCTCCTCCTCCTCCTCCTCCCCCTCGGCCCCCTCCCGGCCTCCGCGGCCCATGCCAAGAAAGACCCTGCGTGCCTCCAGTCGGGAGAACGTAAGACTCGGGTAGGCCGGAACTCGGGTCTGCCGACGTTTTTTGGCGAGCGCGTCCTGGCTTCTGACGGTCCAGTGTTCGTGGGAGGTTTGCAGTGGGAGCTCGCGTCAAGTTTCAGATTGCGTCTCGCCGTTTTTATGATGGGCCCCGTCAGGCCAACCCGCGTCCCCCGTAATTACCCGAGTCTTACGTCTCCCCGATCCAGGGCGCCTCCAGGGGTTCTTGGGCTTCGACGGTTCTGCGACGGAGCGCGCGACGTTCCCGTGCCGCAAACCGATGGACGTCTGGGCGTCTCGGGATTGGGCTTCTGGTGGAAGGTTTCCTGTGGACTGGCCTCCTCTGTACGGGCACACCTTCTTGTTCGTTCGCGTGCATGCGAGTATGCATCCCGGACTATTTGAAAAGCGCTGACCTCAGGGATAGGGTGAGCTAGTGCGATGCAGATGTCACCATCCTCTCTGCCGCGCACGCCGCCCAGTTGTTGGCGGGGGCGGGCTGCCGTTCCGATCAGGACCCAGGTGGGCTTCCGCAAGGTCCCCTGCCCGCCCATGGCGCCGTCTGCGCCCCGGGCACCTGGTGGCCTGGCGGAAATGGTGCTGGACAGGCTGGTTCGTTTGCCGCGTCCGCCATCGCCCCCGAGGCATACTCGGAGGCGGCAAAGAGGGGGGTGATGACTAGGGGGGGGGGGATATCATGGCGGAGGCCATGGTATCTTCCCAGATTTCATGACGCCTCTTCTTATTTCGTTACGTCCCTGGCCCCCCCGCTGGGCCGCGCACATGCCGCCGGTCATGCTTTGCACCCCCCCTCTTGGACACCCCCCCTCTTGGCCGCTCCCGAGGTTCGTTTGCCGCGTCCGCCATCACCCCCGAGGCCTACGGCATGTTCGGCCTGATTTGTTGCTCGTGCCCATTTGCACCACAATGCCAGGAGGACAAAGATGCCGGCTTTCCAGGGCAATCTCCCGGACATGAGATGCCTGGCCTGGTCAAAGAAGTACGCGAACAAGAAGTGCAAGAAGTTCAAGGTGGTGAAGATGGTGACTCGGGACGTCACGTTGAACCCTGCAATGACGCCGCCGTCGATTCCGACACCGCCGCCCCCAGGAGTCTTCAAGGTGGTGGACCCGTACTTCAAACCCGCCCTGCTGACGTCGTTCGCGAACGTTGGGCAGGCCCCGAGTACGCTGACACGAGTCTGCCTCCGACGCCGCCTCCTGCAGTGCGCAGGTCGAGGACGCCGCCGCGGAGATCGCGCCCTCCGCCGCCACCCCGAGACGTCCTACATAGGTGACCCTCATGTTCACCACGGTCGCTCGCCGGAGGAGGTTAAGGAGCGGAAGAGGCTGAACAGGGAGAAGGAGAAGCAGAAGAAGCAGCTGAAGAAGGATACAAGGCCTGTTCTGTTTGGGGAGTTTCCGTCGACACCGGTGTGTCGCAGGGTAGTTTGGTGAGCGTCGGGGAGTTCGTCGCATAAGTGGGCCGTTTTTCCCATGATGGCGATGGAGGGCCTGATATTCCCGCTGACCAGCGCGCCAGTGGCCTCTATTTCGGATTGTCGGGGTCGCAGAGTGGATGAGGCAGCCGCTCCTGAATGCGTGAGTCCACGTGCTGCTCATGGTGGCGGGGATGGCGCTACCTCTGGCAGGTACTCGCGGGATGACCTGAACTTCCTCGGGCTTGACCGCGTGGAGCTGCCGCGGAAGTTGGGACACTTGCGGAATCAGCTTGCTGGCGATATGCTGCTTCACCCGAGGTGGACTTCTGCGGCTTCGCAGTGCACCTGCTGTCGCAGGCTGGCGTGTTACGAAGTTTCGGCGCCTTTGGTTTTCGATCCCCCTGATGTTCATCTTCAAGGTGCGGGATCTTTACGGCACCGCGCATGCCAATTTCGTCGTCAAGTCAGGTGCCAATGCCATATTTTGCCAGGTTTGATTCACGGATCTGGCTTCTGCATCTGTTTTTTGGTGTTGATCGCGCCGTTTTCGGCTCAACCACGCCTGCTGTTTTTTCTTTTTGGGCGCCAGTTAGTTTCTCATGAACTTCCTCGACAAGTGGGGGCCCGTGCCCCGTCTTTTTTCAGCCTGTTGCCGTATCAGCAGTGGTCCACAGCCCTCCTCGTCGGTCGCTTCTCGTTTCTCCTCCCCCCCCCTCCCTCCCTCCCTCCCTCCTCCCAGTCCTCCTCCACCTTCTCCCCCTTCCCCTCCTCTCCTCTATCCTCGCCCCCTCCTTGCCTCGACCCTCCCTCGCCTCACGCTGCCTCCCCTCCGCCCGCTCAGCCTCCAGCCCCCCCTCCCCTCCGCCGCTCCTGCTCCCAGGCGGCGGGCCGCGTGAAGGGGAACCCGGCCGGGGCCGGGGTCCTGGCCGGCGGGGCCGTCAAGCGGGTGCCAGCCGCTCAGCCAGTTCCAGCCCCCAGGATCTCGGCGGCGCGCCAGAAGTCAAGCAGTGGCGAGGCTTCCTGGCTCGCCCATAGCCCTACCAAGCAGTGCTCTAAGAACCTGTTGCGGTTTCCGCGACATGCTCTCAGAACACTTCTGGCGGAGCTTGTCTTGTTTTATCACGTCGGGTTTCTGTTCTAAGATCCTTGCTTTTGTTCTTAGAACACTCTTGGGTCCTAAGAACATGTCGTGGTAGGACCACAGGGATGCCGGGACGGTCGGTCCCTGCTCAAATAAGGGGGCAGGGGGGGGGGGGGGGGGCGGCAGACCTCCGGGCTCTGCCGTGCCGCTCTTTTTTCTGGGCCTCCGCGGCCAGGGCTCGACGCAGCTCGGGCGGCCGGTCAGGACTGCGCCGCGGGAGAGGCTTCCGGGGGGGGCCAGATCCGAGGGGAGCAGCGGCCCCATTGCCCTCTTCCTCCCCTCCTCAGGTCCTCCCTCCTCCTCCTCCTCCCTCCCTCCTCCTCCTCCCTCCTCCTCCTCCTCTCTCCTCCTCTCCTCCCTCCTCCTCCTCCTCCTCCTCCTCCTCCTCTCCTCCCCCTCCTCCTCCTCCTCCTCCTCCTCCTCCCTCCTCCTCCTCCTCTCCTCCTCCTCCCCTCCTCCTCCTCCTCCTCCTCCTCCTCCTCCTCCTCCTCCTCCGCCTCCTCCTCCTCCTCCTCCTCCTCCTTCCGCCCCGGGCCTGCCCGAGAGCGCTGCCAGAGGCCTCAAGGATGGGGCCGATCCCCTCGGAGCCACAGGGTGAGGTCGACCTACCCCGCTTTCACTTCCAGGCAGGACCAAGTCATACCACGCGCCTCCGCGCCAGGGCGCCTGACCGTTGCGGGCTACCCCGCGGGTAGTTCGATATCGTTCGGTTCCAGTTTGGGGTGGTCGAGAGCGAGGCAGGTCGACGGCGACGGCGGCGACGGCCCGGGCGACGGGCGGCTCGCTTGCCTCGTACAGGGGAGCCCCCCCCTGCCTGTTCGGAGGGCCGCCCCTCCGCGCCCTGCCTGCTTCTGTGCCGCCGCCGAGGATCGACGCCGCCTTTACGGTGTCCACCCAGTCCAAGAAGGACCGCGGCGGCACGAGAAGGAGGAGAAGGAGGACCAGTTCAAACGCGAGACGCATCAACGATGTCGCAATCAACCCTCCCTCCAAGTTTCCTCTTCATCGGTGCCATGACGAATGTACTTTCATCGCGGGAAGTGCCCAATGGGAAGACAACCGTCACAACACCATTCCTGGGACTTCGGCGCCGCGAATCAACGTTATTGCTGCGTCTGGAAATTCTGAACCATTCCTGGGATACCTGGAACTTCAGCGCCGCGAATAATCAACGCTACTGTTGCGCCCTGGCAGTTATACATCGTGCCAGAACGCCAGCCCGGGGAGTTCCACCATACGAATACTCAAACCATTGCTGCATCTGTTTCAAACGAATGCGGGCGGCGCTAAGGCGAGAGCCCCGTGTTGAAAAGGAACCGCCCTCCGACCGTAAAGTTGTTGCAAGCTTGTAAACAGAATACGCGCGGCGCTAAAGCGAGCGCCACATGTTGAATCAACGTTCGCCAGCCGTGAACCTCTTGGAAGCCTTGACCCGTGAACCTCTTGGAAGCCTTGACCACGAATGTGCGTGGCACTGAGGCGAAAGTCACAGTTTGAAAACCACCCGCCCTCCATCCGAGAAGCTCCTGGGAACTTTGAAGTCGAACGCGCGCGGTGCCAAGGCGAGAGCCACATGTTGAAGCCCACCCGCCCTCCATCAGAGAAGCCTTTGCAAACTTTGAGCACGAATCCTCGCGGCGCTAAGGAGAGAGCAAACTTTAAAAAAGCGGCCTGCCCTCCACCCGTGAAGTGTTTGAACAGCGCAAGCTCCAGGATCAGACACAGTGAAGGAGTCTCAGGGGAAACGCTATGCCCGCTCTACCAGCACGTCTCGGGGTGAGACAGGTGGGGAGTTATTCTTCACTTCACGCTTCGCGTATCCCCGCCAGCCCATCCAGAAGCCCTGCCCACGAGAGTTGACGGGAAACGGAACGAAGACACACATATATATAGTGAAACACAGCGGGCAAGCAGGGTGGACAGAGAGATGTCTGGGAGCAAGGGGGTGGCTTAGGAGGGCTTCTTCGGGCCGTCCCTGGGGCCCAGGTTTTGGGCGAGGGGAAGAGGAAACGGAGGACGGAGGAGGAGGAGGAGGAGGAAGAGGAGGAGGAGGAAACGGAGGAGGAGGAAACGGAGGAGGAGGACGACGACGACGACGGCGACGACGACGACGACGACCACGACGACGAGGAAGAGGAGGACAAGCAAACGGAAGACGATAGGGGGCAAAGACGAGGACGAATACGAGGACGAGGAGGAAGAGGAGGAGGAGGAGGAGGAGGAGGAGGACATCGAGGACGAGGACAGATCCTTCAGAACCGCCTATTTGGGGCCCTGTTGGGACTGTTTGGGGGGATCGTATGGGGTCCTCTTACAGCGCCCTCTTGGGGCCCTCTTCGGACCCCTTGGGGGTCTCTTGGGAACCCTGTAGGGCTTTTAGGGGGCCATGCTGGAGGCCATCGATCAAGCCGAGGGGGAGGGGGCCCAAAATTCGCCGCCCCCCCCGCCTCTGGGGATCAAACTGGCCTCCTGGAGCGCTTGTGGGGCGCTCTTGAGCCGATCTGGGGCGCTCTTCGTGCCGTTTGGGGGGCCTCTTGGGCCCCATCTTGGGACTCTGGGGAGCCATCTTGGGACAAGATCAAAACCCCTAAAACGCACATCGGAAGCGACAAGGCGAGACGACAACAGTCAGTGGTGGTCCTTAGGTGTTTGAAGGATGTTGGCCTCTTGGATGGAGGGTCCTGAGTGGGCTCCGAGAGCACTAGAAACCGTCTTGTGGCCCTTGTCGAGCCTCATGGAGGTATGTCAGAAGCTATCTTTAACCAATGTTGGTTATCTTGAGTCGCTTTGGAGGCCATCTTGGAGCATCGGAGGCATTCTAAGAGCAGCCTTGGGCGAACAAGGACCCCCTGCCACATCGCGACCCTCCCAACAAATCCTCAGGGAGGGGAGGGGGAGGGTACCCCTTCCCGAAGGGCAGAGGGGTCTTGGACGAGGAAAGGAAGATATCGCTTGACCACTTTGGCCCGGAGGGATGATTGAATTTGCAAGGCGAATGGATGATGGATGAGGAGGAGGAGGAGGAGGAGGAGGAGGAGGAGGAGGAGGAGGAGGAGGAGGAGGGGATGGCACAGTTGGGGGGCCTTCAGGCAGGATGCCGTTCGATAGGCTGGGCACGTCGGAATGCCGCCGCCGCTGCGTTTCCTGCCGTGCTGCTGCCCTACTACCCCACCCCTCCTCTTGCATGGCCCTCTTGCGGACACCGCACGCACACCGTCTTTCCGGAAGGTGCGCAGCAGCAGCAGGGAGACTGGGGAAGCGGGTTGGACGAGGCGGCTGTGCAGCTCGCCTTGGTTCTCTCGCCTGCCGTCTCGAGAGGTGGTGAGGAGGAGGGAGGGAGGGCCACGCAGCCGCAGGGCACGGATGCTTAGCTCGCTCTGGAACCTCCTCTCAGTTTCCTGGGACACTCGAAGGACTGCGGCGTCTGAGGCATGCTTTTTGGACCCGCCGATTCTCAAAGATCTCCGTGGCATACGTGCCCGAGCTGTTGATACCTTGTCAGAGTATTCCGGGAAGAGGGGAGGAGGTTGTCGAAGCTCTTCGGTGATTTGCATACGTCGCCGGAGACTTTGGGGCAGGGTTCCAGTGGCTTCCTGGAGGGGAGGGAGGCGAATCCTGGACCAGCCTACATCCTCCTCCCTGCCGGCGTCGCTGGTGGACCCCAGGATGAGGAGGAAGAATCGGGGGTGGACAGAACCCCCAACAGTGACACGTCGATTAGTGAATTGTCCGTTTTCAGTTCTCGAGAGGGCGCCGTGGCCGTTATTTTCCAGGCTTGCGCCCGCCAGGTTTGGGCCTCAGGTCGTTTTCACTAAACCACGTTGTACTTAAGGGGGGTCTGTCCATCCCCGAAAGAAGAGGAGGAGGATGAGGAGGATGAGTACGAGGAGGAGGAGGGGTCCAAGATGGACCTCGGCCTGCCGCTTGGACATTGCACACAGTTGCGTAAGAACAGAAGGGCTGTCCCCAAAGCAGTCCAATCAGGTCGCTCCAGGGGGAGGAGGACAGGGAGGAGGAGGAGGAGGAGGAGGAGGAGGAGGAGGAGGAGGAGACGAAGGAGGGAGAGGATGAAAAGGACAAGCCAAAGGAGGAGGAACCCCTTTGAGAACATGGCGCTGCGACTGCATGAGGAGCTCAAGAGTGCCTGAGTGTCGAACGGTTGTTGTTACCAGCGCCGTTTGGCCCACGCGTCTAACAGTGGAGCATTCGCCTAGCTCCGTTTTTATATAATTGTTTTATTTTGATAAACAAAAGTATCGTCAGCACCCTTGAGTCGACCTCGTGCAATGTTTACGCGGATGTGGCGAGGTCAAAGGCAGCAGCAGCCTCGGCGGCGGCTGCGCGTGCACATCCCCAAGACCCACTTCCAGGGTTGAGCGTTCCCCAAGACCGAGGCGAGTGGTTCAACCTTACCTGGGGGTGCGCGTATCAAGAAACCATCTGCTTTTCGTCAGGGTATCCTGGGTTTCTTCGCTCCTCGCGCTGCGCGGTGACTTCCCGCAGCCGCTGAAGGAGCTGCTGCGTTCAGGGTGCTCCGGGTTTCCCCTCAGGTGCACCTCGCGCACGGGTTCTCAGGGTTGGGTTTCTTTCGAGGGTTTCTTGCGGCCGCGCCCGCACTATAATCCAGCCAAGTTTTGTGTGTTGTGTGGGGCAACGTGTCTTGTCGGCGAGAACATTTGCGTGAACGTGGCATTAAGAGCGAGTCATGAAGAGATTGACGAGCTCACTCCAAAAAGGCACACGGCAGCAGGCGTTAGAGCCGCAACCAACGAGGAGAGGCATGGATTGTTACGCGTAGCTCAGAAAATGAATCCCTGCTGCTGGGCATCGTGAACCGCTACATGTACGCTGAGGGAAAAGCCAGATAACTGCAATGGAGAAGCGAACGTCTGGGAAACCAAACACACGCACAGAAGAACACAATGGACCAGGTAACCAAGATAGCCGAACCAAAAGCGGAGAGCAAAAACAGGACAGGAGGAGGACAGATGCCAATTAGTGATTACCAGGCCACGCAATAATGCAGAGCATTCGCAGGGGACAGAGCCAAGTTCCGTGAATGAGCCGAGAAGTTGCCCAGCGCATTCACCCAAATCAATCCTCGATATCGAAAGGCGTTAAAGAATTTAGGGGGTAATCTGAATACCGTGGACGGAACACTGCAAGATGAGGACGAACACAGCATGATCATAATGTTGAATGTCAGGTCATCGGCGTCGTAGTACACAAAGGCCAGCATAGGCAAACAGCGGGAGGATGACGATGAAAGGGAATCCGATGTGAGTAGGGACATGGCACACAATTTAGATGAATAGGTGTGGTGCGTACTGGACAACAAGCTGGAAGGAGTAGAACCCATGGGAAAGTTAAAAGGGGCTCCGAAAAAAGCGATTGGCTGCAGACGTATAAGAACACATATAGATGATATTGCGCAGTTGCCAGAGTCGGGCCTTAACTGTTTTGAAGCATAGCCTACGACTTGCTATTTGTGTCAGAAAGTTTGCAAGGGTAGTCTGGGATATCGGAACGCGAGTTCGGTTTGTTGAATTTGCCTTCTGAAACTAGGGGTCGGGAGTCTGAAATGTGAATGTTGGAGAGCGAGGTTCAGGGCTATTGATTCATGTTCCCCGGCGGCGCCTCCGGCGCCGCCCCTGGCGCGCTCCGCGCGCCAGTGAGGGGGGTCCAGCGCGGATCCAAGAAATCCGCGCGGAGCACCAAAAGTTTTTGTTTACGGCGTTTTTTCATGTTCTAATTGGGGGAACTCCAGGTCCCCCCCGAGGAATCCATGGGACCCCCGAAGCAACCCTAGAGGGCCTGGCAGGGCACCACCCAAAACGCCGCCAGCCTCCTTGCGCACAAGAAGTAGCACGAACCCCTCCCGGGAGACGCTTTGTTGCATAATTAGGTGGGGGCAAAAAAAAAGCCAGGACGAGATCGGGATCCAGACGCTGGTTGGCGACTACGCGGAGAAGGGGACGAACCACGGGCGCAAGTACTACAAGAAGGTGCAGAAGATCGCGGGCCACGAGGACGTGAACGTCTTCCTGTACTACTGGGACGAGCGCGACGGGGCCGACTTCAGCGGCTGGTGGTTCGGGGACGCCCTCGGGGGCTCGCAGGTGTGGGGCCGCGCCGCCTCGAGCGCGCCCACGCCGCCGCGGGCCGGCTGGAAAGTGCCGTGGGACTCGCCGAAGGTTCGGGACGACCGAAGTGGGTGCGGAAAGAATGGCTGCAGTGCCCAGCAACAGTTCCTGTTCATTTTGGGCACAGCTCGCTGTCCGCGCCGCCGCGGTCTGTGTCCATTCGAGACAGAAGGCCGCCTGCCCAACAGCGGCCGCTGATGCTCTGGGACAACACTTGTTGTTGGGCATTGTACCCATGTTTTCCGTACCCATTCCGGGCGTCCACAAAGGTGGAGCCCGGGATTCTGACGGTGGAGCCCTTCAAGGCGGTGCCCGTAAGGCCGGAGGGCGGCCCCGCCCTCCTGGGCCTGCAGTACGGCACGGGCACGCCTGGCAGCGTGGGCGGCCCGAAGTTCGACCCCGTCGCCTACCAGGACAAGGTCATGGAGGCGAAGATGAAGGTCGACGAGTTCGAGGTGACCGCTACCGACATCCTGGCGGTGGCCCAGACGGCCCTCGTGGAGGGGGCAGCCCCGGAGTCCCTTGCGGACATCAAGGGGTCGCTGGAGAAGCACCAGGGGACGCTGATGGAGCTCCAGAAGCACCTGACCTCCGAGATATCGGAGATGAGGAAAGGTGGGGCTCAGGCAACCTCCTTCGTCACGGAGATCTCCAAGCTCTCGCCGAGGCTGATGAAGCTCAGGCCAGGGATCCTCACCGAGCTCGGGAAGATTTCCAAGGTCGCGGGTAATGTCGAGGCGGCCAAGAAGGTGGCCGAGACAGCCGCGGCTCAGAAGGCCGCGGAAGAGAAGGACGCCAAGGAATTGTCAGAGATACTGCCGGTGGCACAGGAGCTTGGTTTGTCGCCCACCCTGAGAGCCAGGGGGGGCCCAGCAACGTCAAACGTCCCCCCCTCCAAAGAGGCCCCCTAAACAGCCCCAAGCGCCCCAAGGCAGCAGACTTTGATGATCAGTTTCCCCCCCCCCGGGGGGTCTGCCCAGACATCCGCCGATCTGTTTTTGTCAGTGCGTGGTCCCATGGGGATCCCGACCCCCTCCCGAGGCCAGTGATTCGTCCAGATCTGTTCTTGAGGGCCCCGGGGGCCCACATCGAGGAAATACCGCTGGGTGAAGAAATCACATCGTTGGACATTTGGGCGCGTGGCTCTAATCCGGCGGCCCGCTGCGGCCCTCTGCGCGGCTGGCCGACCGCGAGCACAAGGATCTGGGCTTCCCAGGTGGGGTCAGGGGAGGGGTTTTCTCCACCTCTTCTTCCTCCTCCTCTTCTTCCTCCTCCTCCTCCTCCGAGTCCACTGCTGCTCCTCCTCCTTCTCCTTCTCCTCCTCCTCCTCCTCCTCCTCCTCCTCCTCCTCCCTCTCCTCCCCCTCCCCCCTCCCCTGTTGCTACTTCCCTCGCCCACCCCCCGACGGCAGCGACGACGAAGACGACGACGTCGACGACGACCACGACGACGGCGACGACGACGACGACGACGCCGACGACGACGACAACCACGACGGCGGCGGCGGCGGCAGCGGCGACGTCGACGACGACGACGAAGAAGACGACGACGACGACGACGACGACGACGACGAACGACGACTGCCATGGGGTCGAAGGATCGTGCCGCATCATCGATGTATCGGCGATTTTCTCCACGCCGGCATCGCCGCTGCACCGCACACGTAGACGTCGCCGATGCGGCACCACGCTCTGGCCCCTTGCAGATTTGGTGCTCGCGCTGTCAATGCTCTGCTCTCCGGAGGCTTTGCAGC